>CM077218.1:30164739-30267239 GCA_039654775.1 Spinibarbus caldwelli
GAAATGGGTTCAATTCTTAGTCGAAGAATCGCTGGTGTTGAGGACATCGACATCCAGGCCAATTCTGCATACAGATATCCTCCAAAATCAGGTAAGATACAAGGCGACGTTTGTGTGCTCTTGTCTTGTAAGCACTAATCTCCAATAGATTGATTTCTTGAGCTCAGATAAACTCCCATTAATCTAATAAATTAGCCAATTGATTACTGCTAACAAACTGATTAAATGTAGTTAAAAATCCATGTGATAAAGGATCAGTACGTACAAATTTCAATACCAGTGTAAACGATGACAAAGGATGCCTTCGCTGATGGTGTTACTGTGTTTATACATTTTGTTAGAGGTGTCAGATTATATAATTACCGTTTTCTTTCCCCAAGGAAACTATTTTGCCAGCCATTTTTTCATGGGAGGAGAGAAGTTTGACACTCCTCATCCAGAGGGTTACCTTTTTGGAGAAAACACGGATCTCAACTTTCTTGGTAACCGCCCAGTGCAGGTACATCTGAATTTTGAAGGTCTTCTGACTTGGTTTTGTGGTGTTTACACTGTCGTTATCTCTTTTTGATGAATTCAAAAAGATAAACTGTTGTGTTGGCTTTAGATAAAACCATCTGATAAATATTAATATTAATGGTTCTGTTTATTTCATATTTTATTTTTGCACTACCTGCCACAGTTTCCCTATGTTACTCCAGCACCCCATGAGCCAGTCAAGACATTGAGAAGTCTTGTCAACATCAGAAAAGACTCATTACGATTGGTCAGGTACTGATTCAGGATTACTATATGAAATATAATCATTCATATACTGAGTACAAATGATCTCAGTTGGTGCTGTATGTAATCACTTTTATTCTGTTATTGATGCCTTTGCTTTTAAGTAATGTTGCATTTTCATTGTCAATATGTATGATTCTAGGTATAAAGATGATGCTGATAGTCCTACTGATGAAGGAGCAAAACCAAGGGCCTTATATGGAGTGGATTTCACCTTTGACTCTGATGCACGAGTGGCCATCACTATCTACTGTCAGGCCTTTGAGGAGTTCTCCAATGGGATGGCAATGTAAGGACAGTTACACGTTTAATGTTGCTATAAAATTAAAGTAGCGACAGTTTTTATTCCCATACTGTGATGCATGTTTGAGTGTAACTAATTATACAAAGAATAAATGTTGGTGTGTTTTGATTGTATTGATTGTTTGATTGGATTTTAAGATGTGTCCATTGCAGATGAACGTTAGCTTGCAAGGCTGGGTTTAAGTGCATTAAATAATTGGAAAATTCCTTTTTACTATAAGGTTTAGTTATGACATTTTAATTAAACGTTACAAGGCCAAAAATAAAAAAGCGAACAAAAAAGTGAACATATACTTGGATTAGTTGTTTACAATATGATCTGTAACAAGCATTTAGAAAATAGACTTATTCTAATGTGAAAATCCCCATTATCCATGTTAAATCAGTATTGTTGTTTTCAAAAGAACAGTATCACCATTAATTGATGCCATTGCAATTTTCAATCAGTGTTAAAGTAATTATGTATGATTAAAGTTCATATTGTGTTATTTGTAAGTAATTGTCTGTTATATAATGGTGGGGATCTAAAATGAACAATAATTTGTAAACGTGTCATAGAGATATTCAGGGTCTTTCAGCAACTCTTTTGTAGTGTAAGAATACCAGTTTGTAAAGAGATTACATAATCTTTTGAGTAACTCTTTTGTGCAGTTGTTCTTGTTTTACTTTAAAAGTTCATTTTGAAAGCTGTGCATGTGCAAAAGCTTAGTAATTGCAATCAGTCACTGGAGCCCCTGAGCCAAAGAGAATATACATTTAAATATGGAAAACCTCTTTAAATGTCATGATTATAAACTGAAGTACCTGAATGGCATTATTAAGAAAATGTTTTTGATATTTGTGCACTAACAGCATATTTCTCTTCTTAAGATACAGCCCAAAAACCCCTGCATTGGTCTCTGAAACCGTATATTACAAAAGAGGGGTTAGCCAGCAGTTTACCCTGCCATCCTTCAAGATCGATTTCTCTGAATGGAAGGAAGAAGATGTAAGTATCTTCAGTCTAGCTCAGTGCTGTCACTCTCCTTTGATTGTCAAATCCATACTGGCTTCTAAGATATATTGTAGAAACTTAATTTCGTCTAAAGCTGCTTTGCAACGATTTGTATCATAAAAAGCGCTTGAAATACAAATAAACTTTAATTGAATTGAATATTGATTTGACCTCTGCATTATTAGTTTGCACAAGTCCAATAAAATGAAAATGACCTTACGTTAGAAAATGTAAATTATTTGACCTTATGCATTTCTCTTCTTTTTTTTTTTTTTTTAGCTCAACTTTGATTTAGACAGAGGTGTTTTTCCCATGGTGATTCAGGCTGTGGTTGATGAAGGAGATGGTATGTTGTCAGGACTTCATTATAGTAGAAAAGAATATAAAAGATTAAAGGATTTGCTCTAACACTTTGTCACATCAGAAATGTCAATAAATCTCTTGACACACAACACTGTTGAGGCTTTTTTCTGCTTGGAAGGGATGTGATTTATTGCTCAACACTTTAACATGTTGTGTCTATACAGCACAGTGTTTCCTGAATATTTCAAAAGAGAAACATTCAGTGTGTTTGTTTAGTGCTGTTATGAATCTGCATTTTAATTGTAACCATTTATTTTAGATTGTTTGGGACATGCCCATGTACTGCTGGCAGCATTTGAAAGAGTGAGTTGAATTTGATGTGATAGGCACACTTTCTGAAATGCTTATTTGTAGCAGTTGTGTATTTGTGTATCATGTTTTTTGTTTTTTTACATTTACAGCATGTTGATGGCAGTTTCTCAGTCAAACCTTTGAAACAGAAACAAATAGTGAGTCTTAATTTCCATATTGTCCTGTTTGTAGCATTACTCTACCAAGTACCAAGTAGAGATGGTAATGTGTTCATAATATTTTTTTTCCTAAATATCTGCTTTATACCATAGGTGGACCGTGTCAGCTACTTGTTACAGGAGATATATGGAATTGAGAACAAGAACAATCAAGAGACAAAGGTGAAAAGATGATTATTGAAGTTCATTACATTTTCTATATATTTATATTAGTGCTGTCAAACAATTAATCGCGATTAATCGCATCCAAAATAAAAGTTTTTGTTTACATAATATATGCGTGTGTACTGTGTATATTTATTATGTCTATATATAAATACACACACATGCATGTGTATATATTTCAGTAAAATATGTTAGGTTTATATATTAATATATATTTATATGCAATATAAATTATATGAATATAAATATATACTTGTAAATATATGTAAATATTTTCAAAATATATGCTGTGTGTATGTATTATATATATACATAATAAATATACACAGTACACACGCATATATTATGTAAACAAAAACTTTCATTTTGGATGTGATTAATCGTTTGACAGCACTAATTTATATACAGTGCCAACAGAAAGTCTTCATACCCCTTCATTTTTTTCATATTTTGTTATGTTGCGTTGTTAAACTGCTTTAAAAAAAAATTTTTCACAAATAAATCTATACCCCACTCACCATAATGACAAAGCAAAAATCGGATTTATCACAACTTTGCAAATTTATTAAAAAGGAAACACTGAAAAAATGACATTGCACAAGTCTTCATACCCTTTGCTTTGACACTTGAAATTTAGATCACTGGATCGTCGTTGAGATGTTTCTATACTCCGACTGGAGTTAACCTGTGGCAAATTCAGTTGATTGGACATGATGGAAAGGCACACACACCTGTCTATATAAAGTTTAACAGCTGAAATGGATGTCAGAGCAAAAACTAAGCCATGAGGTCAAAGAAATGGCCTGCAGAGCTGAGAGACAGGATTGTGTTGAGACAGATCTGGGGAAGGCTACAAAAAAAGTTCTGCAGTGTTGAAGGTTCACAGGAGCATTTGGCCTCCATAATCCTTAATGAATGAAGTTTGAAACAATCAGGACTGTTCCTAGATCTAGCCTCCTGGCCAAACTGAGCAATCGAAGGAGAAGGGTCTTGGTTAGAGAGGTTCATGATCTTATATGGAGATAGGAGAAACATACAGAAGGACAAACATCACTGCGACACTCCATCAATTTGGGTTTGATGGCAAAGTGACCAAACTCAAGCTTCTCCTCAGTAAAGATACATGAATTTACAAAAATACACCCAAATAACTCTCAGACTATGAAAAAAAAAAAAAGATTTTCTGGTCTGATGAACCTCAATTCCTTATTCATGTCTGAGGGTAACCAAGCACACTTATCACCTGCATAATACCATCCCAACGGTGAAGCATGGTGGTGGCAGAATCATGCAGTGGGGGTGTTTTTCAACGGCAGGGACTGGGGAAGTGATCAGAGAAGACGGAAAGCTGAATGCAGCTAAATACAGAGATATCCTTAATGAAAACCTGGTTCAGAGTGCTCAGAACCTCAGACTGGACTGAAAGTTCATCTTCTAACATGACAGTCACCCTACGCACACAGCCAAGACAATGCAGGAGTGGCTTAGGGACGACTCTATGAACGTCCTCGAGTGGCCCAGCCAGAGCTGGGACTTGGAACCAATCAGACATCTTTGGAGAAACCTATAAATAGTTGTCCACCGATGCTCTCCAACCAACCTGACAGAGCTTGAGATGATTTAAAGAGAAGAATGGAAAAAAAACAAATGCAGATGTGCAAAGCTTGTTGCATCATACCCAAAAAGACCTGAGGATGTAATTGTTGCCAAAGTGCTTTAACTAAGTTTTGAGTTAATGGTATGAAGACTTGTGCAATGTCATTTTTTGTGATAAATCCAGTTTTTGCTTTGTCATTATGGTGAGTGGGGTGTAGATTTATGTGGGGAAAAAAAAGTAATTTAAAGCAGTTTAACATCATAACACAACGTAACAAAATGTGAAAAAAAATGAAAGGGTATGAAGACTTTATATAGGCACTGTAGGTCCCTGTAATAATGGAAAATCTCATTGTGATTTTTCTCCCCAGCCATCTGATGATGAGAACAGTGACAACAGCAACGAGTGTGTGGTGTGTCTGTCAGATCTCCGGGACACTCTGATTTTGCCCTGTAGGCACTTGTGCCTGTGTAACTCCTGCGCTGATACTCTGCGCTACCAGGCCAACAACTGCCCGATCTGCCGACTGCGTATGTAACTGCTCTTAAAGGGATAGCCCACCTAAAAATGAAAATTCTGTAATCATTTACTTCTGTGGAACACAAAAGAAGATATTTTGAAGAATGCTGATAACAAAATGGTTTCAGTTCCCATTGACTTCCAACATATTTTTTCCTTACATTGAAAGCCGAAACCACTGTATTCCACTGTATTTTTTGACCATATAATGGAAGTCAGTGGGAACTGAAACTCTTTCGTTACCCACATTCTTCAAAATATCTTATTTTCTGTTACACAGAAGGAAACATGACATAAGTGGGGAGTAAATTAAGCCATGATTTTTGTTTTTGGGTGAACTATTAGTTTAACAGTCCCACAGTTGTTTATCATTTCAGTAACATCCCGAAAATCATGTCAAGAAATTTTGAAATGTCCTTTGTTGTCTGTCTCCAGCGTTTCGAGCTCTTCTTCAGATTCGAGCTGTAAGAAAGAAGCCTGGAGCGCTTTCTCCTGTTTCCTTCAGCCCAGTGCTGGCTCAGAGCATGGATCATGATGAGCACTCAGTATGACACACATCCAACTGTGTTGTCTCTATACAAAACAACTTGGTATCACTCTCTGATTCTCATTGTTTTATCTCTTTCCTCAGAACTCAGACTCTGTTCCCCCTGGGTTTGAGCCCATCTCGCTGCTAGAGGCTTTGAACGGTCTTGGTGCCGTGTCCCCCGGCCTTCCATCTGCACCTCTGTATGATGAGATCAACTTCTCTGGGAGCCTGAGTGGAGAGAGCAGGCAGCTCAGCTCACCTGACCACTCTGGAGACAGCGGTGGACAGAAGAGCAAAGTCAGCAAGTCACCAGACAGGTAAACCTGACCCACTGCATGTTTGTTTTTGGATACTGACCCAAACAAGCAATTGGGCCTAACAACATTGTGTGGATATGTACACTACCATTCAAAAGTTTGGGATCGGTAAGATTTTTTAAAATGTTTTTGAAAGAATTCTCAAGTCTGCTTTTATATGATCAAAAAATACAGAAAAATCAGTAAATTTTAAAATGTAATATATTTAAAAAAATATAATTTATTCCTGCAAAGCTAAGCTGAATTTTCAGCATCATTACTGCAGTCTTCAGTGTCACATGACACTTCAGAAATCATTGATTTGATTCGCTTCTGGGGAAACATTATCAGTGTTGGCAGTAATGCTGATTCATATTTTTGTGGAAACCATGATACAATTTTTTCTGGATTCCTTTGATCAAAAGAACAGTATTTATTTTGAAAATAAATATTTTGTAACATTATAAATTTCCTTACTATCATTTGATTAATTTAATACATCCTTGCTGAGTAGATGTATTCATTTTTTGAAATTTCTGACTTTTGAATGGTGGTGTATCTTAAAAAAACAGTTCTCTTTCCCTTTGAACTCATCCTGCACTGCACAGATGTTTTACTAGGAAAGAGGAAATATTAACATAGGAATAAAAACAGCACTTGTCAAACTATATCATGGACTTTGTAGCATTGCTTCCAAAAATGAAATAATGCTTTTGGCTGATCTCAAGTGAAACTGTTTGGTAAGTGATGTTTGCATTCTCGTGACTCTGTAATAATAGCTGGCCTATGGCCACTTGAGCTGAACTTCTTGCGTTAGCCAGGCTATGTGTCAGAGCAAGAGGTCATGAGCTTCTTCTTTCCATAAATCAGAATAATGACTCCACTTGCCCTTTTCAGGACATCCTGTTGACATTGTGGCAGTAAGGAAAATATGCTCAGTATCTGAGGAAGCAGACGTGTGTTGACTCATTGTCCATCTTCCTGTTTTAACTAGAAGTAGACATTTAAAATAATTTTTTTGAGAGTTTTAACACAATTAAAAAGATCGACTGATTACATGACAAAGAAATTAGTCAAGTAAAATAATAAAATTGTCAAAAAAATAAATAAATAGCTGAATGATAAAAATTTGTTTCCATATTAATAAACACATCAAGATTTAAAAATACCCATAAAAAAACTGACATGAGAAGTAGATGCCCATAATTAGGGTAATGCACATATACAAAACTAGTGTAGTGTCTATAAAAGCGATTGCATTTTTATTTTTTCACGTTGATAATATAAAAAAAAAAAGCAGTGAAAGTTTTATCCTGGTAATCACACGGTCTGCTGTGGAAAATTTTTTTTGGCAGCTTGTGTTCTCTTGTGTCCACCATAAAAGCAAATCCCCTTCCTGTGGGGCGCCTGACACTAACAGTATCTGAATATACACATTAGAATCAAATCACTTCTTACTTCATCACTGCTCATCACACCAGTGTCACATGTCCACAGCGCCACCCAGTGCATTTCATTTTAATAGTGAGAAGAAATATAAAAGAGATTTTATTGTTTTCTACGATAAGGATAACAAAGGCACAATCATCGAAGATTGTTTGTACTAGTAGACTTAATTAGTGTATTGTCGCTAGTCCTGACAGTCTGTGTGTTTGCAGCACTCTACGTTCTCCATCGTCACCCATTCAGGAGGAGGATGAAGAAAAACTGTCTGAGATGTCTGATGCACAAGCTCACATTATGCTGTCCAGCAGTCCTGCCCCCACTGAGGTCAGCAGCGCAGCCCATTTAACATATTACACACGGCCTGCACCTTTCTCATGTTCTTCTCTGTCTCTGTGTGTTCAGGGTACGGCTGAGGAGGATGCCCCTGATTCACTGTCTCCTGAAGATGGTGAGTCCACTCTTATCTATGCCAGACTAGAAATAGGAAAATAAAACAAATGCTATATTACGTGGTTAATGTTTATTATGTGACGTTTTTTAATGTATATTAATCCCTTTTATCACAATAGTATAATATCTTCTTAAATTATTATTTTTTTTTCTTCAGGACATATTGATATATGATTAATTGGAATTAATTTGATATGTTAATTAGTGTAGCATATAATTAAAATTTTTATAGATTTTAAGCGATTAACAGCCCTAGTTGAAAGTGTTGAACCTGTTGGGACTCATGATAGGGACATGTTCAGATACGCTGCTATGTCAAAATAAAATTTCAGAGTCATATTTTTGGCCACTTTAGCTACATAATAGGAAGCATCAAAAAAAGTGTTACCAAATGTACATAGAGGAGTCTTTTTTTGTTTTTACAAAATTTGTAAAGGTTCTAAAGTTTGGGGTCAGTTTTTAAAGAATACTATTCTCAGATACTATTCAAATACTATTTAAAATAATAAAAAAAATTATTTATTTGATCAAAAATACAGTAAAATAGTAATGTTGTGAACTATTATTACAATTTAAAATCATTTTCTGATTTTAATATATTTTAAGATGTAATGTAAAACTGAATTTTCAGCATCATTACTCCAGTCTTCAGTGTGATCCTTCAGAAATCATTCAGATATGCTGATTTGCATATTGCTGATTAGAAGTTGAAGAGGTTTTTTATATTTTCTTTTATTAAAAGTTTAATTTATCTCGCGTAACAACAAATTTTTTATTTTTATTTTTTAGTTTAACAATAATAACCCTGCTTAATATTTTTGTGGAAACCATGATTTTTTTTTTTCAAGGATTTTTTATAGAAAGTTCAAAAGAACAGCATTTATTTGAAATGGAAATTATTATTAGACATTATGAATGTCTTTATTGTCACTTTTGATCAATTTAATATGTCCTTGCTGAACTGAAGTATTAATTTCTTTCAAAAAAATAAAAAATAAATAAAAAACAAATTACCCCCAAGCTGTTGAAGGGTGTATATTGCAAATATTTTATAAACAATCTTGAAACTGCTAGTGTCTTGTATGCAGTAATATCATAGAGATTTTTCTTTTGTCCAGTAACAGCTTTTGTTTCTATCGTTTGTGAATCTATACAGAGGATCGATTAAATTTGGAGGAAGAGGTGATGAATGACTGCAGCAGTGAGCACAGCAGCTTTACCAAAACTGAAAGTGAGCCACCTGGAGACCTGTCTCTCCCTGGTGAGCGCACATCCGGACACAAGAGCCCATTGTGCATGCTTTGCGTGTGTCCTTTACAGAGACATTATTGTCTTGAGCATGTGTGCACTCTTCCAACAACATTGTTTGTTCTTGCAAGTTGACAGACGCTATGTTTCTGGCTCTCGGTCATTCGGCTTATCTAACCTGTGTGCTGTTTATTCCTTGACTTTCTTTCCCCGCCTTCTCTCGTGGTCTTGCTCTGGGCAGCTCTAGGTCCTGAATCCTGCTCTATTGGTTTGGAAGAGTAATGGGTATGTAGGCCTCTGTGTCCTTCTCTCGGCTCTTCCTCCATGTTCTTGTTCTCAGTGCCGTGCAAACCTATACGGTACAAAGTTCTCCAGTTTCCAGTTTTACTGGTTTAATCAGTCAATAAATTGTTGCTTTGACGTATTTGTTAAACTTTAAAGTACCTGTTTCTAAAATATGGCATGTTACATGTGATTTTGTTTTGATATTAGTGTAGTTTTTAACTGCAGTATCGGTCATTTCTATAGGATTATCTGGCTCAACGGAAAGTCTGAACACTCAGAGTACCTGCTGCTCCAGTCAGCCACTCCTGGGTCCCTCAAGCCATTTGCACATGGACGATGATGAACTGGATGTTTAACCCTGCCCATCTCCTTCTTTGTACAGCCCGATTTGTCTCCACAATGCAGTTTGATGCACTCCCATTCCAATATCCCACTTTGAATATGATTGACTCTTGTTCCAGGCCTTTTGTTTTTTAACATAACTGGCTGAGGCCGATGAGCTTGTTCTGGTGGTCTGTCATATTTCTTTGTGCTTGGGAATTTAGGGCTCAATTTTATCAAGTTGCTTCACCCAAAATCACCTTTACATTATTCAAACTCTGCATTATTATCTTTCTTCCATGAATCACTAAAGAAGATTCCATGAAAGTGGAAGTTGATTTTAAAGTACTTGGTAGACTCCAAAAACCAGTCAAATAAAATTATTAGTCCTTACTACATATCAAGTAATCAAGTTTTCAGAAGCCACATGAAATATTTGTGATGAACAGACCGAAATCTAAACCATCTAATAATATTCCTCTCAATTACGAAATGCCTTCATGGTCTACTTTTATTGAACTTTTGGAGCTTCACAATCCATCGTTTCATGGAAAAAGATGAAATGCAGGTTTAGAATGATGATAAATAGATGATAATTTTCTTTAGTGAAATGGTAGATGGTTGTTGCAGATGATTTGTGGATACACTCTTAAAAATAAAGTGCTTTTTTCTTTTCTTTTTTTTTAATTGGCATCTGTTGTTCCGTGAAGAACTTTTAACATCCAAGGAAAATAACCATTGCACAAAAGGTTCTTCATAGTAGGGAAAAAAGGTTCTCTAGATGATTAAAATGTTCTTCACACTAAGAAAAATGTTATTGTTTTATGAACTGTTCGCTGAGAGGTTCTTCGAGGAACTACTATGTATTTTTAGGAGTGTAGTTGTTGGTGAAGCAGGTAATTTCAGTGCTTGGTTATGCAAAGCTGAATATAGAGCTTTGATCGAGGACTTGATTATACCACTAATGAACATACAGCAGCTTGTTACGATTAATAGACAAAGCACATTTCAATAAAAACTCATTTCAGGATATATGTAAAAGTAAACGTAAAACTCCAAATAATCGTGTTAAACTAAAGAGTGAATAATACAGAAATATAATTGTAACTGTGAATTTGAAATGTTTTTAGTAAGTGCTTAAATGTCCTGAATTTATTTTTGTGTGTGCTAACTGAAGATGAGCAGTCAGAAAAGCACTTCTGAATATATATATTCCTGATTTCAAATGTAATATTTATAGTGATCAAATACTGTTGGAAATGGTGGACTTCTTGTCAGTTTATGACCAAATATTGTGCGGTCTAACAGTGCTTTAAATGTGCTTGCTTGTTCAGCTATTTATGCTCTAAAACTTTAAGGACTAAAAAAAGCCATGGTGGTCTCTTTACCTCTTTATTTGCTTATGAATATTGTAATATGATTTTTAAATACTTCAACATGTGAAGGCATTCCTTTCATGTGTCGGTTCAGATGTTACTGAATCATTTTAGAGTGACGACTTTGTGAATATATGACAGGTTGGTTGTATTTCTTCACAGCTGGACCCTGTATTTCTAAGAAAGGAAAGAAAAGCTCAGTGAACAAGTCACAAGAAGCATGAAATCTCATTGTTCTCCTCAAACATGCAGATATGCAGTGTCTTGTAGCATTATGCAGAGAGGTTTATGTGCCTTTAAAGAACAAAGCAAGTGTCGCTACAGCTTTTGCTCATAGCTGTGCTGTTCTTGTGTTCATTGGCTGTAACCTTTAGCCTTGACTACATTTATGCATTAGATGTGAGACTGATGTTCTTTTTTGTAATGTCCATTTCGGAGAGCAGATCATTTTAAACTGATACTCTGTAGGTCGAAACATATTGCTTATACAAATTTTGTTATGCTATAATACTTACTAAATATAAATAATATGGTTTTTGTTATATCATCTGTTAATACTGATTAAGTTGCTCTATACATGTATTTTAATCAAATGTAAAAAAAAAATCTGATTATTGGTGGTGTTGAATTAATTGCTTACAGCTCTGCATGGTAATATTGTTGTAAGATTTATCACTGCTCTATGCATATTATTTATTTCCTCAAATAATGTGCCATTTCAATTAAATATTCCACTGTGCCTTCTTGTTCCTCACTTGTGAAAAGTGCATTTAAAGCGTAATTTAAAAAAAAGAATAGTAATTATGAAAGCAATATCCTTAAAGAGGTAATATTTCATGCATCAGTGTGCACCTATATCATTATTATTATAGAACATCTGTTGTATATAAATTACATGAATGTTATATCCTAAATGTAAGAAGTTAAACCTACGATTGCTTTTTGACTTATTTTAGCAGCACTAAAGCAAAATGTGATTTTGTTACTTATAATATGCCATTTCTGCATACTTTGGTCAGTGGCACTGAAAATAAAAAGTAGTTCAAAGCAACTGTAATTTAGAAAAATATTCTACTGCTGCAGTGCTTTACTGTGTGCTGATACCACAATGCACTTCAGTACCCTTCAAAACACTTCCTGAAACATTTATTTTATTAAAAATTATTTAATTCAAAATGTATTTTCCTAGATTTATTTATTTAAACCTTCAGTACATATTTACAGATCCATAAAAAATGATGTCTATCCATTTTTTGGTGATTTTTCTGACCTATTCTAATTGATGCATCATCTTTTATGGCAAATTCTATAATATACATGTTTAATTAGAATATAACACTATAGCAGTGTTGGGTAAGTTACTCTAAAAATTATTAATAGATACTAATTACATCTTCAACCATGTAATTACATTACTGTGCTAATTACTCTTTATAGATAGTAGTGAATTACGTATTACTAATTCCTACTTTTTAAATCCCCTATCAACCTTGACCAGCTGAACAATAGGACTTCTTTTTATTCTTTCAGATGAATCATAAAATTGCATAAATTATTCTTGAACTGACCAAAGTATTTAAAAGGAGACTGTTATAATAAAAACACGTTTTAACAGATGGTAAATTTTGATGAAAATCACTATTTAATGAATAAGTCATGGAATAATTCGCTTTGTTCAAAAGGACTTTATAAATGGATTATTTAATAATTTGCTCAGGGTAATGACACTCTTCTTTCTCGCTTGATATTGCTTATCTATACCGTATGTATAGTTCTAAAAAAAATAAAAATAAACTCATATAGTCAGACTTTAGGCCAGTGGCACTGCTCAGAAAATGGACATGCCATGTAAGAACAGTTTGAGTCACGCCTATGAAAGGAATGAAATTCCAAATGGAAACATGGATGAGGAATGAGCTTTATGTGTGCAGATGAGAGACATAAACAGCACATCTCCCTACTTCCCAACAATTGTAAACACGTGTCATGGGTCGACATGTACCACGACGTCTGTCTGTGAAGCAACGCAGAGAAACATGGCGTCCTTCAGTAAACACCTGCTGACTTAATGACACAGGTGCTTTAAAAAGCAGGCAAGTTATTCAGTCATAAAATAAACCATAGACCCCATTATCATTGTCTGAGCACCACAGAAATAATCGGTCATGAGTCATACACAGTTAAAAACACATTAGGGCTCAAACGACAAACAAACAGAAGACTATAATGAGATAGTTTGAGTGAGTTGGCCCTGAATGACTCATCCATTTGCCTCATAATAGCTCTTGGCCTATATTTGACTGGTCAGCAAGCGATTTAAATCTATAATCTCAACTTCTGTGAAACACGATTTCTCTACATTGTCAAATGTTAACATAGGGCCTATATGTCAAGGGATTACTTAAAATGCTACTAAAATATGAAAATAATATTAAAAGATTGTCTTTACAGGACTGGAGAAATATAAGGATGCTTTGCTAATATTATTATGTGAAGGAGTTTTCTCTGATAAACTGCTTCTACGTTAAAGATTCTACACTAAACAGTATTCACCTGGTGATTGGAATTACTCCGAGGGGTCATTAAAGGTCAAGTCATCTTAAAACGAAGTAGCTCCTCCTATGATGTCATCGGAGGTCCAGCATTAACCCACAGCTTCCTCTCATTGAGTCTGATATATCTGGAAGTAAAGAGCTGGATTCATCCGGCTTCAGTCAATTATTGAACTAAGTCAGTGGACTAGATATATTTAGTTTGTCTGATGTCATTTTTAAAACCTTAAAGTACAATACTGAGAAGTCTGGAAGCTCCTTAAACTGTGTCGATTTGAAAAGGAAGACGTCATAGGACAACAATATATATATATATATATATATATATATATATGTGGAAATATTTAAGCGGTGTGTTAATATTTAAGAACAAAACACATACGGAGTTCATCTAATTTCCTGTTTGGGCTGCTCAAAAAAAAAAAATAAAAAAAAAAAATAAAAAAGCTGGGTTACACCAAAACTGCCCAAAAATAACACACTACTATTTGGCTAGAAAATATACTGTCCAAAAATAACTAGTATTTTTTTAGAGTACTGATTCACACTTGATATGGCGAGCTGAGCGGATGTTTAGGTAAATGTAAGTCAGGTTATTAAAGGTAAAAGATTGTTCAAGAATCACTTTCCTTTTTGATTAGGTGTTCAACCCTCTTTGTGATGTGAAAAAAAAAATCACATACACTACTTTTCAAACATCTGGGGTCAGTATATATACAATATTTCTTTTAAAGAAATTAATACTTTTATTTTATTGATCAAAGGCATTTATGTCTCTTTTAAATAAATGCTTTATATTCATCATCCTGAAAATCACAACCATTTTCAACTTTGCAAATCAGCATATTAGAATGATTTCTGAAGGAACAAAAATTCTGGATTAATGATGCTGAGAAATCAGCTTGGCATTACAGGAATAAATTACATTTTAAAATATATTAAAGCAGAAAACAGTAAATTCAAATTGTAATAATTTTACTGTATTTTGATCAAATAAATACAGCCTTGGTGAGTATGTACTTTAACAAGCATTAAAAAAATCTTACAGACCCCATTTAAAACCTTATAGTTTATGTCATAGTCTATATATAAATATATATATTTACTAAATATATATATTTACAACTATTAATTTTACAATTGGCGCCACATAAATACTTTAAAAAACACACCAAAACATGGATAGGTAAAAAACATTTTACTTATACTTTATTACATTGTGATGACTTTCTTTTTGGTTAAGGGCAATTAATAATTCATACCAGTTAAAATTGTATTTTTGATCAAATAAATGCAGTTGAATGGTAGTGTAATGTTCATTATGCCTTGACAAACTGATGATAACTCAAATATCTTGGACCTGTTACATGAGTTATGATACATCACTTCTGTTAAATGGCCCTGTGGGTGTATTTATCAGCCGATGCCATCCTTGTTCTCTTTTTAATCACTGGCTTGCTGAATTTGGTAACACCAAATACGTAACAGAGCTATCACCAGGGCTGGCGTAAACACTACAAAGCTTTCTTTGGCTGTACAAACAGTTTCTGGGTAAGCATTGGGAGCTGGACTGTGAGTAGGCTATTAGCACACAGACAGACTCTTAGGAAATTGCTGCAGCTTCACCTGGCACGTGCGCACATCACTATCCCTCTAAAGACGGGACACTTTAGCAGATCGGGGCGGGCCGGGACAAAGAGAGGGACGGGGGGAAGGTTAAAGAGGAGGAGGTAGTGTGATAGGACTCAAACATTTCAGACCGTAGAAGAGAGCGGCCGGACAAATCCACTGAGGGAAAGACACCAGTGTCCTTAAACTCTGAAGTGAGGGAAAACTAAGAGCTGAACAGGCTGCGTTAGTGTTTCAGACCGCACTGTCCTCCAGCCATCAGAAGTGTGCTTGTGTCAGACCATGGCACCGCAGGGCGTCAGCTCACCCTTCCTGAAGCCATTCTTTCTGAAGATGCCGCTAAGCGTTGCCAGTCCTCGACGCCAGCGACGGCACACATTACCTGCCAGCGAGTTTCGAAATCTCACCCCACAGGATGCCATTAGTGTGTTTGAGATAGAGAGAGAAGGTAAGATGTTTCACATACATGGTGGGGTTATATTGGGGTGCTGCAAATAGATTTACCAAAACACAGTGGTAATAACATGAAACATGTTTTTAGATAAAAACACTCTTTTTGTTTTAGTTGTCCTGAGTGAATGTAGTTCAAGCAGCTCTTACACACTTGATCCCTGCTGAAGGCATTTCTCAAGGAAATCTGATGGTTGGGTTTAGGTCAGATTTGTGGGTAACAGGTTGACGTTATCCAGAGGCGTCATCTATTTGCTTAATTATTTAATTTATTGAGCTATCTATCTACTTTCTTATTTTTATTTCATTTTCTATAATGTTTTGGCAATATGTACTAAAGTACACCACCTTTTTGGGGTCAGTAAAAAATTTTTTGATAGAAAATACTTTTATTCATCAAGGATGCATTAAATCCAGTAAAGACATTTATAATATTACAAAGAAATTATATTTTAAATAAATGTTGTAATTTCGAACTTTCTTTTCATCAAAGAAGTCCGAAAAATTGTATCATTTTCCACAAAAATATTAAGCAGCACAATTGTTTTCAACATTGATAATAATAAGAAATGTTTCTTGAGCAGCAAATTATATTAGCAGCATATTAGATTCATAAATGAAGGATCATAAGACACTGAAGACTGCAGTAATTATGCTGAAAATTCAGCTTTTCAATCACAGAAATAAATAAAATTTAAAATATATCCCAGTAGAAACACTTATTTTAAATTGTAATAATATTTCACAATATTATTACAATTAAAAATAAAATAAGTCATAATATGATTTTTTAATTAAAAAAAAAAAAATGCAGCTTGGTGAGCAAAAGAAATTTCTTTAAAAAAATAAAATAATTCAAACACCCAAACATTTGATTGAAAGGTAGTGTGTCATACCAATAAAGCAAAATTAATTTCAATTTTCAAAAAAAAGAAAACTGGTTTAGGCTAGTCTGGAAAATTGGGTATCGGGTATTTTACAATTAGTGCCCAATAGATTACTGTAAAAACACACCAACAAACATCTGGATAGGCAACAAATGGTTTTACTTAGACCATGTTATATTGTTTCGGTTAAGGGCAGTTAATAATTCCTACCTGTTAAAAAATCACCCCCTAAACACTTGAACTTCCCAAGTTCTAGAAAACTAGAAGACTCTAGTCAACATGCTGATCTGGTTGTGATAAACCTGATAATCCACCGATAAGCTCTTGTTTGAATTGGTATAACAGGGTTGACTCACCTCTGTATTTTCCCCTCTGCAGCGTTTATCTCTGTTTCCGGTGAATGTCCACTCACCCTTGATGAGGTGCTTAGTTTCCTGGGCCAGTGTCCTGAGCTCTCAATGGGATGGTTTGAAGAGGGTCAGCTGGTGGCCTTCATCCTTGGATCTGGCTGGGACAAAGAGAAACTAGAACAGGTGAGAAACATGATTCTTTAAAGAAACCTGTTATCATGTAGATCAAGAACGTCACTTTAAGTTTACATTCTAACCCTCTTTTGACCATCTGATCCAGGAAGCCTTGACCACACACGTCCCAGACTCTCCCACGGTACACATCCACGTGTTGTCTGTGCACCGCCACTGTCGACAGCAGGGCAAAGGCTCCATCTTGCTTTGGCGATATCTGCAGTACCTACGCTGTCTCCCGGGTCTACGCCGGGCCCTGCTGGTCTGTGAGGAGTTCCTGGTGCCCTTCTACCAGAAGGCTGGCTTTAAGGAGAAGGGTCCCTCGGCCATCACTGTGGCGGCTTTGACCTTCACAGAGATGGAGTATCAGCTTGGAGGCCTGGCTTATGCGCGACGAAACAGCGGATGTTAGTTTCTTTAGCTCACTCAATCCTGATTCAGGACACCATATGTAGATTCTGGACGCCTCTCGGCAATCACTGGCTCAAAGCCCTATTACCACATGAGCAAGAACCAGAGACTTACCTATGCACTCATTTGAAGAGATCGAAGCAGTTACATTTGGGTATATGAAGGTTAAAGTTGGTTTACTACATTTTTTTCTCGTGTACTGCCCAAGATACACCGCACACTTTACTGGTCAAAAAACAGTGGTTGTATTTAACAATTAATAAGGAAATTCTTTATTTTTTTGGAAAATCATATTCACCATATTCATCAAAAAAAAAAAAAAAAAAAAAACAGTTTGATCCATAAAAAAGATATTTTTTAAATTTAATAACATTTAACATTAACATTCTTCTGGTAAAAATTCAACCATTCAAAATGTTAGGTCAGAAAAATAATAAAATAAAATAATTTAAAATTTGAGAATTTTATTTTTTATATATGTTCCAAACTCTTTGGATTGCAAGTGGACAATGAAATGTTGATTATATTGTAGAATAAAATCTTCCTTATGTATTACTGCATTTGTGACAATGTGCTTTGGAAATGCAAACTATGTATACAGTGTATGAACTGATGTAAACTTTAATTAGAATATCCATAAACATTCTCTGTGGCATTAGTCATACTATCATGTGCATCTAATCAATAAAAATCTATCAACAAAGCTATAATTTTGTAATGTGTATTTTCTATGCACAGTGGTGAGAAAGCATTTCAGTAACACTTTACAATAAAGTCAGAAGCAACTGACTTATACAACTGATGCAACTGACAATATTGACAGACACAACTTTTAATTTTAATCATGTATTAGCAAATGTTAAAATTAACATTAACTTAGATTAATTAATGCTTTAGAAGTATTTCTCATTTTTACTGTAGTTCATATAGTCTAATGTTAACAAATGGAACCGTATTGTAAAGTGTTACCAGCATTTCTTTGGGTTTATGAATACATATTGTTAGGTATCATCTTAAATTTTGTTCCAAAACTGGTCAGAGTGGTTTAGTAAAGAAGTCTGTTTCTGCCTCAGAGTTAAAAAAACAAAGTGACGAAATTAAACTAATAAAGTTGCACTGTGAGATGTAAAGACAGTTGTGAGATATGAGGTCACAATTATGAGAAATAAAGTCACCTTGCTACTTATAAAGCCACAATTGCATAATATTAAGTCACTGTGAAATATGACATGAAGTTACAATTTTGATCTCAATTGCAAGGTATAAAGTCACAAATGACAAGAAAAATTTTTACAATTGTGAGATATTAAGTCACGCTGTAAGAAATAAAGTTGCAATTGTGAGAAATATTGCGATATACTTATATTGCAAAATGTAACGTCACGATTATGAAAAATAGTCAACACTGTGAGCAAAAAATCTCAATTATGGAAAATAAAGTCATCTTGCTACTTACTGTATAAAGTCACAACTGCATGATATTAAGTCACTGTGCGATAAGAAGTTACAGTTATGAGAAAATAGTCACATTGCGAGATATAAAGTTGCAGCTTACAAGAAACAAGGTTACAATGAGATATTAAGTTTTACTGTAAGAAACAAAGCTGCAGTTATGAGAAATAGTCACATTGCAATATACTAATCTTTGGAAAAATTAAAAATAGTCACATTGTGAGATAAAGTCTAAATTATGGGAAATAAAGTCACAATTGTGAGATATTATGTCACTGAAATAAGTTGCATTTATGAGAAATAGTCACATTGCAAGATCTAACATTGCAATTATGAGAAACAATGTCACAACATCTCACAAGAAAGTTACCTTTTTATTATTTTTTTTACTCTGAGGTGGAAATGGGCTTCCATAATTTAGTGCTAATTTGGGATCTAGTAGACAAGAAAAACAGACAAACGTCAGAGGTGCAGGTTGTTTTAGCTGTATTCTGTAACAAGTGAGTAAATTGAGTAGCTAAAACACTACCCTTTCATAAACAACCATTACTTCATTAGAAGTAACACACAAATAAAACAATATCATTTGAGTGTTCAACATGTAACGAAAATATGGCAGTAGTAGGTACATTTATCAAGGCACCAAAGGTACAGAGTTTTTCGTCCCTGGATTCTGAGGTCGACTAAACAAAGACAAACCTACCCCTGACATGCTAAAACATAAAAAAGTACAACAATCAAATTGGAGAAGACGTGTTCTCCGTTTGGTGTACCAGTGCTTTTATTATGACACTGCCTTCTGAGACTGTAGTGTAAAGAAAGTTTTCAGGCGAGGGTGACCCTGTTTTCGTATGATTATCAGACACCCTTATCAATAGACTACATAAAACTTTATGGTACGTTAAAAAGCAATCTTCATTCCTAAAATCATGGTCAAAGTGGAGATCCAACTTACACGAGTAAAAAAGACAACAACACAAGCATACTGTCCAAGTTCACAGAAAGGGCTTCATTTGGGGCGAGACAAAGTGCAACTGGATAAACACTGACAGATGCAGATCAATGACCAATCAAATCCCTCTCTCCCCGAAGCCCCGCCTCTCCCTCAATGGAGGTGCGCATTGAGGTCGTACTTCTCACAGAACTTGTCGGTGAAAGGAATGCAGGTGAGCAGCTCGCACCACTCACACTTGATGGGAGACACGTAGAAGAGCACCACGAGTCCCGCGAACAGGCCCACAAACACCACCAGGAAGATGATGATCTGGCAGCGCTTGCGGTACATGTCCAGGCGGCCGAAGCTGATGTAGGGCAGGAAGGCGAAGGAGAGGAAGAAGCCCGAGATGAATCCGCATATGTGGGCGAAATTATCGATCCAGGGCAGCAGGCCGAAGGCGAACAGAAAGAGCACCACGCACAGTAGCTTAGTGAAGGCCCTCCACGGCTGAGCCAGAATCTGCCAGCTCTGAATCAGCTCCACAAACAGACAGGCCAGGATCCCGAACTGAGAGCCAGCTGGACCCACCTAGAGAGCAAAAGAGGGACAAGCTCAGTGTCAGAGATAGAATACCCCTTTTCCACCACGATGGTGCTGGTTCTCTTAAGCCCAAAGTATACTTCACTTTTTCCATGTATGCGAGGGTCAGCGTACAGTGCGTGATGCAAATTTCATCATCAGTATAGTACACGCATCATCCGATTTTTGTAACCATGCATACTATGCATGTGCAGGTTGCACATGTGCATTAACTTGGTTTTGCAATAATCAGTTGTTCCACAAGGTGGCAACACTGGCTCACAACGTTGTTTCGCAGTAGAAAATGAAACTAAAGAGACAACAACAACAAAATAGTGGAGACTGCAACAACAACAGACGGCCGATTTGAGAAGTACTTGTGTGAGAGGGTTATGAGAGAGCAGCAACTTGAGTTTAAAAGAGCGCAACAACATTTTTATTGGTTATAACTTCTGGAGTAAAAATAGAGCAGATGCTGGACAAAGATGAAGATTTCTAGAGCACGTGTCTGCGTTCACGCACGCTATCAAATGGACTATACTTTGAAAGGCAGCGTGTTCAACCGTATGCATACGCTAGCCTACGCATGAAAAACTGAAGTATACTTGGTGCATTAGTCCAAGGTTTTCCTAAACTCGGGTTCACAAATCCCCTGGTGGATCATGGGGGAACTGCAGGGGGTTTGTAAGTTGACAAAAAAATTCAGTCATAGAAATGTACAATTAAAATAAATAATTGTAAAATAAAAACAAAAAAGATGAAATTTTCTGTTACCATGTGACCATTAACCAACACACTGTAAGTTTACTAGCAATTTATAAATGAAAATTGTGTTTACACCAAATTCATTTTTAGTGCATCAAAGAACTGTAAATGTGAATGTGCTGTTAAATGATTGAAAAATTTACTTAAAATCTTAGGGGTGTTTTAAGAAAATATTTTAAATCAAAATGGTTTGGTTGTCTTAGCTGATGCTCCCAAACAATGGCATAACTGTCACACTGAAATAAATAGATAAACAAATAATACAAAAATTGGTGTAGAATCAATTTTCAATTTTCTAGTAAATTTCACAAATAATTATAGAGAAACAGCAAGTAACATTGAACTAAGCAGGAAATTGTGAAATAGAAAAGCTGAAACAATATTTTCTTGTAAAACATACTCCAATAATCTTTGTTGTATTTACTTCAATAATCTTTGTTGTATTTTACAATTTTTTTTTTTTTTTTTTTTTTTTTTACAATGCATGAGTTAATATGTGGGTCAGTGACAAAGAATGTCATTCATAATAAAGAAAATGAAAACATCATTCAAATATCCAGCTTAAAACACATGAGTACACTGTGTTTATTCATATAGTTTTGAATTTTTTTTTAATTGTACTACCTTTTAGCCATAGTGAGTTTTAATTCAGAAATTAAAAACATGCTCATCATAGACAAGTGTATTCAAATTTTTGTTACGCATAAAAATAAAAACAGTATTTTTTAGTAAATTACTAGAGTCAGCCAAAGATGTCACTAATTAATAAAATTCATATGAATCAATTTGATCACAGGATATTTATGAATAAAATTATTTAATTTTAAGCATGAAAAATAAAGCAGCTGTAGCCACTGTGCAACACAAAATACACAGGATATCCATCAAGTCAATGTGTGTGGCATCACATCGAGTTTAGACAGTGTCATTGATTAAGAAATGGGTGATCTAGTTTTCTGTATGTCTAATGTTAGCGATTTCTATTTCTAGACCAGCAGGTTTTAGGGGCTGGTTGTAGCACCCTATGGGTAGAAAAGAGGCAAAATGCATCAAGTGGGGCTCACCTCAGCTCTGTAGGGGAGGAAGATGGCACTAGCCAAGTTTCCTGTGATGCCACTCAGGATATAAATGATAGATATTCGTAGCCACCCAGCCAACTTCTCTAGGTCTCGAAGAATTGTCATCTGAAAACATACCGACACCAGGCAATGCAGAATCCTGTTTTCAACAGATGGAAACAAAGAGAATGTTTCAAGCATGTTGTTTATAAGCTGCTATGAGATCTTTATGGATTTGAATGCATATTTTTCATTCCCCACAACATTCTGACATGGCTACAGTGGTCATAAACATTCCCTTCATACAAGATATGATGCCACTGATTCTAAATTATGTCCAAGCAAACCACTGCCTGTGTCATAATTACACTTCTGGCAGTTGTCTCATAAAAATGAGGCAAAGACATGTCACAACAAGAGTCTCCACAAATGCTGTTATTATGAAATGCAATGTGCAATGGCCACCAAACACGAACAAATATGCATCAGTAACCACATCAATCCTAAAACTTCAGCAGGTTCAAGGACGTTTGAGAGAGTGATGATAAAGGTGTGTGATGGAGGCACGTGCAGAAGCGTTAATCTACTGAGCCTTCTTAAGGAAGGCAAAGAGCCAAAGTGCAGCTCAGTGAAGCACTCTTTTTGATTACTACTACAGATCACACCATACTAAATAGCAGCATCTTCTCCAAGTGTCAGCTGTTTCTTAAAGCAGATAATCTGATCGTATGTGTCAGCTTTTCGAGCATCTGAGATAAACAGTGCAGCATGGGATATGGTGCTTATGGGTAAAAAAACATTCCAGCATGTGGACATAATTAAAACCCAGAGGAATTTTTATAGCTTATGAGTTGTTCTTTCATTGCTCAGAAGATTTGAGTATGAACTATCAAATGAAAGAATAAAAACAGAAACTCCCGAGACAATTGTTGACACCATATGCATGAGAGCAGAGCTGGATTCTGATGAGAAATTGAGTCAATGTATTTGAATTGTCATTGCAGACTGTATTTTGGCAGTCTGAGTACAGTTTATTAAATCTCTTCTGAAACTCCAGAGGAGACACATGCATTAATATGTACCAGTATCTGTATTGTTGCATTAAATGTGCAGCAATGGTCTTGGTTTGAACGTCTGCAATGTTTAGCTATTTTGCTTTACCCGAGGTATGACTATGTGGCGTCCGTTTGTCAGTGTTTGCCTTTTCATTTAGCTGTTGGTGTGAATAGATGTGTTAAAGGTGATGTTTTGCTTGTTGTCTTGTTCTTGGTCTGAACAGACCTTTCGTTTGAATAGTTTAACTTTATTTTGTTTTTGGTGTGACCAGTCTGTGACCACATTCTCTTTGATATTTGGCTTTTTCATTTCAATTTTGTCTGCTTGTCATTTTGTTTTGGTCTGGGGTAAACAGACATTTTGTCTGCAATGTCCTATGTAAATTTTTGAATCTCTGTTCGTGTGAACAGACATTTTGTTAGCAAATTTTTGCCTTTTCATTTCGCTTGGTTTGAAAAGACAAGACCGGTCATACGCCTTTGATGTTTTTCTTGATCTGAACAGACCTTCCGTTTGTTTCACTTTTTTGTTTCTCTTTTGGTGTGGCCACATTGTCTGTGATATTTTGCTATTTTGTTTTAATTTCGTCTACATTTGCAATGTTGTACTTTGTTGTTTTGCTGTAGGAATGAATATGTATTTGTGAATTTTTGTTTTACTCTTGATGTAAATAGATGTTTTATTTGCCATTTTCACATTTTTCATTTTGCTGTTGGTGTGACTAAACCTGTCAAATGCTTTTCATGTTATTTGTCTAAATGGACCTTTCGTTTGCATAGCTTAAGTTTTTTGTTTTACTGTTTGACCAATTCATGACCACACTGTGATATTTTGCTTTTTCGTTTTGTTTCATTTCACTTTTGTCTTTGCCCTAAGTATGAATGAATGTTTATTTTTATGGTGGTGTGAAAAGACATTTTGTTTGACAGTTTTTGCCTCTTTGTTTTGCTGTTGGTTTGAATAGACCTGTCATATGCTTTTGTATTGTTCTTGATCTGAATGGACCTTTTGTTTGCATAGTTTCACTTTTTTCTTTCGCTGTTGGTGTGACCAGTCCATGACCATGCTGCCTGTGATATTTTTTCTTCTCATTTCACTTTTGCCTTTTGTCTGCAATGTTTCGCTTTTTTGTTGTTTTGCTGAACAGAGGATTCGTCTGCAGTAAGTTTTGCCTTCTGGTTTTGTTATTGAGGTGGACAGGGCTGCAGTCACTCACCCAGCATGCAGAAACAGTGAGAGCCAGAGGCGGTAGAACTGATCTGGGACCTCAGGGTTCAGGAAAGGAAGGAGGCCACACACATCATCCATACAGTGCACCTGACACAGACAGAGTAGTGCGTTTCTTAAGATTACAATACATAAAAAATCGAAACATCCTGAAATTTTGCCAATAATAAATTAAATAGCATTTTCAGACTTAAGACATTAGACAGTATTTTACACACTTTTAGCACTAAGTCTTTTAAGTTAACACCTGAAGCTGGCACAGGCTTCAGACCCAGCCAAATCACGGTGTGCCCTTTCAGACGACAACGGATTTTACCAATGCAGAGGAGATTAGCATGGCAACCTTCATGGTGATTACAGCGCACTTAGCAGAAGGTAGATTTACCTTCCGTTCTTATTCACGCTGCCTCATTAGTCTAGTGGGTGAGTACTGACAAGAGGTGAAACATTCAGGGCTTTATGCTCGCTTGCGACCTGAACTGATCTTAAAGAGTTACAATACTATACAAAAGTTTGGGGTCAGTAAGATTTTTTTGGAAAGAAATTAATGCTTTTATTCAGCAAGGATGTATTAAACTGATCAAATGTGACAGTTAAGACATTTATAATGTTACAAAAGATTTCTATTTCAAATTAAAGCTGTTATTTTAATCTTTCTTATCAAAGAATCCTGAAAAAATCTAGCAAGGTTCCTAAAAAGAAAAAGAAAAAAAATATATTAAGCAGTTGTTTTTAACATTGCTAATAATAATAAATATTTCTTGAGCAGCAAATCAACATATTAGAATTATTTCAGAAGGATCATGTGACACTGTGAAGACTGGAGTAATGATGCTGAAAATTCAGCTTTACCATCATAGGAATAAATCACCTTTTTAAATATATTCAAATATAAAAGAGTTATTTTACATTATAGTAATATTTCACAATATTACTGTTTGACCTATTTTTGATCAAATAAATGCAGCCTTGGTGAGCAAAAGAGAATGTCAAAAACATAAAAAAAATTACCAAACCCAAACTTTTGAACAATGTAGTGCAGCTTCATAAAGACCTGGCAAACAATTTAATTTGCATTGACTATTATATAACACTTATTTATCAGCTCAGACTTAATTTTTAGCAGTATTTGCATCTCATCTGCTATCATTAAATTCTGTGTTGTACATCGCCATTTCATATGAAGTAATTATTAAATGTACTTCAGTATCTCTTATAGTATCGCTTTGTTGGTTAAATCTTCTTACTTGGGAGCAGAGGGTTGCCTCCTCATGGAAGTATCCCTTCATGAAGTCACAGTACTCCCTTGACGTGATTTCACACCTGCAAAGCAACACAAAAGACATTTAAAAAAAACCCACATACTCAATAAGCAAAAACCCATGTCCAAGTGTTGATCATGCAGTGTGAGAGTCAGTAGTCGCAGATGTCCTCACCTCCCTTTAGTGCCGATGCAACAGGGCCGGCCGGTGATAGTACAGTCTATATGAGGCAGATTGGTGTGGTTCCCAGAATTATATTTGGTGCAGATCTGTAATACATATGTTAGGACAATGTATAGCTAACCAACTCTTGCAACAAAGTACTTTGGTGCTACCACATCTAATACCATTGTTCTTTCATGTGATCCTGGACCACAAAACCAGTCTTAAGTCGCTGGAGTATATTTGTAGCAATAGCCAACAATACATTGTATGGGTCAAAATGATCGATTTTTCTTTTATGCCAAAAATCAATAGGATATTAAGTAAAGATCATGTTCCATGAAGATTTTGTAAATGTCCTACCGTAAATATATCAAAACTTAATTTTTGATTAGTAATGTGCATTGCTAAGAACTTAATTTGGACAAACTTTAAAGGCGATTTTCTCAATATTTTGATTTCTTTGCACCCTCAGATTCCAGATTTTCAAATATTGTCCTATCCTAACAAACCATACATCAATGTAAAGCTTTTTTTATTCAGCTTTCAGATGATGTATAAATCTCAATTTAAACAAATTGACGCTTATGACTGGTTTTGTGGTCCAGGGTCACTTTGCTGCAATACTTACGGGCCATTTGGTGATGTCATCAGGCCACTCATGAGGAGCTACTGAGGCCGGCTCTATACACGTCCTGTCAAAAACACAGTACAGTCTTGTGTTTGAAATGTCTCTGTGAAAATTGTCAACTGAAGTATCGAGTGATGCCGTATTCCCTCACCTGGGGTCCTGATGACACACAGAGCCATACTCCCGGTTCTTCCCCTCCAGCTGAGGAGTGCTGGGATGCTGAGGCCACTTCACCCACACAGCCAAAGTGCTCTGAAGTAGAAAGAGGAAGACATCAATGGCCTGAAAGCTTCTCACTCAGGTGAACACACGTATAATCTTGATAGTCTGTGGCTCCTGTACTTACAGAGCATTCCTCCTCTGAGGTCTGCAGACAGCCAGAGCGGTCGTTGCGCACGCAGCAAGCTGAATTTCGCTCCAGTTCTCGCTTTTTTTTAATCAGTTTGTGTACCTGGTTATCCTGCCGCATACAAGGTGAGAATTTGGCTCCCAGATGAATCAAGGCTTCCTGATAAGAAGAGGACAATGACAATGACTTGTCTTATGTTACCATTTAATATAGTGGTTCATTTTAAATGAATTCTGTAGGACAATGAAATGTTTCAACATAATCAGAGTTTCACTTTTGATAACTGAAGCCACATCCGAAAAGGCAAGGCATTCAAAAGGCTGGGGTCATTAAGTTTTAATGTTTTTGAAAGAAGTTTATTTTGTTCGCAAAGACTGCATTTATTTGTCCAAAAAATACAGAAAAATGTATATTGGGAAATATTATTACAATGTAAAATCACTATTTTCCTGTGATGGTAAAGTCTTAAATCTCACACGATCCTTCAGAAATCTATATAATATGCTGATATTCTTATTATTATCCATGTTGAAAACACTTGCGTTGCTTAATATTTTTGTGGAAACCATGATACATTTTTTTTTTTAGGATTTTTTGATGAATAGCAAAAGAACAAAAAAGCAGCATTTATTTGAAATAGAAATCTTTTGTAACAATGTAAATGTCTTTTTTCTTACTTGTGATCATCAATTTAATGCATTCTTGATGAATAAAAGTTTTAATTTCTTTAAAAATAAATAAAGAAATAAAAAAAAAAAAAATAAAAAATAAATAAATAAAAATCACGCTGACCCCAAACTTTTGGTAGTATATAACAGAAAAAAGTGCATTTATGCAGACTTTTGATGCATATCATCAAAGTATTTAGAAAGTAATCACAAAAACATAATGTATCACAAACTTGAAAGTTCAGCAATCAACTTCCCAGTTTGTGATACATGATGTTTTGTGGCTACTTTCGAAATACTTTGACTTGAGAACACCGATCATCATGACAATGTTAAAGTTGAAGGTAGAGTGAGATGAAGGGTAGACTGTTGTATCCAGTGTTTTAAGATAGAACTTCAGATTAGATATTTGTTAAGTTATAACTTCAGCTCCTGCACATTGACTTTAGAAAGTAATGACTCACCGAACTTGGTCCAATCCAGAAGTTCTCTTGCTGCACGAATTTGACGTTTTCATAAACGCCTTTACTTCTTAGGACCTTTGTGGGGGAGAAACAAATGTGTTGACAAACACCAGATGGTCAGAAACAGGAATAGAGCATCAAACATGCTGGACCTTTTGGAAATGTATAGCAGCACTCACAGAGTCGACGGTTTCATGCTGGGAGAAGCCCACTGGTGCAATGCCATAAATACACACTGCCAAAATGGTGATGAGTATGTGAACGAATATTATCCAATATGTGAAGAAAGGCCTGAAAAACAAAACAGAAAACACCTCATATTATAAGCATCTCCAAAAGTCTAATAGAAGAGTTTGAATTGAACTCGGTTCTCATACCTGTGGTCATCCATGTCTTCTATCTGTTGTTTCACGTAGCTGTCGATGCGCTTGCGATATGTTCGATTGGTCAGCTTTCCCACCATGCCCAATCCGTACGGTCTTTTTTCTCTTGCGAAGAGCTTCTTGACTGGCACGGCTATCCGTTGGCCTCTCCGCTGACCGTTCACACTCACTACCTCCTGCCTCAGGCGGACTTTAGGGGGTGCCGGCGTTCCCTCTTTAACCTTCCTCCAGCCGCGCTCTAGAGGCCTGTTTGAAGAACAGGACAGAATTATAGAGCTTTTATTTAGTCATAAAACAATGTCTAAACCAGATTAATTAATATTTTTTTAGTGCTGGGCAACGATTAATCGCGATTAATCACATCCAAAATAAAAGTTTTTGTGTACATAATATCTGTGCGTGTACTGTGTATATTTATTATAATATATAAATATATATTTATATTATATATAAATACATACATACATGTATATATTTAAGAAAAATATGTTTTGTTTATATATTAAATATATTTATATATAATATAAATTATATGAATATAAATATATAATTTGTAAATACTTTCAAAATATATACTGTATGTTTGTGTCTTTATATATACACAATAAATATACACAGTACACACATATATATTATAAAAACAAAAACTTTTATTTTGGATGCGATTAATTGCGATTAATCGTTGCCCAGCACTAATATTTGTCCATTTTTAGATCTTATTACGTCAATAAATAGTCGTCAAATACGATGATTATTCTTCTATGAGCAATTAACTGCATCCTTAAAAAACATGCTTTTTCTATGCTTTCACTACTCTTATATACACTTTACAAATTTGACTAATATATTTAAAAAAAAAATCCTTTTAATATCATTTTAATTATATTCTTAATATATGAAACATTAATATTAATTCATCTTATATTAAAATATTATATTACATTTTTTCTATATAAAATAAAAATATATTTTTTAAAAAAATCATTTAGAATTATTAATATGAATTTTTTCTGTAATTAAATGATAATCACATATTTAAAAAATATATATTTTAAATAGAAAGTTAAAATACATTGTCTGAAGCATCTCTGCAGGTAATAATCGTCTGCTATAAAATATGTTTCAATATCGCAACAAAATCATTGTGGGAGGGAAAATAACATCACATAAATGTGTTGTGGATCTCACAGCATTAAGTGACTCCTCTCTAACTCGCTTTTGTCCAGCGCGCTGCCCGTTAGCTCCGACTCATCCAGCTGTTTGCTGTCCACGTCCTTCATGGTGGAGTCTGATGGAGACTCAAACACCTCATCGTGAAAGGTGGACATCTCATCCTGCAACAGGACGTCCTGAGGCCAGACACACTATAAACACACTTCCAAAAGCAAATGCGTGTGTGATTTGTTCGTTTTGCTTACCCTGGCAAAGAACGATGTATCAAGTTCATCTGGAAAGTCCACAACATCTTCCTCAATAAAGCTAGCAGGTGTGAAGCTGCGCCTGTGAGCTCGTCTTAGTGTGCCCTCACGCAGTGAACGACCCTTAAAATACACATAAACAGACACTTTATCAGCATAGTTTACTAAGCAGTAGAAAAAGCACTTGCTATAAATACCATAGACTATATACTAAGAATAAATCACAAAAATCTACATCAAAGATGATGAACAAAGAGAGACTGTGTTGTGAGACCTTTGACCTGTATATTCTGCTTCATGTTATTGGTAATGAACTCAAATAACCTCAGATGACCCTTCGCTAAGCCCCACCTTTCAAATGTTACTGAACAATCCTACTTAGCAGCTGTTCTAATTCGACATTATCAGACAAGCTTCTGCTCTGCTCTAATGTAGGTCTGTGCATTTGTTCAGGAAATTATCCCAAAATACAGTAAAACCTTTTTGCTCTGTCACTTATAATGAACCAAGAAGCTGAAACAGGATGTAGGCAATTTTCCCCAAACCTTTATATTAATCTTGAAGGTCATGCTGTGAATTAAACTATGTGTTGACTATGTTTGAACACCAACATTTGCTTTGTTTTGAGTACCATTTCTGCTCATTAACTTATTACACAGTTTAAAATAGTGTGTCTCATTCACTAACCAAAAAACTGTTCAAATCATGATTCATCAAACTTTAGTACTAAAATTTGTTCTAAATTTATAAAAAAAAAAAAAAATTCGGAACAACTGAAACCACACAAACACAATAATCACATTCTCTGGATGGCTTTATAATTAAATTTTATACATAAACATTTAATCTTAAATATACTGTATTTCATCATATAAAGAGAAAGAGTAAGAAAAGATGGGATAAACCTCAAGCTGTGAGGTTTCTCTGAATAATAGCGCAGATACGCGTATATGCTGTACAGCTTACCAATGAGAGGTCGGTCTATAATAAACGGGTCTGCATAAGTTGTGTTTGAATTGGTTTTGAGGATGGCACACTTGGCATTGCTTGATGATCTTGCTGTGTGTGCGGTCATGCAAGAGTACACATTCAGAGAGTGCCATATGTTCGCATAGAGAGACGAAGCACTGTAGAGACTCTTATATGAAGATGTTTTGGATGTATTTTATGCAAATTACAAACATCAGTCACATAGCCACTTGTTTATAAAACACCAAATTCATTACCATTAGAATGAGATTAATAACACATTTCTGTGAGTAATTATGCGTTGCGAATTAGGCAGATTTTTTTTTTTATGAGAAGTTCTCCTGTGTGTGTACAGTAAATATGAATGAACAGCATAATTTAAAAAAATTCTAAGCTAAAACAAGCTAAGCTAAAGTTGAGAGAGATCTTGAATTTATTCCTGTGGGATGTTTCAAAACATGTCTAACATGAGTTAGCAAAGGGTTAATAGACCCTTAATCAGGTTAGACAGCATACTGAATTTAACACAGATCAAAATGAGGCCGTTACAGTTTTTACAATGTCACGCACTGTATAAAGATCTTAATTTGCACAACTCACAACATTTAAAACTGTTTTAAGGAGTTTTTGTCTACTAAAAGTTTTTTTTTTTGGAAAGACATTTTGTCAGACAAACAGTCGGTATAACGTTAAACAACAGTACAATCCATTTAACACACTGTACTTCAGTCCCTCATAGTCTCATTTTCAATCTTGTCAAAAATCAAAGTTGGCGCTACCCTGACTAAGGCCAATTATTAAATAATTTTAAGTAAAAAAAAAAAAACATTACATCTCTGCATACAGTACTTTTTTGTTTATTTTGTTGCAAAATGTAACTACGTTATCGTCTGGCTTTTTATATATAATGTTGGACATAGCCTACTCACGCAGAGTGATACACACTATATAGCAAATCTCAACTGCTTGATTGCTGGTATCATCACAAAATGTAAACTATATTATCTTCCAGCTCTGATCTGCTAAATATGACTAAGAAGGCATGAAGATATTAAGATGTTACAGACATCAACATTATGATTTTTTTTAAAGCTCATCTGAAACAATGTGTATTGTGAAAAGTGCTATACAAATGACTTGACCTTTGGTCCAAACCACACCAAAAACTAGTCTGTTATTTCCAGAAAAGTTCCAAATGTACAAAGTCACCTGAAACAAAGGGTCTCATATCAGTCACATCTGATGATGCTCACCTTGACCAGAGCTGCTGCCGCTCTGAAGCTCATCTTGGCCACAGACTCGCGCTTGCGCCTGCGCGGGATGCGGTTCAGGCCTGAGCGAGAGCTGTTGAAGGAGCATAGGGACGCCGCGCCGGGGGTGATGGGAGTTTGAGGCACACTGTAGCCATCTACCTCCTCCACCATGCGAAACGCACGTCCTCGTGCCAATGGGTCCACAATCTGAACCAAGAGAGCATCATTAAAAAGAAAAACAGGTGCACACAAACTATTCCAGTGGTAACTTCTGCTACTGTACCTTCTGCATGCCATGCTGAGATGAGGGCACGTACAGAGGCGGAGGGGTTTCTGTGCTGGTAAGGGAGATGTTGTCCTGGCTGGGCAGCTCCATCTCACGGATCACCTGAGGTTTCAGCTTGCCGTAGCGCAGGCTGCAGTGGCGCAGGCTCTTCCTCTGCCATTTCTGCGTGGCGTCACCGTCCTTACTGACCCCGAACCAGTCCGCCGTGCCCCTGAGAGCGATCGACACAACCCTTGTTCAGCTTGAGCTCGCCCATCCACAGATCACATGCGATCCCTGACTCTCTCTGCAGCTGTGCACTATAGCATGTTCTTGCACAATATCTGGACACCGCAATGGTAGTTTCCACAAATGTGTGTCACACTGTCTCCTCCCGATTGTGTACAAATGAGATCAAGGAAATTTAGGTGAGGTAACTCTAATAAACTTCTAAGGAAATAGAGATGGGGCATGCCCAGGCATGCTTCAGAAGAAAGTCCTGTCACAAAACTGAAACCAAGCGCACATACACGCTGAGGAACATTAGGCTGGTGCTCGACCCGTCTGCACAGCTGCTTGGCTGTGTCATTAAAAAAAAAAAACCTAGGGAAACATCTGCTTCATAATGTCAAACGGCTGACATGTTTTTAAGTTCAACTATGACTCGTGTTTCAGTCAAACTGATAAATCAATATAAACCAGTATAAAATAAAAACACAAAGTTCAGCTGTCCAGCAAACTGTAGCCTCACCCACAAAAATAATCATATTTTATGAAATAAAAATACTCTGGGGAGTTCTTGTTACTGTCATGAATCCACAAATAGATTTTGATACTTTCTGAAGAACAGGAGTGGTTTTGAGATACAGAATGAATCACCACTATGCTATAGTCAGGGCCTAAAACATTTTACCATACCTGGTAATAGCCAGTAACTTCAGAAAATATACTGGCCATAAATATTTTTTATCAACCATGAAACTGTATGTGCATTAGCTCATTAAGTAACAGGCAGAATAAATTAAGGAAACACACCTAAATGCACCTATTATTAATATTATTAATAATGATATTATTATTATTATATTTTATTTATTTTTAATATCATTACTACTATTAATACTACTGTATTATTCTTTAATCAAATAATAAAAAAGAAACATATCAATAAAGAAATTATCACTATACTGGTATGAAATAATAATAATTGATAATTATTAATATGGGAGCCCATTCAGTGTCAGAATCTTTTTCTCATTATGTTTTATTTCTTGTTTCGTGACAGTGAGATTAGCTGAGATTAGTTGGCCACCATTTTTTATATTAATAAATAATCTTGATATCTTAGCAGACACTATGGTTATGAGTACTTTTTTTTTGTAAGTGGTATGTTCGGAAATTGTGAAGACCAGGAAGTTATACATTTACAAATTATATTTTAGATCAACAATAAAGTCCTCAAGACTGGACTATGCATATATGATGTATATGATGTAAATAATACATATATGTATTTCCCTCAATTTGTATATGTGACCCTGAACCAAAAAACCAGTTATAAGTCGCAAGGTTATATTTGTAGCAATAGCCAACATTATATGGGTCAAAATTATTGATTTTTCTTTTATGCCAAAAATCATTAGGATATTAAGTAAAAATCATGTTCCATGAAGATATTTTGTAAATTTTCTACCGTAAATACATCAAAACTTAATTTTTGATTAGTAACATGCATTGCTAAGGATTTAATTTGGACAACTTTAAAGGTGATTTTCTCAACATTTAGATTTTTTTGTACCCTCAGATTCCAGATTTTCAAATAGTTGTATCTCAGCCAAATATTGTCCGATCATAACAAACCATACATCAATGGAAAGCTTATTTATTCAGCTTTCAGATGTATAAATCTCTTTTTTTACCCTTATGACTTGTTTTGTGATCCATGGTCACATCTGTGACTGTAAAATATTAATAAATACTATAATGGTATATAAATAAAATTAAAATAACACTGATTTGTATTTCCATTTTTGTTCAGTACAAACTACATTGGGGGTTTATAAATAGGACACTGTTCACTAGAACACCTGGATCAGCATCACACAGAGAGCAATCTAATCTCATCTTTCTGACTCACAGGGGATGGCAACAAACATGACTCAAATTGCGGCTTATTCTGTTTCATCTGAGAGAAAACAAATAAAGCCTGCCAGTCAGGGCACAGTGTCAACCCGCACAAGAAAACTGAAGATGAATGTGCCGTGGGCTGATATAGCAGTACGAAGCATGAAGAATGTTTTCTGTGATAAGCTCAATTCAGTTTTGAAGAATGGCAACAATGAGCCGTGTTGAAATCACAACGGTCAGAGACAGTGAAAGCATATCGTGATAAGAATCCTTATTTGTCCCGAACAAAAGACTGAAGACTAAAGGCTAAAGGCATTAAAGGCATGACAACTGCTGAGAATCGCAACCATGTCAAAACAAAACAACCCACAAACATTCAGTGATTTCAGACAAAGTCATTCCTAATCTAACATGCACTGAGGGAGAACGATACCAATAGTGGTGTGGTGAAGTGAATAAAGATTTTGACAGAAAGACTGTAGACTCAAACCCCATAATGGATGACCTCTGGCGGTTTCTGGCTGGAGGTCTGTGAGGCATTAAACCAGAAAGTGACCTGTAAACAAGGCTGTACTGTATGTGCCAGCCAGTGCCGTCTCTTTTAGCTAATGCTTACTGTAGCTCTGACTCAAACATGAAGGACCATGTGTGTCAACTGCTTTCAAATTTTTATAGTCATACTATATGTTTCCTTTAATTACAAGCATAAACCTCAAGTCATACAAAAACTGTCATACATCAATCTGAGTTTGTGTCAGGGTTCCCAATGTAGCATATTGCTAAGCTAACAAACTGATGCTTAAGCAGTAAAAATACACAGCATATACATTTCTTAAACTACAGTTCAGAATTTAGGGGTCAATGTGATTTTTTCCTTCTTTTGTTTTAAAGAAAAGGTGAAATATCATTACAGTTTAAAATAATAGTTTTGTATTTCATGCTATTTTAAAATGTAATTGAATCCTGTGAAAACAAAACTAAATTTTAATCATCATTACTTCAGTCTTCAGTGTCACATGATCCTCCAGAAATCATTCTAATATGCTGATTTGCTGTTGAAAACAGTTGTGCTGCTTTATACTTTTGTGGAAACCGTGATTTTTTTAGGATTATTTAATGAACGGAAAGTTCAAAAGGACAGCATTTATTTGAAATACAAATATTTTGCAACATTACACATGTATTAAATGTCTTTTAGTCAATTAAATGCATCCTTGTGGAATAAAGGTATCAACTAAAAAATAAAAAACTAAACCCAAACTTTTGAACATAGTGTACATAAAATATATATTAAACCTTAAACTGCCTAAACTGTTTATTTTAATATTTTCTTTGGAATCAAACACATTTCCACAATTTTTTCATGAGTGTTTTAAAAAGATTTTGTAGATTGGACTGCATTCACAAACAGCTTTTTCATAACTAGGAAAATAAATATCCACTATAGAAATTTCCATTACTTTCCCTCAAATTCTTAAGATTGTAATAATTTCTATTTATTTATTTATTTATTTAGGTCTGACAATAACAATTTTAAAATGTAACTATCAATATTATTATAACATCACAATGCTGCTCAGCAAAAAAATATACAAAAGCTGTCACTGGGGCTGTACCTTATTACCCCTAAATGGTGCATATTAGTACTATAAAGCTACACATTGCTACCTAAAGTGTACATATTAGTACCTAAATAGCATATAGGATTACAGCTTGTGTGCCTTATTTTCCTGTATATATTGTAAAAGGCAATGGGTGGTCTTTTAAATGGGAACAACTACTATAACAACTGTAACACCGAAGCTGACTGAGTGAGAGATGGTACAGTGCCACGTGAACAGGTTCCCTTGTGTGTGTGTTGTGTGTGAGAGCTCCCTCGCCAGGCCTTCTGCGCTCCGCTGTACCTGAGCAGGGTTCTGGAGAGGGACTGATGCCGTCTGAAACCGTGCCGCCCTGCACGGTGACCCTTAATGGGCACAGTGTTAATCCTCTCAAAGTGCACTCTCCTGCTGCTGTGGATGGCCCGAGAGAACAAGGAGCGGCAGGAGAGGAAGAACAGGACGAAGACAAGAAGCAGAAGAGAAAAAGACAAAAAGAAAAGAGTGAAGGAGAAGAACTGGAAAACAGATCAACAAGAGCCAGAGAGCAAGATTAGCAAAATGAGCAGAAGCAGAGTATTCCAGCAGGAGGGTTATTATCAGTGAACTAGAGTGCAAGAGTTAATGAGAAACATATGAGTGAAAGACATGTGCTAGTCACACATACACACCCGGATGCATAGAAACAAAGCAAGGCTGAAAATTGCCGTTGTCCACAAAGGCGCATAGACACTAGTTCTTGTCAGATTCGGTTTATCAGCCATGAAATGAGGAATTTCAAACCCTCCGGCACAGGAATCACAAGCACATTCCTATTACATCTCAACTCAAAACAATCTCAGCAAACAAATCATAAAAAAGCCTGGCAACATTGGCTTGCAACCAGAAAGGTGCTACAGTGTTGACTACAGAATCACACACGATTCACAGATGCAAGAACTATGTATGCAGGATCATGGGCTTCATTAATGTGCATTCATCCAATTAAAACTCCTACAAAAAGATTAAAATGCTATGAAATGAATGCTGGTGTAGTCATTTAGCTTTGTTCCAAAATGTAGTGAGCTGCATTCTAAAGAATGCATTCTAGTTACATTCACCGGTTTAACGAATTTTTACATACGAAATCGAGTCATTTCAATAGGAATACATGCGATTGGGAATTTCACACACATATTTGGCAATGCGTGCAAGTTGGTCATGCGAATCGCTGAGTTGAGTAACAAAAAGCTGTTTGGTTTGTTTGAGCTGTACTTCATAGTTCTCTATATTTATAATAGATAACAGACCTTTTTTGATTGTGAAATTTCACCAAAATTTTGCTAATGTATCTTAAAGGGATAGTTCACCCAAAAATGAAAATTCTGTCATTAATTACTCCCCATCATGTCGTTCCAAACCTGTAAGACATTTGTTTATCTTCAGAACACAAATTAAGATATTTTTTATGAAATCCGAGAGCTTTCTGACCCTCCATAGACAGCAACGCAACTGACGCGTTCAAGGCCCAGAAATGCAGTAAGGACATTGTTAAAATAGTCCATTGTGACATCAGTTGTTCTACCGTAAATTTATTAAGCTACGAGAATACTTTTTGTGCGCAAAGAACTGTCAAGAACATACGTCAAAGACTGACACGGAAGAGAATAAATTATTTAATAAAGTCGTTATTTTTGTTTTCTTTGCGCACAAAAAGTATTCTTGTAGCTTCATAATATTACGGTTGAACCCCTGATGTCACATGGACTATTTTAACGATCCTTACTACCTTTTTGCGCCTTTAACGTTTCAGTTTATGTTGATGTCTATGCAGGGTCAGAAAGCTCTTGGATTTCATCAAAAATATCTTAATTTGTGTTCTGAAGATGATTGAAGGTCTTACGGGTTTGGAACGACATGAGGGTGAGTAATTAATGACAGAATTTTCATTTTTGGGTGAACTATCCCTTTAAGGTAGAATCCTAACTGACATTGAAACCATGGTGAATTTTCATAAGAGTTGTCACTCTAAAAGCATATACATAATAGCAGACAAATATTTGGTAAAAAAAATTGATTTTGTGAAATTAAATTAAATTAATGATATATTAATAAATATTATGACATTTTTCTCACTTCGTCCAGCATTTAGTGAGGTTGTCTCACTGCATTATGTGATTGACTTCTCAAAGGACACATGCAATGCAGCCAAAACAAGCTATCGTGTACAACCGTTTGGACCAGTCTTGCTTTAAAATCTCTATTGAGTCAGCTTACTATGTTTTGGAACAGAGTTTGATCTTTGGTAAAGATATGAATCTCAGAACAATGGGTTTGTAAAAGCAGATGTGAGTAACAGCCTCATGTAATGCCTCTCCTACCTCTTGATGGTTTGTGTGATTGAAGACTGACGCTGGAAAGCAGCTCGCCGGGGGTCAAAGAGGTCACGTGGAGGAGAGGGGAGATGAGAGGTTTCCACAGGCATACTGACGCTGCGATGGAAACCATGCCTCTTCATGGGCTGCAAAAGAGAGACATGATGGACAGGATTAGAAACCAGAGCTACACCATGCACTTCAGACAAGGTAGACAGTGGTGTTCGTACCTGAACAAAAGCTGGAGCTTCGTCCACGGACATCTGAGCGGTGGGAATGTTCAGTTTTAGCCATGGGGGCTTCTTGCGCTGCAGGCTGCTGGTGCTGTCGCGTCTGGGTTCAGCCATGCTGCCTGCCTCTCCCTAGACCTGCCAGCTACAGAGAGAGAGAAAATGAGATGAAGAGAGAGGTGAATTCTCAAAAGAACTGCACAGTGTGCCAGTAAATCCCAAATTCAAACAGTTACTCTTCAAAGTTGAGGCTTTGTTGTGCTGATAAGGTTCATGACTAATGTAGGGAATGGGACACTAGCGCATTGCTCACTGCATACTGCACAGTATATGCTGTATACTGCCTCAGGGCTCAACAATAAGGATTTTTTTTCTGATAGGTTTTTCTTGCCAATATTGTCATGAGCTCCACACAACAACAAAAGCTATTTTTAGTAACACATTTCTATACATGTCACATAAAAATGTACATTTAATATTTCAGTAACACCAAGCTTGCTTAAAAGGAACTTGTTTTTAATTATTATATTTAGGTTTAAAATTATTGTAATTATTTATAATATACACTATACACTTTTTTCTTTGAAAGAAGTATATTATGCTGAATTTATTTAATAAAAAATACAGTAAAATCTGTAATATTGTGAAATATTATTACAATTTGAAATAAGCTGATTTATATTTGAATATATTTTAAAATGTAATTTATTCCTGTGATGTAAAGCTGAATTTTCAGCATCATTACTCCAGTCTTCAGTGTCACATGATCCTTCAGAAATCATTCTAATATGCTGATTTGCTGCTCAAGGAATATTTACTCTTATAATTATTTAAAAATTGTTGTGCTGTGTAATAAAGTGAGGAAAGTGTGGAGGTGTTTTTCTTTTTTGATTCTTTTGATAAGTTTGAGGAACAATATTTATTTTAAATTTGAAGCATTATTTATTTATTTAAGTATTGTAAGTATTGATTTCAATTAAAAAAATTAAAATAAAACTTTTAAATGGTTGTTTAACTCTAATGACAGTCATAAATTTATAAACGCACTTTTGCATACAAACATTTTTGTTCAGTAGAAATACAGTACACTTTCTGCAGTATACTATGCACAATATATTAAGCTGTTCTGAACATACCTAATGTCTAATTAAACATACTTGCTTAGCCACAAGATGGCAGTCTAAAATCACCACAAGATGTTTGAGAGCCCCAAAAGCCAGAAAACCTTCCTACCACTGAGGAGGAAACCATAAAAAGTAAATAAATAACCATTTTCTCATATGTTTGCATTCACTCAACATTCTCAGATCCACTTAACTGACTAATAAACATTTGTACTGTGGGGGTGGAAATGTTTATTATCAATAGATTAAGCCTAAACCACTGGCTTTACACTACCCTGTCATTAAAAGTGCTGCTTTGTGGCGAAGCAGGAATTTTGTGAGAGGCCATCATTAGTGTGTCTTCTCAATGCATATTCCCACACAGCCTGAGCAGAGTGTTTTCCAGATCACTGCAGCATGCAACCAGCAGTTGAAGAGAACTACACCGACACTCTTTCTGCTTTCTTCCACTCACTGAATACTGCTTGTCAAGATGTCAGTTCAGTGCAGCCCACATGTCTAGAGAATAGAGATCTGCTTTCCAACCTGAGAGTGTTTGTGTGTTTTTGGGCCGAGTTCAGGTCAGGTCTTCATACTATCAGTTTTTTATATCAAATTCAGGCTTGTTATTGAAGGAAAACTAGTTTTTGTCTCATTTAAGTGATCTGGTTTTATTTAAAATTTTATTTAAAACATTAAAATAATTTAATATTTATAAATGATGCAGAGAATGACCCCTAATGACTCCCAATTGTTAAAAATTACAAGTAAATATTAAGCAAAAATTAAAAACAACAGTGTTCTTTCAAATTTGCAGAAACTCTTATACATGTTCTTAACTACATACTAAACAAAACAAAAATAGTATTTTATATATATATATATATATATATATTTTTTTTACTTTTTTTATGAGTATCTTCAACTACACATTGTCATATACAGTAAACATCCAGTCATCAGTGAGTCAGATGTTAGATCAATAACTGCTCTAATGGACTTAACAAGTAATTCATGAGTAAGACTGACTCATACAATAACTTGTTAGTTTGTGGGTCTTTTTGACTGAGTAATAACTCACAAGAGTCAATTATACATGACTACAATGGTCCATCTGTGAAAAATAGAAAGACAAGTTTATTGTCTTTTCATTATTTCACACATTCAATTCAGACTTCAAACTCATAAATCAGATGAAAATTTCATTTCTTTTGCTTTGGTGCAGTTGATTCAGCAGAGGCACAATTACGAACACTCAATATTCTTCTGCAACCCATTTTTTATTTAAAAAGCCCTTGCTCTGTCTAGTGAGTGACAAAGGCAGTCATTGGGGATATATATTCACCCCTCGGGAAGGCCTCCAGATCTGTTCTTGGTTACTCTTAACAAAACAGTTTTAACACAGCACACCACTCTTTTAAGCTGCCATGATGGAGGGACGATGGAATCTACTGTGAAAAATATAACTCACAGAAACACACAGTCAAACAGAAGTTCATAAATCTTGAATCTAGCAGAACTTGAGTAAAAGTTTAAACTTTAAACTCATCAAAATAGTTATTTATCAGCAGCACAAGACAAGAAAGAAGCCCAGCGTCTGCAGCTCGTGGTGAAAAGTTAAGCACTCTCCTTGTCCATGAGAAAGTTTCTGCCCGCTGAAGAGGAATGTGGACTGATATCATCACTGGCCTTTCAGTGTGTGTGCCGTGTGATGACTGTGAGATTACAGGGCAGACAGGAGCAAAGCCCCAGCTTTGAGGACACCCCTGTCGGGCCATGCCAATGGTTTTCCACCACAGGCGAGGGCTGGGCGATATAGGTCAAAATTGAATCAGTCTCAAAATTTTGTGACAGCAGAAAATGAACGGAAAAGTTTGCATAAATCATTTTGAGTTATGAGAACTTCTAATGAAATTATGTTCAACCAACAACCAATTAAGTTCCTGTAACACAAACATAACCTCTTTTTGTACTTCTAATTTGTGTTAAGCCTACATCCTACGTCATCCGCTGGAACGCCACTCTCTCATGAACGTGCATACAACAGTTAGCAGAAGCTGGAAATTAGAGTTTATAAAGTTTTAAATATGGATATTTTCTAACACAAACACATCAGTGCACTTCAGAAGGACTTTATTCAACCCCCGGAGCCATGTGGAGCACTTTTTATGACGGATGGATGCACTTTTTTGGGATTCAAAATCTTGATCCCCATTGCTATTATAAAGCTTGGAAGAGCCAGGACATTTTTTAATATAACTCTGATTGTATTAGTCTGAAAGCAGAAAGTCATATACACCTAGGATGGATTGAGGGTGAGTAAATCATGGGGGAATTTTAATTTTTGGGTGAACTATCCCTTTAACGCAGAAACCGTTTAAATTAGACAATAATTACATCAATTAAAGTTGATGTAAAGGTCAGCATTATTATGTAAACAAGAACTCAGCTCACTGTGCCCACCTCCGTCTGTCAATGGATCAACAGCTTCCTGACAGACAGGCAGCAGCTAGTGAGGCTGGGAAAATTCTCAACCAGCTCCCGCACCATCAGCACTGGTGCCCCTCAGGGTTGCGTCCTCTCCCCACTGCTCTTCTCCCTCTACACCAATGACTGCACATCTAAAGATCCCTCTGTCAAACTCCTGAAGTTTGCAGATGACACCACAGTCATCGGGCTCATTCTGCTTACAGACAGGAGGTTAAGGAGCTGGCTGTCTGGTGCAGTCTTAACAACCTGGAGCTCAGCACGCTCAAAACTGTGGAGATGATCGTGGACTTCAGGAGAAACCCCCCTGCACTCCCCCCACTCACCATCATGAACAGCACTGTGACTGCAGTGGAGTCATTCAGATTCCTGGGCACCACAATTTCTCAGGACCTGAAGTGGGACAATCACATTGAGTCCATTGTGAAAAAGGCCCAGCAGAGGTTGTACTTCCTTCGCCAGCTGAGGAAGTTCAACCTGCCACAGGAGCTGCTGAAACAGTTCTACTCTGCCATCATTGAATCCGTCCTCTGCACTTCAATAACTGTCTGGTTCAGCTCAGCTACCAAATCTGACCTCAGAAGACTACAGAGGGTAGTCCGGACTGCTGAGCGAATCATTGGTACAACCCTCCCCACTCTCCAAGAACTGTACTTATCCAGAGTGAGCAAAAGGGCTGGCAAAATCACTCTGGACCCCTCACATCCAGCACACTCCCTCTTTGAACTGTTGCCGTCTGGTCGACGCTACAGAGCTCTGAGCACCAGAACGGCCAGGCACAGGAACAGTTTCTTTCCTCAGGCAATGCATCTCATGAACACTTGAACACTTAACAATAAACATAAAACACACAACACTATCATACATTTATTTATTTAACACACAAACTTATTACATTTCAAATTTGCACCTAACATACCTGTACATACTAAATTGTCTATTTTGTATATTGTGTTTGCGCTATTTTGCGCATTGTCTATTTTGTATATTTGTATATTATTATCTTTATTATCTGTCTTGTCTTGTCACTGTCATTCTGTCGCACTATGGAGCTTCTGTCACCAAAACAAATTCCTCGTATGTGTAAACATACCTGGCAATAAAGCTAATTCTGATTCTGATTCTGAAATAGCCAGTGCAAAGTAGATTTAAGTGAATGAAAAAATAGTGATGAAATAGTATTGATATTAATAAATGTTATTTTATTTTATTGTTTTATATAATATATAGCAATAAACACCAACACATTAAAGCATTGTAAAATGCCGCAGAGACTTTTGTAATTCAAAATGTTAATGATGATGCAAATGATTATCTTTTTTGAGCTTACTCAAACACTGTAAAAAGTGAATTTGTCAAGAAAATACTATTTCAGTCTACTTCAAAATTTCATCTTAAATCAGTGTGTTACTTGCCATTCCTTTGTAATTATTTGCCAGCAATTTCTGAGTAAAAACTGTTTCACCACCCATTTTTTTGTTCAGTGTAGCTGAAAGAAAACTTGCCAAGCATATAGTCTATAAATTCACAACAAATTTCTTCCATATTTTCTTCCGTATTGTATTGAACATATATCTGAGTGCAATGACTTATGCAGGGTTTTGGTAGTATCCATCAGTTGTTGATTGGATTTTGAGATGTGGAAACTGCAATTAATAATGGAGGCACATCTGAATGACAGTTGTGAACGAATCAATCATAAAAAGATCAATAAAATGCATTCAGAGAATAGATGGTAAATTTTAATTTCATGCCAACTTAAAAAAAAAAAACTGAACTGTCATACTAAAAACTGCATTAAGACCATTATAATATTTATTTTTTAAAATTAAAGAAATAAAAAAATTATCACAAATATTCCAAAAATGATTTGCTATATATTGACCAGCCTTACCACAGAAAGGAGCCACCTGTCAGAGTCAGTATCCGAACAGACCCATTCCAGAAATCGAATCCTGACATTCAAGCATGTCAAAAACCAAATTAGCTAATTCTGAAAGGCAGCGATTATGTTTGACGCAGGAGTCAGAAATGAGAAGACGCAGTTGTGCTGTGTGATAGACCGCTGGAGAGGCCTGAGGGGACACACATGAAAGCTTCCCATCAGCCCTTGAGCCAGAACAGACCACCGTGACTGCTTAGTGTCTGTATCAGTATCCACCATCATCTCATTAATCTGGCCACTAAATCACACAACAGGCTGATTACCGACTGCATGAGAGCCATCAGCCCTGGGTCTGCACACTGCATTGTGGGATTGCGGTAATTATCTTCTACACCCCTGACATTTGACTCCAACTCCTGCAGCAGTGCTTCCTGAGAAGCTAATATGTAGCATGTGCCACAGCCTGGTTAGTTTGAAAGAGCACTGATGTTACATCCTCAGCAATTAATTCCTTTCAGCTTTACTGTCACATCTTAAACATTATAGCACCTGTCAATCACAGTTATATTATATACAGTCATATTCTATTAATACTTTTAAAGGGACTCACAGTACACATTTTACAGAACTCTGGAGTAAGTTCACACTCAAAAATCACAATTTGTGTCATCTGTTCACCTTCATGTCACTTTAAACGTATGTTTGTATTTTTTTGTGTAATGTAAAAAGAGTTATCAGTAACACTTTATCCTGTTTAATTCATACAACTTACAGGAACCATTTCGGGGCTATTTTTTTTTTTTTAAGAAATTCATATTTTTATTCAACAAGTATGGATTAAATTGATCAAAAGTGATAGTAAAGGCATTTGTAATGTTACAAAAAAATAATATTTATAATATAAATACATATTATTAATGTTTCTTGAGCAGCAAATCAGCATATTAAAATGATTTGTGACCCTGAACCACAAAACCAGCCATAAGGGCCAATTTTTCAAATTGAGATTTATACATCATCTGAAAGCTGAATAAATAAGTTTTCCATTGATGCATGGTTTGTTAAGACGGGACAATATTTGGCTGAGATTCAACTATTTGAAAATCTGGAATCTGAGGGTGCAAAAAAAAAAAAAAATCGCCTTTAAAGTTGTCCAAATGAAGTTCTTAACAATGCATATTACTAATCAAAAATTAAGTTTTGATATATTTACGGTAGGAAATTTACAAAATATCTTCATGGAATGTGATCTTTACTTAATATCCTAATGTATTTTTGGCTATTGCTACAAATATACCCATGCTACTTATGACTGGTTTTGTGCTCCAGGATCACATTTCTGAAGGCTCATGTGACACTGAAGACTGGAGTAAAGGCATTTGTAATGTTACAAAAAATAATATTTATAATATAATTATACATTATTATATTGTATTTTTAATATAATATAAAATGTATTTCTTTTGATCTGTTTATCAATGAATCCTGAACAATATGTATCACAATTTCTACTAGTAGGCAAAAATATTAAGCATAATAACTGTTTTTAACATTGATGATGATAATAATAATAATAATAATAATAATAAAGGTTTCTTGAGCAGCAAATCAGCATAGAATGATTTCTGAAGGATCATGTGACATTGAAGACTGGAGTAATGATGATGAAAATTCAGCTTTGCATCACAGAAATAAAGGCATATATTTTAAAATATTTTGAAATAGAAAACAGTTTAAATTGTAGTAATATTTCACAATATTACTGTTTTACTATATTTTTGATCAAATAAATGCAGCCTTGGTGAGCATAAGAGGCTTCTTTCAAAAGCATTAACAAATCTTACTAACCCTTTTAAAGGTAGTGTAAATGCATATAAATGAACAATAATCAAGATCAATAAATGCTGTAAATGTATTTTTCATTGTTATTTCATGTTAGTTATTGCATTACCTAATGTTAACATACAGAACCTTAATGTGAAGTGATTTAGCAAAATGTCCATGCTGCTCTTTTCCATTCAATAAAAGTTGATAGGGACCATTGGAATCATGAAAGTGGTAAACATGACACTAAAGTTTTTTTGTATTTTGAAGCCATGCGATGGCCTTGTATGAAGAAGAGATCCAAATTTAATCTTGAGCAAAATGTAATTTTTGAACCATCTCTTTAGGTGCCCTGTTCAAAGTCACAATGCTGACAGACAGTTCATATGAGGCTTGAAAATACAACCTTACAGTCAGCAGCCCAGATTCTGACCCATCCACATCACGCAAAGTTATTAATTAGGAAATTTTATGAAGGATTTTTTAATATGCTCTACCGTCAGAGGAGACAGTTTGGCAGGTCATGGGAAGGATATCCTTGAGGAGGGATACCACAGATTAAATTCTACACATGGCTGCCATCCAAAGGATATGAGACTTCTTTAAAGGTTCTCATTCAGATTTATGTTTCCACATAGAAAAGGAAATTGCCCCTCTCAAGAGCTTCAAAAAGATCACTTGTATCAAATTTACGAAGCAAATGAATAGTACCATGTTGAGATGTCAAACATACTTTTAAGGAACTATTGTCTCACGAAAACTTTAATTTTAAGATGTGCTAATGGGACAAAATCAGCATTGTAGCATTCGCTCTTCCTGGCTACACCACATGTGGCGTCACTAAATGTTTTTCTTTAAAATATAAGCTCTTTATGTAGCTATGTAGTGATTTGTTCTGACTGTCCGATTAGATCAAGAGAAAGAAAATCTCGGCTTTCGTCTTGACGTTACATTATTTTCGATTAGCTTCCTGCCCTTGCGTTACCCCCGGCAAAAGCCTGCCACGAGCTAAAACTTCCTGTTTTAAGACATGATTCATCAGATACTTTGAAACTACGACTGGTATTTACAAAAAACTAAGTGTTGCTTAAATTAGCTCAGGTGCAGTGTTTAAAACAGGGAATTCAAGATAAAGGATAACATGCAATCACACACTGGCTGTTGAGTTTTCTCTCGCTGAGACACAACAGTCTTTTGTGGATGGGCTTTATTCTCCTTTTATGATTTATACAATCTGTTCACACCACAACCGAATACAATAACTGGTTGAATGAGCGCTAGTCATGCATGACAGGTTGTGTAGTAATGGATTGAGCCACTGTTAGAGCGGGTGAGGTTTTAGATGCTGTGTGTGTGTGTGTGTGTGTGTGTGTGTTGGGGTGGTGAGCTGCTAAACTGTACATTGTGCATTTTTCAGCAAGCCTTCTGTTTCCACATCTCAAGCCACTCAGGACAGACCCTCACCACCAGCAGACCAAATGGAAACTTCCTGTCTGAGATTTTCCACCATATAAGCCTAATATAGAACACCCTGGCAAGTCAGATACGATTGTTTTTGGAGAAATCTACCTGATTGGACGACCTGCCACTTCCATTTGTTAGTCAGAAAAGTTAAACTTGTATAATTAGATGTTAAAATCCTTCCCCTATCCCAGTTTAATATGCAGAGTCTATGATAAGTGTATAACCCTATTGTCAAAACAGGGGTTTTCTGTTTTGTTTAACCAATGGCAGACACATTATTGCTTGTTAAAAACTGTATCTGAAATCACATACTATATAGTATGCAAAAAAAACTGTATGTGAAAAGAAAAGTGTTTACATTCACAGTATTCATAAAACAACAGGCAAATATGACCTTCTATTTCTGGCAAGATTTTGAAGTGTGTATCCAATGCTTTACTATCCCATGAGGTCATGGGAGAGGATTTGTGGGCGAGTAAATTATTAGGAAATTTTTATTCTGAAAGTGAACTAATCCTTTAACGGAGAGAAATCAGCCAGTCACAATTTTTTTTTCCAAGACACTAGTAGTGCAGAAATTACAGACTTCACCTTTTAAAATGATAGTTAATAAAATCAAATCAAATCAGATCAAATAAAATAAAGGGTCTGCTTCTCACAAAAAACTTTTTTTTTTTAATTAACAGTAACATTCTGCATTAATTTTCATTTTACAGAAAAGAGCAGCTTGGACATTCAACAAAATGTCTTATTTTGTGTTTCACAGAGGTTTGGAACAACATAAGGTTGAGCTGTGTGACTCTTTCATTACCTCTAGAAAGCACTTCAGACTCATGTGAAGAGGAGAGCACTGAGTTTAAGCCAACCCAATCTTATGAGAAAAACATAACTATTTTATGAGCTGATTTCATATGAATTTGTATGATGAACACTTACGAATTGCAAGTGTGTGCTGGTTCAAGCAGTATACTGTAGATAGACACTGTGTTGTGTGCAGGTTCTCAAGTCTTGCATGTGTCTGTGTTTAATTGGGGTAACAGGGTTTGATGAAAGAGGCCCAGGCCAGAAGGAAGAGTTTTAATGAGTGGGGTAGAGAACACAGTGATGGATGACCTCATTTATTTGTGTGTTTGAAACACTGGTCACTTCCTTCCTAAAGGCTGAACATCCTGGCCTTCAGGAAGGCTTCTCTCTCTCTCTTTCTCTTTCTGTCTCATTCCCCACAATTTCTTGGACCCATAGTTCTCGTGCACACAAGTGGCCACTCTGCTTGCAGCATTTATAATGTGATGTCTTTATTTCTCAGTCACAGAGAGTTTAAATTGCACACATACCACAAAGCAGCCAACACTGTTATTTCTGCCCATGCCAAACTGACTCCTCCTTTCCTATCGTACACTACCAGCAGTGTGCCGAGAGGATCTGCTCAGTCTCAACAAATCAGTCTGAAAGGAATTCCCCCTTTACTCCCAAACATGGGATGACTGACAGTTGGACTTTAAACTGTAGCATTGTGTAACTATTCTATCCAGACACTGTGCAAGTCAATGGTCATGATTAAAAAGATACACATGTGGGACGTGTGCACAATTAGTATGATCATGATTCACAAAAATCATACAGTTGACGGTAGCCATTGACTTCCATAGTGTTTTTTTCCATAGTATGGAGGTCAATGGCTACCGTCAAGTGTTCGGTTGCCAACATTCTTCAAAATATCTTCTTTTATTAGCAAGAGAAGAAAGAAACTCATACAGGTTTGAGGTAAATGATGACAGAATTTACATTTCAGAATTTACACTTCAAGAAAAATTTACTATAGGAGTGTCCCCTTTAATAAAAGATTTCAACAATAACCACATCATGACATTTTTGATTATGTATGCATTCTGTTAAAGTGATATTGCCATAAAATGATTTTTTTTTTCTAGAAATCCAACTAAAATGGTTGGCATATGATTATATTAATCAGATTTCTGTGTAATGTTAAGCCTTATTGAGAATATCTACTGTCAGTAAAATTATTAGATATTACAAGGTGAAGGCAGTTATGAAATTTCACACTATTAAAAAAATGGTAAGAGGAGGAGATAGATTTGTGACTTTAAATTACCGTACATTGAATAACATTTATTTTGAAATAAAATGGCAAGAGTGAACATCTCCAATATTTTTCTATAAGTACTTTTAAGAGTACTAGAATTACCAAAAAATTACCACTAGAATTACCAAAAAATAAATAAATAAATAAAAATCTATACAAATCCATCAAAAAGGTATAGAATGCACTGTTTTGCAGTTTATTTGGCCAAACAGAAAATGTTCAGCCAATGCTTTGTGTCAGGCTGGATGGATGAGGTCTCTGTGTATGGAATATGAGAAAGCAGATTTACAAAATCTGCAAAAATACAAACATTATTAGTAGTTATTGATCAAATAAAACAGCTGAGAACTCCATTACCTCCAGCGCTACACAAGAGCAACCTCAGAGCAATATGATATTTCTCTAGGTGTGTGTTCTGTTGTGTAACTATAGCTCATCTTCAGTCTGTCTATCAGTACATAAAGTGCAGATTCAGTCTTTTTTTTTAATCTTTTTATAGCTCACCAATTATGAAGCTGACAACAGCAGGGGAGCTGCTCAAGCTTGGTGGATGATTCTGGATAACTTTTGAAACAGATTAGGAGTCTAAAAATAAAGCCCATCATCTAGGAGGACAGAGAGCCAGGTGACTGTGCTGCTACGGCACACTGCCGCCAGAATGACATAACCAACGGTAGAGAGGCATGCTGAGCTCACGCCTGCTTCTGCTCGTGCTTCGTCTTCTTATGAAGGACAAGCCAGCATGACAATTAACCATACTTCAGCAGAAAGAAGAAAGAAGTTCTGAAAGTCTTCAATATGAAATCAGAATTATTTTCTTTCCTAATAAGTAGGTCTGTGCACAATTCGCTCTCATTCCAAAGGTAAAAACTTTCAAAATCTTCCAAAACTCTATGCCATAACGCTGGGGTGTCGTGGGTAAAGCTATGCAGAAACCTGATGCTTCGTCCCAATTCGCATACTAGGCCTATCCGTCCTAAATATTTAAAAATAGAATTAGGAGCCATTCACACAGAACACGTCTTTGTGTCTAAAAAACGCGAAATGTAGCACTCAGGAATGGTTTTTAAAAAAGTGCAGCGCAGAATGCCTCCCATGTTGCCATCAAATAAAACAGCTGCCATGCCAACTTGCAACTGTAAACAAAAGCTCACAATGCTTGTTTTATTTTTTTTTGAAAGTTTCCTCACATCCGTACAGCAATCACTAAGTGGCCTAAATGTATTAATATGTATTTATATCATCTGTGGAAGGCATAAGACCATAAAATGTACGTCCAATCATATCCCTCGGTCCGAGGACTACGATAGGCTGTCCTACCTGTCTGTTAACGTTTGCACAGACATGATACGTCATCAGTGTGTTCCATTACGCTATTGCAGACCGAGCGAGAATGAAAGGCGTTATTATTGTAATATTATATGCTTTGTTACTGTGAAGTTTTGTCACCGGTGAATGAGACATGAGGTAATCTGACAGTGATGCATTCAATCCTCCACCAATGCCATCTATTGTCATGTTGCTGGTTATCTTCTGGTCTGCTTGTGCACGTTCATTTGTTTTGGGAGAGGCATGGCTTTAGAGAGTGATTTGCAGGGAGGGTGGGATCTTATACTTTCAAACTAAGTTGCTATTGCTATCCTCTCCGAAATCGCCTTCCTTACCTTCAACATGACACGGCACCTTAAAAATTCAGGGCTCATATGCAAAATGTTGCAAAAGACACGAGATGCAAGCACACCAGTCATACACATCTGTCTTGTGCATGTTTACATAGAAAAGTACTGACAACAGAAAAGTAGTGTACTGGAATGGAAAAATGAGTTTTGTGTGAACGGCCCCTTAGTATGTCCCAAATTATAGTAGGCCTATGTTAAAATAAGCATTCCAAAAGTACACGTATGGTGTAAATTCGAAGTGCACACTCTCAGGGCACTTTGACGCCCTAGGCGAAATCCTTATTAGCCCCCACATCCCCCATCCAACCCCCACACCCAAACATATATATATATATATATATAAAATTTCTTTTTCAGACATCAGTTTCTTGTCACATTCAAATTGGTTGTCATAGTAACGACACTAATTTGTGGAAATTCAGCGCATTGTGAGTTCCACAAATCTGAATGCATTAGGCCTATTTGTAAATTGACTGTAAAGATAAAACATTTTGCACAGTTTATTATCTGTGCTACCATTATAGCCACTGGATGCCTGTATAGCTCTATGTAACAATCCCTAGCTGCTAAGAAATTGTCATCACACTTAAATTAATTTTATTACATTTGGATTTTTATACGTTTAGATATTATCAATGGCTACTTTTTGATTTTATCTGTTTTTTTTGTTCAATTGTTTTGTTGTTGTTGTGTCAGTTATTGCATTATTATTTCAGTCAAACCTATAAAACCCTTTGTTACCCTAAACTACAAAGGCCTATAAAAGCCTGATCAGTGGCATAAAATTAATCAGAATGCAGCTACTTGTTCTTTTATTACTCATTGACGTGTGTACTTCCCCTTTAAATAACGTGACACTCTGCCCTCTATATGTATAACGCTGCTCCCTTTAAGCACTGTTGAAAGCAAATTAATAATTTTTTTTTTTTTGGAAGCAAATTAATTGATTCAACATTTCGACACTTCCGTAAAAGCGGTTTAATAAAGTGTGTATTGATCTTGTGAATTAGTGAATTTTACTTACACCAATATTTTTTAATTGGCTGTAAAAGTTTTATATGGGAATATTACACGACACGCTGAACCTTTAACAATGCATTGGCACAAAAACGCACATCTTTTAGACCAGTTTCACATGAAACATGATTTCTCGACTGCCACAAATACTGCCTAAACAAAATACTGATTTTGTGCACTTTTATGTACCAATATTTTAAAAAGGCCTTTGAACTTGCATGGCAAAAACACTGACAGAACCCACTGATCTAATGGTATTGTTGAGTGCTCCAAATCCAAGTGCAAACTTTGCATGCAACAATCAGAGGCAGAAATTGACAGCACTCTGATCCAATGGCATACAGGCATCGTCAGATTGACAGTACTCTAGCCCAATGATGTTGGGGGATCCAGTGGGGGCGGCAATCATATTTCAGGGTGTCCGTGCCACTCTTGATCACAACCCTGTTAAAATGTAGTGGCAGTACGTGCACTCATTGGCGCCCCCTCCAGCTAGTGGCACTCTAGGCGACTGCCTAGCTTACCTATGCCTAGAAACAGTACTGCACACTCTAATGGCTAATATTGCCCACAATCCATTGCACGTTGGACCAAAGACTATAGAATACCCAAGACATGTCACTCATATAGTTTTAAATGGGGAAAAATGCAACGCTCAATATGGCCGCTCAACCGCAGGAAGCCCCGCCTTCTGAATGAAAGAGCCAATCGCTAATCGGTAAAGTCAGCGTGTCACTGCAGCTGCCGTTAGAAGTCCCGGTTGCTATAGAAACAGTCAGCGCTCTGAGACGTACGCTCAGGACTGCGCATGCACACTGGCTGATCTAGCCTGAGAAATAAGCTTTTTGAGCAAAAGAAACAACATTAATGATACAGTTGTTGTCAGATTTCTTTGGTGATTTCAAATATGAAATTTAATCATAAGCTTAGTGAACAGTTTTGGAGAATTTGATGCTTCCCCATTCAAAGAGATGCATTTCAGTGACGGCCGCCGAGTGACATGACTTGTCTTAAAGAGACTTTGGTTGGACACAGATTCGATTAGAACTACAAACATAAATAAAAAAAGATGTTAAAAAACTACAAAAAGTTGCATGTATGGTAATATTTCCAAGCTGATAATACTTAAGAGTCAGGGGGATTTTCAAATCCCTAACCCTAACTACGAGCAATAGTAATAGTTATGTGAGCACTAATAATTTCATGACCATCCAACGATAAGCTGCTGGATAAAATCAAGGCCCATCCTACATTATTTCCAGCTGTACAATCTGTCTCACTCACATTACCGAAGATAAATGCATTCTGTGTCATGTTGTCTTTAAAGGAGATGGGGGAGGGTCGATGGTCTGCGCAGCAGGCCTTACATTCAGCCTTCCTTCTCATCAGATGGAAATACTCCACATAGTCGCCCATCAGACCATATACTCCCGAGCTGCTCGAGACCATTACGTTATTGAGTGCAGACCGACACTGTGACATGTGACAGTCTGTCATCCCGAACCATTTCATCTGACATTAAAAAACAAACACACACACACACACACACACACACACACACACACACACACACACACACACATACCCTTTGCAGCTGACTCTCTGATCATGTATCAGGGCAGCGGTGGCTAGGACCGGCTCTGTCTCAGTAGTGGGCGGCACTTCTGCCGCTGCCGATGTTTGCTCAGCATGCCTCAACAGTACACCAGGGTCTTTGCAGGGGAAAGTAAACACTTCAAAGTGACCAATTGCAATCTACGAAGTGAGCATGCAACATATGTGTTGTGTTTAAAGTAACAGTTCCCCTGAAAAATGAAAACAACTGTCGTCATACACCTGTATGACTTTTAAGTTTTCCATGAAACATAAAAGATATCTGCTCTTTTCCCAAAAATCATGCTTTTTAATGCAGTTAGTCCTTATGGAGATGAGGAATTAAGCTTAAAAAAAGATGCAAATGTACCATAAAAAATTATATATAAAAGGTGTCCATATGAATGCACTATTATATGTAGGCATGCAATAGCTTTGTGTGAGCAACAGACTTAATATCATAGTTATTAACAGAGTTATTCAATGAAAATTTTTCCTCTTCAATATGCTGTTAACTGCTGTGACCAAATCATTGAATGAATCAAATTAGCCACACTGATGTAAGGAATCACTTATATCTGTTAAAATGGACCAGCTGATTCCCTGAGACTTAAAATAACAATTCAATTAAAGGAATAGTTGACCTAAAAATGAAAATCTGTTGAAACTGTACGCACCCTCAGGCCATCCAAGATGTAGATGCTTTTGTTTCTTCATCACAACAGATTTGGAGAAATTTAGCATTACATCACTTGCTTACCAATGGATCCTCTGCAGTGAATGGGTGCCGTCAGAATGAGAGTCCAAACAGCTGATAAAAACATCACAATAATCCACAAGTAATCCAGTCCATCTATTAATATCTTGAAGTGCAAAGATGCATGTTTGTAAAAAACAAATCCATCATTAAGGCGATTCAAGTTTAAAGGGTAGCTTCTGGCCAAAATAGAGTCTATAATTCATAACAACGCTTCTCCAGTATTTTTCTCCTGATTGAGATGAGACAACTTTTTCAATGGAGAAAACAATATAATAGATAAAGAACTTGTATTTTAGCTGGAAGCAATGGTTTGAAGTTAAAATGTCTTAAGGATGGATTTGTTTCTTACAGACAGGCATTACTATATTACAGTCGCTTTACTATAGCTGTCTGGCTGTTTGGATTCTCGTTCTGTCGGCACCCATTCATTTCCACAGAAAAGAAAGTCATACAGGCTTAAAGCAACATGACAGAGAGTAAATAATGATAGAATTTTCATTTTTGGATGAACTATCCCTTTAACCTTCTTCAAAGTGACAGCAGAGTGCATACTTCTAAAACATGAGAAGGGAACATGAACTAAAACACTGAATACCAGGCGGTCAATCCAACGCATAATCATCTGCATTCAAAAACCCACATTCTCCCTCTATATCTCACGGTCCGCTGCAGCGCTGTCTCTGGCTGCATGAGGCTGTGTGGAGGACTGATTTAATTATCACAAGCAAATTACTCAGTATCATCAGCTGTTTCTCACTATGATCCAGAGGCCGAGGAATCCAGCTCTGAGTCACTGCTGAAACAACCTCCCCTGGTTTTGTAAGACGTGAGGCCTCACAAACCATATTGTTCACTGACCTTTAGCTGCTCACAGTATTGTGCAGACTTACAGTTCTCAACACTCCCTTCCAGAAATAGCCTCATATATATTTAACAATCACTCGGGGGCCTGGCTTAAACTGCAGTAACAGGCATGCCTCCCTACATAAGTGCCACTCAACACTTCATGCTCTTCAGCTACAGCTCAAAACCACATATAAATGTCACAACACTTCAGTATTACACATAAAAGTCTCCAGTGAACCATTGGAATTTGCATAAATTTACAAATTAACTTTCTGATTTAAACATGACAGGAGAGAACGACCCTCATGTTTTTCCAACCCGAACTTGAAATGTCTCTTTTTTTTTTTGTCCATACATTGCAAGTCATTGGGCTTCAATGATCCCTTTAACTGCTGTTAAATGGTTTGGTTTGTATGTAGTTGGTCTGAAAGTACTGCAGGGCCAAATAATCAAAATTGATCAGTTATTTAGAAATGCGACATCCTTGATTAATTCACCACCCTTTTTTCTTTTTGGAGCATCTATAAACAAGTCTCTTAACTACATGAGCAAAGGGCGGTCAGAGAGTCTGAGAAACTGATTTCTCTTGAAACCTGCAGGACAACTCTTCACTCCAATGGAAAAATAAGATCTTGTCTGGATCACTGCAAGTGCAAGAACTGTGCAGAGGAACATTTATCTTGCAGACATTTTTATCCAGTGCAACTGAAGAAAATCACAAGCAGTTTATTTATTAATGTACACAAACAAAAGCAGAAGTTAAATGAAGAAATACAGAGGAAGAGAACAATATATATCCTTTTTTATAAATAGGAGTTATTACAAGAAGTGCCTCTGCTTGTGGTCATGAGTGTTCGCAGAAGAGGTGTGTCTTCAGCTATTCCCTGAAAGTTGTGATTGCCACAGCAGATCATATGCCAGAAAACCACAAGAGGAATTTTTCATTTTGCATTTTCTGATTTGACACATCACATTACAAATGATATTATCAGCATCACAATTTGAGATAAAAGTTGCTCAGAAAAATGAACATGAATGTCAGAATGTCTTATTTAGAAAGTCAGTATTTGCTTTGTCTTGGCAGAAGCTCTTGAGCTGCTGGAACTTCATAAGCTTGTGTAAACCTGATGATCATGTTTTGAAAATGATCCAAAGAGCATTTTGATTAATTATTAATAAGTAATCATAATTAAAAATAATTATTTAACTATTTGATTAATGACTTTTTTGAACTTCAGTATTATATCAGACTTTGGGCCTCACTATATATTTAAATTAAAAGCATATTCATATCAAATGACAAACTTTTGTATAAATTTCTATTACTCTATGATGCCAAAAAATTCATTGCAAACTTACAATATGTACGTAAATACAGAGAGGTAATTCAAGGTGGATATTTCAAAAGCGTCAGCTTCTATTTTTTTGTCTACACTATGTTGTTTTACTATAGAGTGGGTGTGCTTGACTACAGAGGGTCTGAAGCGTGTATGAATATGAGCTCCACCCTGAGTTCCTGTGCTGCCTACAGCAGCTTAATGTGTCTGCAGAAAATAAAATAAAGCAGGAGGCTTCTATTGTAGTGAGACCAATTTCTGAATCTTTCCTTTAAACTAATTACTGATTATAAATGCATTATAAGTTAAAATATTTTTTACACCAGCAAATACAGCGATTTTATGTCATGCAGGACATTGAATATATGCGCTGCTCTGATATGAAACTACACAGACCAACAAAAGCAGTATAATTTCCATATAGCCAATACTTACTAGAGTGGACATACAGAGAAGAAAAACAGTGAGAAAAGGTCTTATTCAAATGACCGTAACTGAAGAACGTGTTTTGCATTCACAAGCAGGTGAGAGCAACGTTTCTCAATCACAGCAGTGCACACTTACTTTAAAGTGGTCACATCCTGAGTAACCAAATTTCCTTGATATTTTACAATAAAAGAGCTTGATGTACTATGAAAATGTACTACAACTGTCAAAACTCAAAACTTCCTCCTCAGTCCAAAAAGGACATCCATTGAAACTAAGCTGCAAAAATGACTCATGAACTTCAGCAACTCAAGATGTCACAAAGATTAATGCCTCAACACATTAACCATCGACATTTACGCATTTATGCATTTACAGTGACGCCCACCAGAAACCTAATGTCACTAAATCATGACTATTTTCATAATGACTAAAAGTGGTGGCTGCAAACAAATTCTTGCCATTGGTTTAGCTCCCCTAAACGCTGTGGTTTATTAATAAGGGAAACAACATATGAACGGTTTAGAGCTGTCTTTGGATATTAAACTGGGATAGAAGAAACTGTTTTAATGAAAAAATACACACTTCAACATTATATGCACACAAACAGACTGAACAACAACAATGAATCAAGGCAACTCTATGGACGTGAAGGCAACTCCCACCACATATGTCAAAAGAATCAATAGTGTCAACATTTCAGTTTGTGGCAGCATTTTGACAGGACATTTGACCTCTTTTCATTCCATCTGACTCTCGCTGTGCTGAGTTTCCTCTCAAGAGAGCAGCTTTACAAACAGAGAAACAATCCGTATTTTAAGCAGCTCCCTGACAGTGAGGCTCTAAGCTGCATCTCCAGCCTGCTAAGCAAGTGACTGATTGTCTGCTGGAGTTCAGACGTTTTCCTGTTAAGCAAACTAAGAGCGGACTCTCAGTCACAGCGTGCCCAAAAACATGTGATACCCATCTAAATAGTTTCCAGCATGATATCAGCCTGAATCAGGCCACAGAAGCTCTTATTGTGCTCTTGGTATGAGCCTGATGAGCATCAAGTAGAACAGAAGGTCAGCAGACGGGCCAATCATTGCAAGGAAAAAAACACTTTTTGGAAAAGTTCATCCAAAAATTGCATTTGTCATCATCTGTAATGCTAATCACTTCTTTTTTTAAATATAACTACAAGCTACCAACAAAAAGTAGCTCACTACACTGAATCTATATGAAATGTCTGTAAAAATACAGTCTGATGTACTGTGATAATATAAAGGAATTTTCTGTGTTGAATTTTCAAATGTGATTTACCCGTATATTGATTCACACATTGCATTGGATTTTGTTTTAGGGTTAAAAGGAAATATCTGTAAACATAACAGAAAAGGTAATGGTAATTTTTCTAGGTCATATTCATGTTTTTTCTGTTTATTTTTTTAGAGGGTGATATAAAACTCTAATATGTGACTATAAGATATATTTCTTAGATAATACATCAGATAATATAATTATTTCTTTTTAACTGAATACAGCTAAAAAGTAGAAATCTACCACTATATATAAATATAGAAGACACTATTATGAAATCTAGCATTTAACTAAATATTTTACAACATCAAAACATATTTATAAACCGCAGAGAGTGCTTTAATCATTTTGAACAGGCTAATCAAAATACATAAAAAAAACCTATATTATATTATATTAATCCATCCACTATATTAAAAATAAACATGTTCATTTTTTCTGAGCTTATATTATTGTGCTAAAAATAAACAAAGAAGATTCTGGACTATATTACCCTCTGAACTTCAGAGTTTATCTTATCTGCCTCCAAAAAGACAAGAAACCCAACAATAGTCCTCAAAGGACAGCAAAGATTCCATCACATCACATCCGCCTCAAGTGAGGCAAAGGTCAGAGGTCGGAGTTCTGCTTATTTGAGGAGCCAGGGAAGGAAGTGCAGAGCAGAGGAGCTGATGAGATCCAAATGAAAGAAGGAAACACACTCATGTCTGGGACTCTTCTCTGCTTCCGTTAGCCACATTTACGGAAAAAACACGAGTCATTTTTGATATGCCACTGATAAGACTGTGACGCGGCTGTATGCGATTTACCAGCCACAATGGCACCTGTCTATACATAGCACACAAAATAAGTCTTGTTATCAGGAATACAAGCAATTATGTTTAGCACCATTGACACTCTGTAAACCTGAAGGAAAACACCTTTACATCACTTCCTGCCATCATCACAAGTTTTTTGCACTCATCGTTACAAAAAGTTCAATCAAAAAGTTATCATGACATTATAAAAAAGCCTTGTTTCTCCTTATTGAATGAGTTTTAAACAGGGTTGTTATCATTAACTAAAACTAAAACAAATGAAACATTTCTGTTAATTGAATTAAAGCTGAAATAAAATAAAATACTAAATAAAATACTACCTAAACTTAAACTAAACGAAAATTGTTGCCTGGGCACTAAAATTACTAACTGATAATAAATAAAAACTAAAACTGAATTAAAATTAACACTGAAATGAAAAATTAATGAAACCTAAATAGCAGTAGCTAATATATTTAGGTTTGTTATTTTTTTTAAATAAATAAAAATAAATGTAAAAAAAATAATGTAAAAAACTAAATTAAAATGAAAACCGAAAAATCTATTAAAAAATATAAATATAAAAAAATCTATTAAAAATATAAAAGGATATAAATAATACTAAAATAACACTGTGTAAAAAAAAAAAAAAAAACAACAACAAAAAAAAATGGAAGACTTCCTCTGAAATATCTGGTTGAACAGGATGCTGTCAGGTTTAAACAGCACACAGAGATGGCTGTGTTTTGTGTGATCATCAGAGGGTGTCAGCCCAGTGCCCTGTCGAAGCAAGTTTAAAATAAATCATAAAGGGAAGCGTTGAGTTGGGTATGACTTTGTCCTCATGCCCTCACATGACTTCAGTTTAGCAGCTCAGTTGCAAATACCACATCGGCCCAGTACTTCACTCTATAAAAACTTTGTGCATGTCTTTACATAAACTACTGTCGGGAAACATTTGTTAATGGAGACACGCTTACTGGGATTTCTTTATGCTCAATCATATTTTCTGACATGTTTGCACATCTGGTCTTGCTGGAATCCCTTCCCCCCCGATGGCAGAGATCACGGGAAAGGAAATGATCTTATCACACAAGGCCTGTCCCTTTCATGTGCACTTTGCAAATGCAAACTGTGATAAGCGTGTATGACTCCTGCGCAGGTGTAGCTCGTTATCATGAAAATGAAACTGGGAAGTAGGCAGCAGTGCTTGAAGGTGCAGATCTGGTTTTTGTGGTTTAGAAAGACGGTCTAACCCTGGGCACAAGAATGTGGGCTGATGACACAGTTTCACTGTCTACCACAGTGACAGTTGAAAGGAATTATTCTTACTCCTCATGTCGTTACAAACCTGCATGACTTTATTTCCTCAGAACACAAAAAGAGAATTTTTGAAGAATATTCTGAGCTCTTATAATGAATGTGGTAGAGAATAACACGAAAGCACCATTTTTAGTATCCTAAAAACACCACCTCACAACTCAGCACAAAGCCATACGAAGACAAAATTTAAAATCCTTACAGACTTGAATCACATGATCCAGTAAACAAAAATAGCTTAAATGATTTATTCAGCAAACAAATCCTGGCTGACCACCTACTGAACCTAATCCTAAAGCATCTGCTAAATAATTAAAAAATAAAAATTTTGTTGAAAAATGCACCAAACAGTTGACGGTAGCCATTGACTTTGACAGTATTTTTTTTTTCCTCCATACTATGTAAGTCAATGGCTACCAGCAAATATTTGGTAACCAACATTTTTCAAAATTATCTTTTATGTTCCACAGAAGAAAGAAACTCATAGGCTACATATTTGGAACTACCTGAGGGTGAGTAAATGATGACAATTTTCATTTTTGGGTGAACCATCCATTTAAGCAGTACATCACATAATAATGATTGTTAATGTTAATGGAGTTTATTGTAAAGCATTAAAGTTCGTTCATGTGAACATATCATTGAAAAAAAAAATATTTCTGTTATTCGTTGTTGATTAGATGGAAGCAGATCAGAATGCGAACTTGTAGTGGATTGTAAAAAGGGGTGGAGTTTATGCACACAAAACAATTGGAGATGTCCAGAATGCATCTGTTGTACAAAAGAGAAATTCTTTTTGAATAAAATTACAAGGTAAATAAATTTAACAATAAAACATGCATGAATGAATTGTTCACAGTAAGATCAAAACATGTATTTATAAAATAGACATTAAAGACATTCCAACTAACAATATTCTTCAAACTGCACATAGACTGCCTCAAATGCTGAAGGTTTTGCACATGAATATTCACATTCTGATGTCTGAACGGCAGTGTGTGTCAGCCATAAGTTACTTGACTGGACATTTCCAGAAAGTTTCCAACCAACAATTAAATTTTGCTTCACAGTATAGACAAAGGAGATGTTTTTGTGATTGGAACTGAACAGAATGCAGGGGTCTTTTTAAAGAACCATTTTAAAAATGACACGCTCATGGTGTGAGATGCTAGAAAAAAGTACACACTCGCACCACTGCACCCAAATAATTTCCACATTTGCACATTTCGAATGCGATTGAAAGGCTCACACTGAGTTCTCTTAGTAAGTGTGTGATTTTCTTGAGCAACAGACCATAACAATTTCTTGCAGAATACTACAGGAGCCACGCGGCCCCCATTAAGCCAGTGATCTCTGTTATAGTCATAGAGTTTTGTGAGTTGTTAGCAGCTTGGCAAGGCTGTACATTTTCAGTCACCCACAGTCGAGAGGCCTAAGCAAGCGGCCACTTCCATTCACACGTCAGAATCCTTTCTGCCGTTTTTGTGAGTGCTCACACCGGAGAGCTGGGAGTGACCTTGAGCGCTGTTGACAACACGCAATTACAGCGCAGGTTTGGGAGAGAAAGAAGCAAGAAGAAAACAGCAGGAGGAGAGCAGCAGGCCTCTTACAAACAGAGAAAAACAGCAATTCCAAGCAGGCAGGCTTAGTTTCCTTCCCTCAGACATTGCACACACACCAGAGCAGGAGCATGTGTGAGAGTGACACATACTTGCTTACCATGGCTGTGGACAGACAAGACAAGAACAGAACGAAAGTGCTCTCGTCAGCGCTCCACATGGCCGTGATGATTCTGCAGTTGTGCGTGCCACGCTTGTGCAAGAGTGTGTGTGAAAATCTGGGCTGCATCCCAGAGCAGCGATCTAACAGCTTCTATTATTGCTTTGTTTTTATTATGATGCTCACCGTCAATATGGCAAGCACTCGTTTGTTGTTTTTCCTGTTATAGTCTCCCAAAAGAAGAGGCCTCCTGTGGCACATGCTTTTTTTCTGCGCTTGATCTACCTCCTGCATATTTGAAAGAGTTGACATAATTTGGCAGGCACACAACTGTGCCAAGTTATGACTAATGGAAGGGAGAGATGGCTGGATGGCATCCACATAGTTTCATGCTTGGTATGCTGCACGCCCAAACCGACACATCTGGTGACATAATGTTCAATAGAACATGGTTTTTCAGGTAGAATCAATGGGGAAATCAGTTTTAAAGCCCTTCTCAAACCATGGAAGCTTGTGCAATGCGTTCACACTGACCTTACGGGAATCTCCTTGTCAGTTATTATTAGTCATCATCATGCATCCACCTACTCCCAAAACGCCATCGAAGGCCAAGTCACACAGCGGCACAAAACACACCCTCGGTTTTCGGGTTTGAAGTCTAGACTAGTTTGATTCCGTCCAGACTGCACATGACTTCAAGTACACAAACAGGGTCAGCAGCCTCCTCAGACTCATGCCACACTGTACGCTAAAGATAGAGACAGGCGAGCTGGCCGACCTATTTAAAAGTGGCCCTTCATCCTCACTGCAATAATATTAGCACACAGGCATAACTACAAATGAGACGAAACAACAGCCCAGGACTCAACATAAACTGCTGCCTGCTGGATTATGCAGTCAGTGGTGATATTCACTGTATTTTGATGTCTAAAATAGCCACTTTTACATTGCAAAGGAAGCAGAACTAAATTCACCAAATTCATGTGCAGACAGTGGCGGGGAGGGAATTTCGTGAGCTGCTTGGAAAGAGTTACCTGCTAGGGCATGATAAGCTGCGTTCAAGTCCTTCTGGGAAATTGCTACTTACAAAATATGATATGATGTGGTATGGATCAGGGTTAGGGAAATGGACTTTTTCATTTACTGTATTTCTTCCTCTCATTTTGTTCAATAAATAGTTTGTTTCCACGATGATTCTTTAATTGAAAAACCCCAAACTTGCAATATCTGGGCTTAAAGTTGGCATGAAATGAAAATTCGCCCTGTCTAATTTGTAAATGCAAGTTATAGATCTTCTTATGAGCGATTCATTGATGAACATGTTTACTTTTTAAAAAATAATTTTGATCTTGTAATGTTTCATCAAAATGTCACCACTCAATCTTCTGGTGAAAATGACAGACTTCTCTCTGGTGACGTACGCAGGACGTCTTCAATCATTTAGTCTGTTAAATCCCTGCCCTACCACAATCGACTTCAAGCTCACATTCATTTTGAGTGTAACACAAAATCCAATCAATATCCAATGGCTAAAACCAAGTCTTCACCCTAAATTTTCTTTTCTTCAATAATCTGTTAAACTCAGATGTACATCACAATACGGTTAAAAAGATTTTTCTCTACTTTTGTTTCATCGTGACTTTAAAAGAAACTCTTCTTATTGTTAATTTCATTCATGTGTGCTCAACCTATAAATAAAACCATTTCGCCATTACTTCAGTGCACCATTAGACTTGGTGAAATCCCCTAAAACTGCATTCACTGTATGATGAGCTTTCTTCCTTTGTTTGTATCTAAATTTGGCTTCGGTATCAAGCCCACAAGTTGACCGGCCCACCAGGAAGCTCCCTATAGTCACTCCATCCATCAGCCTGATGTTCTCCACAGGCCTCTAAAGTGAAGAGATTATGAGAGCAAAGCAACAAGATGAGGAAGACATGTGCTTCACATGAAAAACACAACACAGGAAACCTCAATGCAAAGTGTATAATAGAAAAGCAAATAACAGATCGAAGCAACTGTGTAACAGTAAAACAGCTTTGAAGAGAATGATTTGTAATCTAATTGGAGGGAAAATCTCAATGCAAGATGCTACTGATCAAAGCCCTTCCTGAGGAAACACCCACAACATTACCAAAGCCCTCAAAAATTATACGCTCACACATTGTTTCACACCACCAGCACTGCTTCTGGACTCAATAAACCCTCACCCTCACATTCAGAAACTCGCCATGTCGATGAGTCTAAGAAGCCGTAGTTACTCAATTTACTCAATGCCTGTAACTGTGCAAAGGACAGGACTGACAGCAGAGGTTAAAGCATCTCTACTGAATGTCACTGATCTAAAGAGCTACAACAGCCCTGCAGCATTACCTCATTGTTACAGAAATAAAGTTCAACAACATGACGCAATCTGTCAGATCGAACCAAATCAAACAACACCTGAAATTGACAAGACACAAAAAAGTTACATTTTCAGAGTACATGATTTATGCTCCAAAACATACGCAAAGTATATGTAAAAGAACACAACCTGTTTCCTCCCTGCAATTGCATTTGACTATGATTCAGAGCATTTTTGCCTTTAAAAGTACATTACAGAATGTTCTAAAATATACAAGAAAGGTGTGAAACACAGCTGCGCTTTGTGCCTTTAACAGCCTTTAGAAATACAGCACAGCCTCTTCATGCCTTACTGTTGATCCATGTTACAATGTTCCATGAATTTATGATTGTTTATTCACATAATGACTATTACTTATCTGTGTTTACCTTCTGTGCTGCCACATTTATAACATACTAGCAGGTATTTTTAGATAACATTAATATTAGTAGTTAGTGCCTGATTAAATTTGAGGAAACGCTGCCAATGAAAATGCTGAGTTCATCGTTACTTTGAAGACAAGCTAATGAAGTCAGTGAAATCAGCAACTAAAATGAAACCACATGAGATCATGCTACTGTTAATACATCCTCTGGCGCAGAGTTGCAATTTTGATTTATTAAAAAAGGTAGGCCTAAATTAACTTATTCCAGAACCAGAACCCAAATAGGGATGGTATGTTTCTAAAAGAACATTAAAAAAAAAATTGGATGCGAGTTATTAATATGTAAAATTAAGTGCACAAGGTGATGAGTTTTATCTTTTTCAACTTAACAAGCTACATTGAAGACATTTTTATTGTATGTATGCCTTTTGTGTTTTTTTTTCCCTCAGTCCACTACTGAAAAGGGAGGTGTGCTGGTGGGATGCCCCAAGAGCTTGAATACTGCATTTCGAATACTGCTTCTTTGAAAACATGAAACTTGACGCATTAGAGCTGTGGGGAAAACGTCTGATCCGTTTTAAGCTACTTTAAGTGACAAGTCTTTTCTTTCAAAAGTTGTCAAACAAGTCAGTTAACATGTCTTTTTTGTAAGTGATACTGTTACTTTGAATTTTCTTTTCAACATAATGTGCCCATTTTACACATAACAGGCAGAACTTGTTATATAAGTTATATAACAGGGCAGCTTTATTTAAATATCAGCACACTTCATTCCATTCAAACCTTACTAATTGTTTTGCCACCCCTGTTACAGTAAACCACAAGATCACTGGTGTACTACAGAAATGGTTAATGGTTCACTAGGTTTCTTGTGTGTGGTGACAAAAGATGGCCTTGAAGTAATTTCACAACTCGTGCTGAATCTACAAGACGCTATTCAGACCTCAGATGAGCTCTTTCTGACTCACAAGGAACCGGTACAAAAAATTACTCCGATAAGAATTTCATATCTTATTCTTGTCCCTAAAGCTCAAATGGATGCATGTTCATCTCATAAAAAGAGTCACACCTTTGAGTTTGGTGGCCAGACTGCAATAAAACCATATAGCATTAGCAGATAGTGAATAATTGCTGGAGGTCACCAAGCTCTATGCATTTTATTATGTTTATGTCACTGCTTTCCCAATAAATGGTTAACTCTCATTAGCTATGTTTACATGCAACCAAATAACCAATTAGTAATTCGACTGATGGCTCCAAATGAATGGTCTTTATGAAAACACAGCAATTGCAATTTAAATGAGCCAAATCCAAAATTAAATTTCAGTTGGATTGGAAGGGGTGGTGTATATCGATCATAGAAAAAAAATAAGCACTTGAATCGGACTTTTTTCTCAATTGGATTTAAAAATATGTGATACGTTTTACTTCTTACAAATGTGTTTTTCACCGACTGAATATTTACTAAATATTTGCTAAAAATGCTCTTCTGACATATACAGTAGTATATTTCTTTCTTTTTAGATATGTCATCAAAAATTACAATTATACTTAAGGTAACTTCGGCGACATTATTGAACTGGCTTTCTCCAGTTCTGAATGTGGCGACTGTACATTACGCACAAAAGTTTTGTTTGGAAAAAAATATAATGCACATGAGGATAAGATTGCCATGCAGATTGAAAAAAGTAGTGCATGTAAACACCTTTTCAGGATTACTGGTCATTGCAAACTGCTGTCAGTGTGAAAGAGCCCCTTTGAAACACTCCAGTCTTCCATTGAACAGACAAACAGGTTGATCATGCCACTGATTGAGCCAATGTTGTTATATCCAAAACAGTTGGGCCATTACAACAACTAGACTGCAATTTGGCATTGAAGAAATTACCTACTTTAATAAACAGTTTCTCTGCCAGAAATGTTTTTAAATAGGGAAGCTTGATAGAAAGCAAAACCACATGAAATGAAAGTGATCCACTCTTGGCAAGACAGGCGGACAGTCAGACAGACACACACTGCCGTGTGACTCATCCACACATGATCATGCTTCTCCATTACTTACAGCCACCTGCGGCATCAACCTAGTCCAGCACTATCCTCCCGTTGTCCCTTCCTCTACTGTGCCGACCTAGAGCCCAGTTGGAGCACACCTGCGACACATAATGACGACAGTCGATCGAGACCCTGCTTAATCGGGCTTGTTACATCACTATGAATGATGATCCCCTGAATGAGATAATGTTTCGAAAGCATTGCGGGACGCGGCGACGGGCCAGGGACGCCTCGTGCAATTGCATTCAGCACAAACTTTAGAACAGAAGTTCTCTCTCTCCAAATAAAATAATTGCCTGTATTCTTGACTGTCTCTTGTGCATATGCATGCAAAACATCACCGATTATGTTTCACAGGGCTACTGATTTAGATGCAGGCCAGTAAATGCCTCTTCAAAACACATAAGCCTGGCCTGAAGCGACACACGCCCCCTAAAAGGCTAACATGCAGGCTGTGTTTCAAAACCTGAAAAACGCTGCTGTCACAGGAAGTATGGCATAGAGATGCATCTCAGCTTATATTGCAGTCATTAAATATTCACTTAGCTGTGTCAACAGCTCCCCTGAAACTGGTTTAGATCATTACATATGACATTATGGTGCCTTGAAAGCCTGTGTGAAACAAGTTTATGAAAACGCCATCTGTGTATGACGTTCCATTTGTGCCAGAAACGACTGCTTTGTACTATACATTTGTCCATGTCTACAGTCACTGCATAGGCCTACTTGTTAAGATAAATGTTGATGTATCTTCTTTGCTTATGTCGTCTTGTCCTGTTGTCCTTCATGTCATCTCATTCTGTTGTTTATAAAAGGCTGTTTCCAAAAATTATGGCATTCTGTTTGGACTTTTCTTTATGGAATTTTTAGTGTGAACACACTACTCACAGAATTTATGCTACAAAACGGTTTAACAGTGCATGAGTATGCAAATTGAGATGCACTTATAGACAAATGTAATAAACAAACTAAAGCATTCAATATTTCAATATTTTTCGGGCACAAATGAAATCTGTGTAGTCAGTTTAGCTACATTCACACATTCGGTGTTTGGAATTGACAATAACATTTATTAACAAACATGACTTTTAAATTGTCCTGTTCATACTATACCATACGTTTGTGCTTCAAATATAACTGTAAGAAAATTGCAAGAAAATTGGTAAAATAGTCAAAGATATCAACTTTATTCAACAATTCATCTCCTCCTCATGAAAGTCGAAAAGTGAAAGTCGTGACGTATTGTCAAGTATGGTGACCCATACTCGAAATTGGTGCTCTGCATTTAACCCATCCAAGTGCACACACACAGCAGTGAATAATGAACAAACGCGCACACACAGACCGTGAACACACACCCGGAGCAGTGGGCAGCTATTGCTCCAGCGCCCGGGGAGCAATTGGGGGTTCGATGCCTTGCTCAAGGGCACCTCAGTCATGGTATCGAAGGCAGAGAGAGTGCTGTTCATTCACAATCCCCACCTTCAATTCCTGCCGGTGTGAGAATTGAACCGGCAACCTTCAGGTTACAACTCTCTAACCATTAGGCCACGACTTCCCCACTCATCCCATTTGCTGTGGCGTGCTGCCATTATGGAGAGAGTTGTCAGGACCCATGCTGCCTGATACTGTCTCCATAACGGCAGCGCGCCACAGCAAACGGGATGAGGAGGAGAAGAATTGTTGAATAAAGTTGATATCTTTGTTTTCTTTGCGCACAAAAAGTATTCTCGTAGCTTGGTAAAATTACGGGTGAACCCCTGATGTCACATGGACTATTTTACTGATGTCCTTGCTACGTTTCTGGATCTAGGAACATTAAAGTTGCGTAGCTGTCTATGAAGGGTCAGAAAGCTCTCGGATTGCACCAAAAATATTTTTATTTGGGTTCTGAAGATGAACGAAGGTCTTACGGGTTTGGAACGACATGAGGGTGAGTAATTAATGACAGAATTTTCATTTTTGGGTGAATTATCCCTTTAAGTCAAGGTTTTTATTCTGGAGATTAACTAAATTAAGCCTGTAACCATATTTACAGCCAAAAAAAATAAAATAAAATAAAATAAATAAATAAATAAATAAAAAATGTTATTGCGTGAGTTAATCTATGAAATTGTAATTAACGGAGCTTTTTAGCTTTTTAGTAATTAACGTAGCAGCAGTTTTTTTTTTTTTTTTTTTTTTTTCTTAGTTATTATTTGTTATTTGCGCTCAAAGTATGACTACATCTTAACCAGAACCCCACATGAAAAAGCACACACATGAGATATGTGTTTAGAGCAGACTGGAAGTCTTTTTGGTTTTTGAACACAACGCATAATTTCTGAAACACAGGTAATCAATCATCTGACGCGAATCACTGGAGGAGGCGGGGCATCGATAACCGTTAAACTGACGTCATCACATCACCGAGGACAGGGTAGGAAATAAGTGAACTGCTGTTACTGAAGTACGCATGAAAAACACACAAACACTATGTAAGGCTCTATATGGATATTCGGATCCGAAACATTGGCCCTCTGACAACAAATGCAGCGTTTGACAGTCATATCAGACCTGCAAAAGCAGCAAGAGGTTAGTAATATAACTGGATACAGCGATGAAGCATATATCTAGTAAACTGGACCGCATATATGTAACGTTAACGTAAGCATAAGTCGTAAACACGGAACAGCACGCGCCTCCACGACATGCCAACGTCTCGTGATTAAAAAACACTCCGTTAACGTCAACTTAAAGTATTTAAGCTTTACACACCCTTAAAATCATTCACAGTTGAAATACACGAACATATTGCAATGATACGGTCAGAGACGTGTATATATTCTTTAAAACTGTACGATGTGCTATAATAACACATAGATGCATCGATTTGATCTCACGACTCACCGGCGTATATTAACAGCAAAAACAGAAAATTAAACGTTAGGAAATGATCGCCTACCCTTATTCGTTTCACCAGCACTTCAGGAAAAATGTTAACAACGGAAATCTCCAGATCCCTGTGAAATATCAGTGGTGTATAGCCTGTATTTATTTCATTTTGTCCAACGTGCGCAAAAGGATAAACAGCTGCAGATGTCAAAGTCTCTCAGTCTTGAGGCTCTCGGTGATAAAAATCCAATGTTAAGACATTGTAGAGCAGTTGATATGATTGTTCCCACGCAGCAGCGAGTACATTCCCACGCACGCGCGCGCGACACACGGAGAGACGCGATCGGCTCGGGTAAGTTTAGTTTTGGTCTGCCGGTAATTCAGTTTCATAGACCTGGAGCCCCGCCTGCGTCGACCGAGACTCGTACGCACGCACACACACACATGCACACACACAGGGAGGAGCAGAGACTCGTACAGTGTGTGTGTGTGTGTGTGTATACAGCCATGACTAAGCAGGGAAGTCATCAGTAGGGTCTGTAGAAGACACAGAGTTTGTGTTATGATTTCCTCTCAGCTGTTATTACAGTCGTGAGATATTGTTGGGTACTAGTTGTTTAGTTACTGTATGGGTTTAATATCAACAGACAGCCTGCTGTATTTACTGCGGTTTGTGACAGAAACTCATTTAGATAAGGAGATGTGCATGAGCACATGATCAGAAGTTCAGACCTCATGACACACTTGTGAAACTACACAGTATGCTTTCTTTCTTTCTAAAAGAAGACAGACTATTTTGTTTATTTTAATAACTATAACCTACTAATAGGCTACTATTTCAGTTTCATTATACAAACTGTAAAGTTAAAAAATATGCTTCATATGGTAACCTTAATTGCCTGATTTTAGTAAAAAAAAATATTATTTTACAAGAGTTAATTCTGGTCCCCCAGCATTGCAGGGATCCTAATCCAATAGCACTGGACCTTTTCTATATTTGTATCACTATGCCTCTCTGTGTTTGTTCCAAACTGACTGTCAGTATGTACATTAATTGTTTATTTTTTTTAGTGACTTTTTTTTCTGCTAGTTCCATTGTTACACCAGAAAGGCCTCGTTTACACCTGGTATTAATTGTGGACGCTCTTGTAGTGTAGACACTCATGGTCGAATGCGATTGAACAACCACAAAAGACTGCCTCCTATCTATCTGCCTATACTGACCTAATTCTAAAACCATATCTAGTGCAGTTATTCAATTCCGTAATGTACCAATATGAAGTGTATCACTGTGTCTGAATATGTCTTCTTCAGTACTATACAGTATGTGAAAACAGTATGCCAAATAAGTAGTATGTCCAAATTCATAATATTAAAAAAAACAGTAGGTGAATTGTATCAGAATGACTTACGACCTTCACCAAGATTCTAGAGTGCATTTGATGGACATTTTATTATCATATTAAGCCAGGGATGAAGAGTTTTGAATGGCAGTGAAGCAACGCAGTTGAGGTATGTCTAAACTGAACTGGTAGTAGGTCACGTGACAATGACAGTAGCGCACCTAAATTTCATCCATACTGCCTCTATTTATGTTATATAAAATATAGTTTCAAACCAAATGTAGTACCTACTATACAATATGTGTTTTGTAATTTGAAATTGTGTATGTGACAAAATGATTTTTGGTGCAGCACCACAGCACCATATTTACATCAATATCTTAATTCACTCACTCATTTTCATCCATTCCTTACCCATGTAGTGAACTATATAACATCCCTTGTAATATAGGGAATAGTGAATAAGGGGGTGGGGGTATTTCAGACATATATTCTGTCTTTATGAGTGAATGACTGAATCATTCACTCAACTGATTCATTCAAACACACTGATTAATTTAGTAACACCATTAGTCCGTCACTCTGAGATGCTTTATGGTTAATTCTGATGTTGAACGTTTTCAAAGACCCTGTGAAGAGGGTGTCTGTTTCTAGTAATTGGAAATTTGCATACTGCCAGTGTTGGAAAGGTTACTTTGGAAATGTAATAGGTTACAGATTACAAGTTACCCTATCTATAATGTAATAACTAGTGTAATTATTTCAGTTACTTTATTAAAATAATGTAACTGATTACATTCAATTACTTTTTTAAATTTCTAATGTTTTCAGTTAATCATTTTCAAACATGTAAACCAGGCAGGGGTAACCTTACAGTTACATTCAACACTCATCACTGTCAGACTTCTCAAAATCCTTGAATTAAGATTATAATAATTTAATTTTAAAGCACAGCCACCACACAAAGTCAGACTTACTTTGAGATCATTCTAATGTTATATACAGATTTAAACCATAACAAGAAATATTTGAATAGCTATGATACCGTTTTTGAAATCAGATCTTTGCATAGTCATGGCAAGAAACACTGGCATTTAACAGTGGCTTGGAAAAAACAGTTAATCTTAAAAATAAAGCATATACATAAACCCAAATAGGAAATAAAAGTTACCAAATAAGCATGTGTCCAATTCTGTGTACTAAACTCCTGAAACATCGGTGCCTCATATATTAGAGCAGTCATTGCAATTTATGAAAGAAATCAATTAAATCTGTATGTGGGTGTGTGTGAAAAAAATTCAGATGTAACCCCCTTTGTAATCATTAACATTTTTCTCAGCAACTGTAACTGAATTACATTTATTTTGCAGTTAAATTACATAATTTAGTTACATGCAACTAGTTACTTCCCAACACTGCGTACTGCTTCATGTACATTTTTTTAAATTTACACATAATATTCAAAAATAGCCTTTTTTCCCCTAAGACAGGCCAGTACTGTTTCTTTCAGGCACCCATCCAGACTCATTTACAAGTCTAATACATTGTTTCTGCAGTGTATTGGCATGTTACACACCTCATTTCAGTACTTACAGCACTGTGAAAGTAAATGTAACAACAAGCTTTGGCAGCCCTAACTACTGACTATGAAAGTCACCCAGAAATATAAAATCGTACGAGGGTTTATTTTGAAAAAGTATGGGCTGGATTTAAAGAGATTTATATATATGAAACTACATTCATTAGCCACACACTATCTTCACTGAATGTTTTAGTAAATGATTAATCAGGGGAGCATTACTGGAATACACAGACTCACCCTAGTTACCTTAAATTTGTCAAGAATGCAAGTACTGAAACACAAAACCATAACAAGAAGAAAGTAAGGCAAGACGTGTTTGTAGTTGCCATGATGTGTCCGTTTGGAAAAGGTCCATTCTGATGTCAGTTCCCTCTCGGTTCTTAAACAGCAAAATGAGGCAGAGATGGCATTAATTCTGGACAGCAGGTTCCTCAAGTACAGAGTTCAAACTCAAGACAAAGAGACTGCATTGACATGCATAGCATTCCATTTTCTCATTCGACATTGTTCAGATTCTTCCCGTATTTGCCTTCGGGGACTTTCCAGGGTGGCTGTAAGGCTTGTGTGTTCAGTTATTCACACATGGTCTTTGACCTGATTGTCTGTCCACATAAAATCAAGAAGACTATGATTGTAAAGGACATTTCAAATATGTATCTTGATATGATCAGTGCCTGCTTCAACTTTGGAGACAACATAACTTTTATTGCTTAGTTCATTGTTCAGTTCATTAATAATACAGTACAGGAGTGATTTTCATCAATTTATACAGAAAAAAACAAAACAGTTTTTTTCTGCATATTAGTGCTTTTGAAGTACATATAGGCCTATAATACCAAAGTACAACAGTAAATAATTGTAGGCCATTACTTGTTTTCCAGCACAAAAAGCTTCTTTATGGTGCACAACTGGAAAGGTTTAGTTGCTGAAAGACTCTGGATTCAAAAGGTGATGACAAGTGCAGGATCCAGGTAAGTTTCTCAAGATATTGCAGTTTGGCATGAGTTACTATTCCGCTCCTGGACAAAGAAGATGCTCTCATGATGACTGTCATTTTTCTGCCATACTGCGCCTTTATTCTAGACCACAGGGAATATGGGAGATATCATGGGAGAACAATACTAACATACTGGTGACCATGTTATGTTTAGACTGCCAATGCTTTTGGATGTCATGACCACATTGTCACAGGAATAGTTAACACTGTAAAAAATTGCTGTAAAATTTACAGTAACTTACTGGCAATTTTGGTTGCCAGTAAGACTGTAAATTTACAAGAGTACTGTAAATCAGTAATTACAATTGTACTGTAAAAATACAGCAAACTCTTGCATGCTGTAAAATTGTTGTGATGGTGTAAACATTTGGTTAACTTATTTCATTTGAGTCTACTAAGGAGGAATATTTCTTAATATAAAACTGCAAACACTTAATTTATAATAGTAAAGTTACTAAAAACATGATTTTAACTCAGATCGTTGCAGTTTATCATCAGCTACAGCACACATGTATGTGCCAAAGCACTTAACAAAGAGAACATCACTGTATCAGCAATTCTACAGTTACTATCGTTAAATAAAGCAGCAGAACATCAGTGTTTGTGGCTCATCATTGACTGAAGCACAGGCTCTACTCTCCACCACAATGGTGACCCACAAAACTAAATTAGATCGCTCTTGTGCAAAATAATACAGTTCAGTTAAATATTTACTCTCCTTATAGATAACACCTGCTGTTAACAAGCAGAATCACTGAATGAAAGAGAAACAAGAACTACAACTGACTTCAGCCACAGCCTTAGATGAACTCAACTGAAATACAAGACATCATTAAATCTCTCAAGATCTGATTAAACAACTCCACAAACAGCATTACCAGCTTCACACATTACAATTTGACTTTATTTCTGTCATATGTCTATAAAAATTATTTGAGAATTAACAGAAGTTTAGTTGTTTTATTGAAAACGTTTCGTTTGACCTCACCATTGTGGCGATCAGGGTTTGCTTTAGTTGGGCTCTTGACCCTTGATTTTTAATCTTAGCTTTTTTTCTGGCTGTTATAATTGTGTTTGAAAATCATATTTGTTATTGCAAGAAAAGCAAAGAAAATTTGTGATTGTGTGCTTTTGATTGATTATTGATAATGATCTAATCATTATTTAGAGGCCTGATTCACTGATTTCATTCAGAGGCTGATTTTTAAAGACATGGTGTGGATTTTTTTTTTTTGTTGGTTTTGCGTTTACAATAGCTATATGACCCTGCATGAGATACAAACTGCTACTGAAAAATTTTAAAAACATCTTATGCACGAAACCTTTAGTACTATGAAACGTTTTAGACACACACAGACATCAAGAATCAGCGTATGAATCTCAACAATGGTGACAATCAACAAAATAAATAAACAGATCAACTCTGAACATCACAAAGCATGCTACTAAAACACAAAAAAAGCAAAAATAAAAGCAGATAGTAAGAATTAAAGACAATAAGTGGACAATTCAGTGGCATAATTTATTCATGCCGCAATGCATGCTGGGAGTCATGTGTGAGTTTTGTACTGTGCTGGTACCCAGCATGCATTGCAGCATTAAGCTTTTGATTGTCACCATTGCTGAGATTCATACGCTGATTCTTGATGTCTGTGTGTGTCTAAATGCTTCCGTAGTACTAAAAGTTTTGTGCAGAAGACATTTTTAAAATTTTTCAGTTGCAGTTTGTCATCTCATTCGGGGTCATGTAACGATTGTAAACACCAAAAAAAAAAAAAAGCCTCTGAATGAAATCAGTGAATCAGGCTATTAGATAATGATTATATCATTATCAACAATCAATCCAAAGCACTTAACCACAAATTTTCTTGGCGTTTCTTGCTATAACAAATATGCTTTACAAACACAGTTACAACAGCCAGAAAAAAAAGCTAAGATTAAAAATCAAGGGTTAAGAAAAGGGCCAACTAAAGCAAACCCTGATCGCCACAATGGTGAGGTCAAACGAAACATTTTCAATGAAACAACTAAACTTCTGTTAATTCTCAAATTATTTTTATAGACATATGACAGAAATAAAGTCCAATTGTAATGTGTGAAGCTGGTAATGCTGTTTGTGGAGTTGTTTAATCAGATCTTGAGAGATTTAATGATGTCTTGTATTTCAGTTGAGTTCATCTAAGGCTGTGGCTGAAGTCAGTTGTAGTTCTTGTTTCTCTTTCATTCAGTGATTCTGCTTGTTAACAGCAGGTGTTATCTATAAGGAGAGTAAATATTTAATTGAACTGTATTATTTTGCACAAGAGAGATCTAATTTAGTTTTGTGGGTCACCATTGTGGTGGAGAGTAGAGCCTGTGCTTCCGTCAATGATGAGCCACAAACACTGATGTTCTGCTGCTTTATTTAAAGACAGTAACTGTAGAATTGCTGATACAGTGATGTTCTCTTTGTTAAGTGCTTTGGCACATACATGTGTGCTATAGCTGATGATAAACTGCAACGATTTGAGTTAAAATCATGTTTTTAGTAACTTTGCTATTACAAATTAAGTGTTTGCAGTTTTATATTAAGAAATATTCCTTCTTAGTAGACTCAAATGAAATAAGTTAACCAAACGTTTACACCATCACAACAATTTTACAGCATGCAAGAGTTTGCTGTATTTTTACAGTACAACTGTAATTATTGATTTTCAGTATTCTTGTAAATTTACAGTCTTACTGGCAACCAAAATTGCCAGTAAGTTACTGTAAATTTTACAGCAATTTTTTACAGTGTAACCCAAAATTAAATCATCATTTACTCACCCTCATATTATTCCAAACCTCTATTATATTTTTCTTCTAAGGCACAAAAAAGGAGACATTTTGCACCAATGTCCAAGCTGCACTTTTCTATATAAGTGTCTCATGAAAATCTTGATATGGCTTTCAAATGTCTTTCATGCTTGTGTGCATTCAATCATGGTCTTCGAGACTCATTATTATACGAAGTCAAAAGTTATTGGGTCTTATGCACAATTAAATTTTAGAAGATCTTTCATAAAAGGAGAAAGACTTTGAACTGAAATTCTTTTTCTCACTCAAAGCTATGATATGGCTTTAGATGACTTGTATAGGCCTATAATTTTTTTCTCTTTTGAACTTAGTAGTATAAATCACCTTCCTTTTTTGTATGGAAAAGCGCAGCTTGGACATTCAGCTAAAAATCTCCTTTTGTGTTTTTGAGTGAACGATAAGAGTTTTCTTTTTCGGACTAAGCTAAATCTTGCTGAACAAAAATAACAGACAAAACCCAAATACATGAGCCCACAACACTCATTGTGATGTAAGAGGCCCATGGGGAACATCTGATTGCTCTACCATGGGCCGGTAGTAACGAATAGATTCTGAAATACTCCTATGGGTCACAGAAGAGGCTGAGGCCAGGGCACGGCCTCCGATTAGACTGCGGTAGTGAAGCTGGGAGAGCACTCAAGCTCTGCTGAAACCCCATCAATCAGTCCCAGATAAAAGACCTGAGCACAAGACCTGTGTTCAACAGAGGAACACAGAGTCAGATGAGCCATAAAGGATTTCCTCTGGTGTTAACCATCCAGAAAACTGCAGGAGCAAATCTCAGTTCTGCAGTGTTCAAAAAGGTTACGGTTGGCCCTGGGTTACCAAGGGCAAAAAGACAGGAGATATGGAGAGGGACAACTCGATATTCTTCAGACATCCACACAATACTTCAGGGATTGAAAAAAGGGCAGATGCGTTTGACAAAAGCAGACTGGCAGTTTCTTTTTTACCTGACTTTTTATTAGCAGACCACAAAATAAAAATGACAAAACATGAACTCCTTTTTCTCATGCTCTCCTTCTGTTGTGCCAAGCACAACATAATAATCAATTATTAGCAGTGTTGGGCACATTACTTTAAAAAAGTAATTAATTATAGCTACTAGTTACTTCTCACAAATAGTAACTGAGTTAGTAACTGAGTTACATCATTATAAAAGTAACTAATTACCAGGGAAAGTAACTATTGCGTTACTTTTTAAAAAAAAAATGTTCAAATGTCAAATAACTTGGATGCCCCCAATATTAAATGTTAAATTAATGAAATGGACTCTAAATAGAATAAATTATTATTATAAAATAATCTACACTATTTACATTAATCTACACCAGGGGTCACCAAGTTCGGTCCTGGAGGGCCGGTGTCCCTGCAGAGTTTAGCTCCAACCCTAATCAAACACACCTGAAGCAGCTAATCAAAGTCTTGTTAGGTATACTTGAAACTTCCAGGCAGGTGTGTTGAGGCAAGTTGGAGCTAAACTCTGCCGGACACCGGCCCTCCAGGATCAAGTTTGATGACCCCTGATCTACACTATTTATCCACACTTAGCATCAGTCAGTCAAGCATTATAATATGATATTATGATAATTTAGCATTATATGATGATAGAACTTTAGTAATTAAATTAACCAAGTATGAATGCATATTTGTCATGTTGACTGAACTTAGGACTGGTGGTGGTGCTTAAGATGTTGTTTGTCATTTAGTGTTTCTATAAAAAAAGGGGGAAAAATTTATAAGATAAAACTACTACGAATTCTACTACTAATAACAATATAAAACGCGCTAAGGATTAATAAGCTGCTGGGTTCATGAATATTAATCACATAGTCTGTGTTCGCTCGAATTGATTTGCTGAAATCAAAACAGGGATGATAATAGGTGAGCGCCAGCCAATGAGATTGTCGTTTGAGCATTAGTTCCGCCCACTACCAGAGAACCCGGCAGTTCTTAAAAGTTGAAGAATTCCAAAGGAACTGCGTTATTTTAACAGGAAAATACAACAAAGAATATTGTTTACATGTAGTGCGTCAATTCTGCATGTTATGAAAGACTCTCTTGCTCTGTATCTTTCTTTGCGCGTGTGAGAGAAAGCGATGGCGAGCTGTGCGCATTCAAACTATAGTTTACGGTACGTCAAATACAGCTACACTGCGCATCCATTCAGATGAACTGAAAAATAAAATTATAATAATATTATAATAAATTATAGTAACGCCGCATTTTATTGTCAGTAACGGTAACGGCGTTGTAACGGGGGAAACAGTTATTTATTTGATTACTCGTTACTGAAAAAAAATAATGCCGATAGTAACGCTGTTTATTTATAACGCCGTTATTCCCATCACTGATTATTAGTCTCAATTTAATTGACATAATTGAGACTGAAAATCTTGACTCAAAAAAAAAAAAAAAAACACTATCAGAACTCTGGCTCATTATCAAAAATGTTTACATTTTGACAGTCTGTTGTCACTTTGCATGCTAATTCTGGTATTACATTGACTAGGCAAACAATCTTGACAATCTGTATCTGGTCACTCTAAGTGTAAGAAGAAAACATAAGTTGTTTATTTCAGGATTCTGGGAGCCTGGCCCTTAAGTCCCTCAGAAACTCTGCTGATGCAATAGCCTCTGGTCCACTTCAGTCACATGTTACTTCCCTAACACACCACTGGTATGAAACCATGTCATTATGGTAAAGCTGCAATCAAACACAATAACAGCCGTTTACATTCCACAGTCACCGTTTTGTCTAACCAAACCTCATAATCCACATTTTTTGAATATGAACTCATCGTGAATGTTATGACCAGCAAATGTGTATTTCGTATCTGTAGAACAAGAAAATTAAATGGATAACTCACCCCAAAATGAAAATTATGTCATTATTTATTCACCATATTTATTCAGTGGAAACCAAGATATTTTAAACAGTTTTTGCCCATGGAGCCCAAAACATCTCCCCATGGACCACTGACTTTCACTGTATGGACCAAATCACTGAGACATGGTTTGTCTCCAAAAATATCTATGTAAAAAAAATGTACACAGGATTTGGACACTATGAGGGTATAATGACATAGAATAATATTGTCATTTTTTAGCCTCATCTTTGCCTTTTGGTATAAAAAAAAAAAACCCGCACATATGTTGCACTGTGCTATTTGAACAACAGGTTAAAGATGGAGGTGGGGGAAATGCGTCAGTTAAACAGACCTCTTTCTTCATTGAGATAAGAAGAGGATCAGTAAAGTCCAGACTGCTTTGTCTTCCTGCTTAATTGCATATGTCTAATGGCAGAGCTTCAGACTGCGGTCAAGGAGGCAGTTATCAGAAGCATAAAACAGCATGTCCAGAAAGAGAGGCCTTTTTTGTGTCAAGGCACATTCTGTGGTCAGTCAATACAGTGTGTAAATAATCTTCTACAGCAGCATGTCAGAAGAGTCCAGGAGTAGAAAAAGAATTTTGTTCAGCCCAGAAATAAAACAATCTCTCAATATTTACTCATCTTTATCATGTTCCAACCCATATGATGTAATTTTTATTAAGAGGATAAAAACATTATAAAAGTATCATAAAAGTAGTCCATATCTCAAAAATGAAGGGTGTTTTCGCAGTGATTCCAAATAAGGATTTTGGTTCCCCAACGAACCTCTCAGTGAACAGTTCTTAAAACAATGCCTGTCATGTAACTCTAGATGGCACAGGCTGAAGGGTTGATAATGCGAACTGATGATATTCAGTGTTAAATTACTTGACACAAGCTGATTGGTTCATGTCGCATACACAGCCAATGAGCTTTTTTTCTAACTTATTTCTCGCATTTCTGACTTTTTTTTTTTTATCAGAATTGCGTGATATAAACTCGCAATTCTGACTTTATAACTTGCAATTGTGAGTTTATATCTCAAAATTCTGTGAAAGAAGTCAGAATTGTGAGATTTTTTTAAATTCAGTGGCGGAAACGGGCTTATTAACCTCAACAGCCAAAAAAAGTTTCACTGGATTATGAATGTACCAGAAGGCTTCATCTTTTTTTTTTTTTCTTTTTTTTTTTCTCGGCGCCGGACTTTTGATGTCTTTTTACGGGCATAGTTGTCTTGATCAATTATGATCATTTGCATTCAGCTGCAAACACAGTGCTAGCTGTCACGCGCGTGGATCCAATAGCGAATGGCGCGTCACGTGTGCTTAGCTGCCAACTGCGTTCACCGTAAAATGCTTTTTTTTATCATTATATATGTATTCATATTTAGATTTTTATTTATGTATATGTTAATTTTAATTAAAATTTTAATATAGAACGAATTTATTTATTTTTTTATTTTTTTTGAGCAACTGGGATCGGCGGTACCAGCCCGATCTCACGGCAATTCGTACATATTTTACGAGGTGGCTAATTCGTACGAATTCGTACGACCTCACTCGTACAAATTCATACGATTTTTGCTAAATCGTACATATTTTACGAGTTGCCAATTCGTATGAATTTGTACGAATGACCTACACTTAACCCCGCCCCTAAACCTACCCGTCACTGGGGTTCAGACAAATCGTACGAGTGAGGTCATATGAATTCGTACGAATTAGCCACCTCGTAAAATACGTAGGAATTGGTCGTGAGATAGCGTTAGCGGTACTGTGATTGTGAATGTGATTTCTGAGCTAAAATGGTTTGAATTTTGGTCTGTTCCTCACATAATGTTATTGAATGGTTTCAGAACAGCCAATCAGAATCCACCTGACTTTAATGAGCTCGCGCATTTAAAGTGGCAGATGAAATACTTGTAGCAGTAATTATAATTGGTGTGGACACTAATATAGTTATTTTTATCTCTATAGTTATCGTTCTTGGTCTGAACAGGCCTTTTTTGGAAATGTATAGAAGAATGAGGCTTCACTTTGTATTTAAAATATCACTACAGGGATATTAAAAATTACATCTGAGGAAATAATAACAGAATTTACATTTCTGAATGAACTGTGAACTGTTTAAAGAAGAAGAACAGACATCATAAGATAAGGAAAGCCGTTTTCTGGTCATGCTCACCTCATATTTCTGCACATAATGTTTGACCCCACATTCTTGAAATAACTTTTATCCCTTTTCCATTAGGAGCCCCCCGCAGATGAATGAATAAGCATGAGTGTGTCTGCCAGCTGTTTGGCTTTCAGAGCAGGACCACATGAGCTGTGAAACCCATCCTCAGAGTTTCCCGAGTAATCCCGTCTTCTCCCTACCGCAGAGCCCCCCGCCCAACGCCTGACACCTTCCCACACAACACCGCCAGGGTCCCTTTAAACATTAATGAGCTTTAAATTACGATGGGTTTAATTAAAGAAATTGAGTTTGACTGGGGAAAGATATTTCCCTGGAGGGACCTTTCATCCCTCTTCCTTAACTGGCTTTCAGTGAAGAGCATTTGCCAAGCAGGGGCGTACGTCTGGGTATGCAGGTGCATATGGGCCCGGGCAGATTGGGGGCCCGCCGAGCCGAGGGGGAACTTTTAATTGAAACAAGGGAACGAATATAGAGCCCTGCACGAGCCCGGCCCTTGTCCGACACCTTATCAGAATTCTCCGCCCGAGTCCGACCCGAGTTCTCTCTCTCTCTCTTCCCCTTTACACAGCTGCTGTTGCAGCCATTAAAAAAGTTCAATTTTGGTTTTTAATGGCAAAGTGGTTATATTTCGTTTTGTTTCTTTATTAAGTTAATTTAGAAACATGATTGGAGTTTTTATTTTTTAATTTTTTAAAGTACCAAGCGACCAGTGCCAGACAGTGAGTTGAGCATATGTTTGATCAGTTTAGCCTTCTCAAATAAACACGATTTGAGACATAAAAAACTTCATGCATTTCACAATATAAATTTAAAAAATTAAGATAAATGTGTGATAAATATCAAATTGTTTGTGCTAAAAGTGGAAGCTGAAGGCGCTTTGAAGAACATGGAGGCGCTAGCGAAATCACTTGCATTTTTTTTTCTTAACAAGAGTGGAAAATTTAAATTTAATAATTAATTTTTCCTCATAAAGGTAAGAGTATACATCATTCGAAGCTGCAAATAGTTTTATTTGTGTGCACTCACAATATCAACAAAAAGTTTTGCTTTTGTAAAATAAAGAAAACAAACAGGGTGGTCTTGAACTTGAGCAGAAACACTTCACAAAAACTGAACCGAAACTCAGCAAATACTTGCCTCACTGACATGATAAATATATTTATAGAATGCTATAAATTACTACTTTACAACGAAATAATTCAAATCAAAAATTAAAATCTCTTTCATTAGCCTATGTAAAGATGCATTTCTCTCTAAAGGCGCGTCCAATAAGGAGATATGGGGAGTCAGAGTCTCAACTTCATACTATTTTATTTTTACTTATTTATTTATTTTTTGTTTTTTGTTTCGTTTTGCTTCTTGGGCCGCTGTACCAAGATTGTGTTTGCATGCATTACAAATACCCTACAGCGGCATTTTAGTGTCACACTGAAAAATGACTAACTAATTAAGATTAATGTCATATTATTTTAAGAATAAAGTCAAAATTACGATAATAAAATCATGTTATATTGCGTGAAGTTAATGTGAAAATTACACTCTGCAAAAAAAAAAAAAAAAAAAAAAAAATCCAACCTGTCATTCTTAACACGAAAAACAGCAATAAAACGTAGGCTTATAGATGTTTTTGAAACTCTGATTGATTTCATGAGATACTCGTTTGTATTAAATTGTTCTGATTTTTTTTTTCAATATGCATTCAAATATTTATTCACATGCCACTTGAACTGAGGCGAATATAGTTACCTCGCTACAAATAAAAGAGCGCAAAACACATTTATTGTTTGTATCTGATCTTAAAATTTACAGAAGGATGAGACTTTGTGTTATAATAAAAAAGCAGAAAGCTTATTGCGATTATTGGGTGGCTTGCGTGCAATGAATGAACTTGAAAACGTTAAATATTATTTCCAAGCATTTATACCGTAATTAAAACAGCTTGTGAATAGTCACGTAACGTTATTTACATCAGAAAAATCAACAAGTTAACCGAGTTGGAGCCCATATCATTTGGGGGGTGGGGGTGGCCCATATGCAAATTTTTTTGCATATGGGCCCGGGGCTGACTTGCTACGTATAACTGAATGATTTTAATACTTCAAAAAGTTGTGAAAAATCAAAGTTTTAGTTTAAAGCAGACAGCAGAGAATAGACGGGCATGTGAGCTCCCAAGGCATAATTGCAACGATCAACAACCCGTCACAATGCTCTCATATTGAACGAGTCACGCAAGCAAGCCACTTGAGGAAAGACAAAAAGAGGGAGACAAATCAATAAACTGTATTTCAGGTGTTTTTGTTTACCAGGATGGTTTTGCTGTTAAGTTCTCAGGTTGATATAACTATACCAAGTTGAGCAAAGAATTGGTGGTATTTAAAACTTTTTTGGTTAGTTTGTTTGCATTGAGGTTAAAATGGCAATGGTCAGATTTGTGACATTACTTTTTATGTAATGTTACACAATAAAACAGTGCTGTTCAGTTTCAGAAGTTGTAATGATGCTTTCTTTTCCTAGAACAAACTAAAATTTATATGTTGGTTATATCATTTTCAGATTTTAAATATATTTAAGTACAATTTAAAATGATTTATCGTGCAACCCATAGTATGCATTCTGCTTTCTACTTATCTAACTGGGATTCAGCAGGCCGAGTTACAGTAATTTGGTAAGAGACACCAATGGAAAGCATTTTGATCACAATTTTGAAAAATTTGTAAGGTGAAATCACCTAATCAACTTGGATTGTTAAAAAACATGTTTTTTCCTATTACAATCATGGTAAGGGGTTATGGACCAACCCAACCTAGATTTCACAATCTCATACAAATTATGACAACTTGGCCGTAAATACTAGTGGTCATGTGTTCAAGTATTCAAATGTCTGACATCTGTCTAAAGTCAGCAAGTTGCAGAAGTATTAAAGATATTTCATTAAAAATTTTAAACCATTTTTGCAGCATAGCTAAAATCTGACACAACTGAACAAATTTCTACTGCCGGATTTATGTCCCCATTTCCCTTGTGAAGTAACAGAGACACTCAACCAAGAAGAAGATATATTAGACAGAGTATTATTTCAGGAGTCTGTGACACAGAAAATACAGCATCTTTTGAACTTTTTGAATCAGAAATGAGCTGTTGGAAAGGAAACGCAAAATAAAATGTGATGAGTTAGAGAGCGATACATGAGTAAGACAGCGAGCAGGTGGCGGAGGGAGAGACAGAAGGCAAGGGAACACTGTATGAAGGAAAAGCGCCAAAGAAACTATGGAGGCTCTGATTAGTAACGCCTGGGTCCACATGTCAGCTGACAAAGATATCAGGTTAAATTTAGCAGAGGTTCTGTGAGGCAAACAGAGTATGCCAGAGAAAACAACACTCCCACCGTCTCCATTATCTGACCTCATATTTCAACCAGAATTCGTTTGAACTTATTTAGCCAGAGGCTGGAGTAGCTTTCCAACACCGCTTAACGTTTAAAACCATTTCCATTTGTCACAAAAGGAAGAGGTTTGCCCAAAGGAAATAACGTCAGCTGGATGCACATATCTTCCTTTATAAGCAGGATGTCAAGTGCTTTGTTTCACTGAGACTCATGCAAAAGCTTTTTTCACTCTCATCCATTTATTTTCCCTTTATTAATTGCAGCTCACAAGACATTTGTATATTCCCTGTCCACTGTCAGTAGTAAATGTTTTTCCCTAAAGGCATAAAAATGTAAATTCTGTCGTCATTTACTCATCTTTCTGTCATTCGAAACCTGTATGACTTTCTTTCTTCCACTGGATAATAAAAGAGAATTACTTGTCATTCTTTTCAATGCAGTTAGTCCCTATGGGGACAAAGGCTTTCAAACTTTAAACAGGCACAAAATTACCATAAAAGTACAAAGGTCAATATGACTCATGTGCTAGTCATTTGATAGCTTTCTATGATGAAAAGACCAATTTTTTTTCTATGATGAAAAGACCAATTTTTTTTTATTCACCGATAGTCTTCCCCTCCAGTGAGCCGTTAACCGCTGTGACTGGATCACTGAGTCAGTGAGATGAACTTGAGAAACAGATCAGTCAGATTTGTGAATGAATCATTCACATCAGTTTTGTGAAGTAACAAATTCATTGAAAAGTTCTGACTCAAAAGAACAATTCAGTAATGAATCAGACATCACTACTTTGGCTATGAACGATTTAAGCAGAGGTTAAATTTGCTTAAATTTCTCATGTTTTATTTCACAGAGGTAATAGTTTTGGGTGACCTACATCTTGGCCGCCTGCAGGATGGCGCACAGAACAATGAGGCAGATATGGATGCAAGCCATGCATGATTTAGAAGTAACACTAAAAATTCTTTCCTGCTGTCCCCCTGTGAATGCTGTGCTAGACAGGTGCTTCTGTGAAACTGAAGAGGGAAACAGTCTGCCTGTTTAAATATTTAGTAGGAAAATCTGCATATAATTACCACATGAATGTCATGTAAACAGACACCTGCAACATCAAGTTCAATTTTTCCTTTCCTAACAGTCAAAAATATACACAAATAAATTAAAAATGTTCCACTTAAGCTCTGGGACGTTTTTTGGAATTTTCGCCTAAATTTGCACACTCAAATTCAAATGTTTATCCTACACACATTCAATGGAGGAAATGTAAAAAAAAAAAAAAAAAAATGGTTTCATTGTAAAGAAAATCCTTTGAACTACAAAATATGAGTGTAATTTTTTATAAATAGCATTATATATGTTTCAAATATTACAATAAACACTAAAAAAACTTTTAGATTTTTTTTTTTTTTGAAAGTCTGTAACTCAGGTTCTATTAGGGCCTGCTCCCTGCAACTTACTTTGTTTGATGCCACTAGATGCCAAAATTTACCAGAATTTTTTTTTTTTTTCAAAATAACAGCTTCCAAACAGGAGTTACTGCATCATAAATTAAGCAAGTGAAATTGTCATATTTTGCATCTACGTGTCATTTTGAATTTCCTTTGCAAAAAAAGTCTATATAAAACAAATTACACCCAGAATCCTATTTTACTATGTGCCATAAACACGTTTCTTGATTACTGATTGAATTATGTTTCATTTTTATGTTTTTCTAAGTAGTAAAAATACAAAATGGCATAAACGAATTGGACAAAATTTCACATTTTGTGTTTTATATTATCAGTTTATTCTTTCAGGAGACACAATACTGTATAAATTATAAAATATATCTAGTCTATCACAATCTAAAATAGAATCCACATCATCCAGCTTTATATCATTCCATTTATGTGCATTCTGTATTGCTCTTCTGTTTGGAGCCTCACCTGAGCTCTGCATCATCTGCATACCTCCTGGAGAAGAAATAACAGCTCCTTCATACTGCTCCAGCTGTCTGTGGCTGCTATCTGATCTTCAGAACGCCAAACATATAACTGTTCATTCACACTGCACTGTAATAATCTATATATATTTACTGAAATGCATCCTGTACTGTACTTTTCTATCAATAAAGAGTTCATCAGACTGTTAGCGGTGGTTTCATGTTTCACAATAAAGATTGTATCAAAAAACGGAGGAAAAAGCGCTCAAACACGCTCAAAAAGACGCGCTTCCTCTCCTCTCCACGGCGCGGCTGATCGTTCTTCATTATCTATAACTTATATTTTTATATCAAAAGATTGCTTTATCCGCGACGCCTATGTGTTAGCCTTCCACCGTGCCATTCTCGCCTTCAAAACAAACCAATGAACTACATTTCCCAGCCGGAAAACAGCCTCAGCGCTGAACCGGACACGCTCTCTCGCTCTGAGCGCACCTCCCCTCTGCTGACCCAGAGGTGTCAGATTTCACACCTCTGACTGGCTGGAGAGCTAGAGCGACATGCAGTCTGACCTATTGAGCAGCCGCGAGCAGCACAGAGTTGTAGATTATCAGAGCAGCTTCACCTGAGCGCTAATGTTTTGAAGAGCGCGTGTTTTGGCAAAAAGTGCGTCTGGTGCGCGTCTGGAACAAACGACGATTTCTCAGCTTTGGAAGCACGCAGAAACGTGAAAAGGGTCTCGTTTGAAAGAAAAGATCCTAATCTAAAAGATAATATATTTGTGGCTGTTTGCGGCTGACTGAAGCAGTAGTACGAGTAGGAAAATGACAAAAACAAAGTTTGCGAATTTTACATCGCGATTCTATTGAATGTCATTCGATCTGTGATTGTCACACAATGAAATAATCTATAAAGTCAGATTCCTGAGAATGAGAGCTTTTTTGTGATATATGACTTGACTGTTTTGTGAAAAATATAAAAAATACACATTCTTAGGAAAAATTCTTCGCAATCGTTAGGCGGAAATTCGTGTGTGGGACGAATACATTTCTAAGCTTAATTTTACTGCTTTATGTATCATAAAACCAAAATGGTTTTATAAAACCAAAATGGTTTTATGGTTATGATATTGTTATGGTAGGAAAATGACAAAAACAAAGTTTGCGAATTTTACATCGCGATTCTATTGAAGATCATTCGATCTGTGATTGTCACACAATGAAATAATTTATAAAGTCAGATTCCTGAGAATGAGAGCTTTTTTGTGATATATGACTTGACTGTTTTGTGAAAAATATAAAAAATACATATTCTTAGGAAAAATTCTTCGCAATCGTTAGGCGGAAATTTGTGTGTGGGACGAATACATTTCTAAGCTTAATTTTACTGCTTTATGTATCATAAAACCAAAATGGTTTATGGTTATGGTATTCCTTGCAAAGAAGAGGCTCTAAGCTTTCAAATGAGACCATATATGGGCTGATACCATATAAGGAAGGCTATGTAAATTAAGCATAAACATTTTTTACGCGATTTTGCAGAACTCCGCAGAGTTTAAGTAGTTATCTAGTGCTGAACAGCTGTTTTCTTTATTAAAATATTCATCAATGTTTGGTAGACCCTATTTTTAATTACATAAAATTTACCAAGTTTCATTATATAAACTTACTTAGACTCGCCTACTAGAATGTTTCATTTAAAAAGTAACTAATTACACTACCATTCAAAAATTTGGGGTGGAATCAGCAAAAGTAGGCTATTTATTTTGTTGCTTATAATTTTCTTCATCAAGGATGCATTTATCTGTGCAGAGCACATGCATTCTAACAGTCAGTTTATGAAGATATTCAGCTGAAGTTTCACTTCCCACATTTGTTCGTAGGGTATTTCCCATTTATCATAAACCACATTTATTCTTGTGAATCAAAGCTGTATTTTCAGCATGATTTCTGCAGTCTTCAGGGTCACATTAACCTTCAGAAATCATTCTATGTTGATTTGCTGCTCAAGAAACATTTCTTATTATCATCAATGTTGAAAACAGTTCTTTCAATAAATAAGTAAATATAGGAAAAAGAAAAGAATTTTGAATAGAGATAGTGTATGTGCTAACTGAACTTTGATTGGTCCTGTATACTTTTGGCATATATTTAACAATTTATAATGCCTGTACAGTTTTGACAATGGCAAAGCCACTCAGATTCAGAGTTTCAACAGAAAAACCAAAACCTACAATGCTTACCTAAACCTTCAGCGCTAGAATAATTGTGCTGGTATTTCCTTGAGGAAATACAAATCTGGTTTTCCCTGCAGCGCTGCTATAAAAACCCTTTACTGTTCTAGGATACTATTATCTTGCAAATAAATCTCACTGCTTCAGTTTTATACAGAAAATAAATGGACAAGTGGATGGACTCCACTTGAAATGCTATCCATTCAAGAAATATCTTTTCCTGCACATTTAATCTGCACATATTTCCTTCTGTTTGTGCAGGTCAGGAGCAGCAGTGCACTCTAGTTTAGAGGAAACAATGAAACTCAGATCAAACAAGCCTATTTAGAGCAGTGTAAAAAGACTAATAAGTCGAAAAATAAGTCTTTCTATACCTGCTTCTTAAAGTGACAGCTCAGTGTGGAGGGGCTGATGACTCATACTGCAGTAATAAGCAGCAAGTTTCATTGAAGCGTGACAGTGGAGAGCATCCATCTGCCTGTCACAGGCATGTCCTGCTGCCGTCGCTGAAGAGCTGGGGCTGAGCTGTCTGTGCCAGACATCTCATCACTTGGTGATGATGGAAGTCTTTGCCAGATCACCTCATGACATGTACGCGAGACCAAAGCCAAAGCATCCCAACAATGGGTTCAGCCAAAGCACCGAATACATGACAACCATCATTAAAGCAGGCCACTTTGTATCTCTGGCCCCAGCTTTGGCTCATCAGACAGACGCGATCATGATGCCAACTGGCCCTCGGGGCACATACACTCTGATCAGCAGACAAGCAGCATCCCAGTGCAACACTTCAGCACATACTGAGATACTGTTACACATATGCTCATCATTGTTCTCTAAATAGATGTGCAATGTGCTACATTATAACTTTTGGCATAAATGACACACTCTTGAAAAGCTATGCATCATTCCCACAAACAATGCCGTTCAATAGTTTGGGGTCAGTCAGGTTGTTGTTGTAGTTGTTGTTTTAAGAATTGAATACCTCTATTCAGAAAGGATAGTTGATCAAAACAATTTAGTAATAATTCTTAAAAAATAAGTTCTTTTGAACATTTAAAAATACAGTCTTTATGGTTTGTATGTCTTTGTTTTATTAAAATATATGTTAATACGTAAATATATATGTATTTTTCCGTGATAGCAATTTCTGTCATTTTCAGCATCACTTTTATTAGTAAGTTAAACGTTAAATGTGTTAAATTATTAAATTTGTGCAAATTATTCAACACAAAAGTTTTATTAGTAAACTCTAAACTGTGATATATTCGTTCTAATGTGGTGATTTGCTGCTTGGGAAACTTTTTATTATTAGCACAGTTGCAAATGGTGGCGCTGCTTAATGGAGTGAGGAAAGGCAATGCAGTGTCTTTTTTCAATTACTGTCTTACAGAGCCTTCAGTATACTTGCTTTTATTACCAGTCACAAGAAAAACGCTTCTTTAGAAACTCATCAGTCTATTGTTCTGTTGAACGAACTGTTGTCTTGAAAGAAGAGAGCAAACTGGATATAACCCTCTATAGGACTAATTGTGAATTTACAGCTTAAAAAATAATTGACTTTACATTTTACATATATTTAGAAGTAAAATTATTTTCCAAAATTTGTTTTCTTCATCTGTCCTTTGACCTTTTTTTTTAGGGATCCATCATTTATAACTGACGTTGTCCCATTAGGGTAAATTATTTTTGGCAAATTGTCTGAAACTTCACACACAATCAAATGCTTTTTAACTATTTGAAAAGAAGTGAAAAGGTCTTACTGTTTCAAAAAACATAAAAATCTTTATGAACATTCAATTTTTTTCTTGTGCTGCTATATTTGATTTGGAACTCGTGCGTAAAAATGTCTAAAACTTGACACAAATTCGGATGGAATTTCACTGCCTGAAAACCATGTCTTAGTGTTTTGTTGGGGAAAACAGTTAAAGCCCAAGGACCAGGTATGATGAATAAAGACCAGGAGTCAAGAGATGCGATTCAATTGAAGAAATTTACTGAAGAAAATAGTTTGCAGTTTCATCAGCAGAAGTCAGCTTTAACACTCGCTCGGAGTTCGTCGGCCACTCTGCGTACATGTTCTAGACACCAATAGTTATACTCTAACAGAGGTCACTAATTACGTCAATACATAGGTAAGCAAGATTCTAGTTGGTAGATAAACTTAGAAAATCTCCACACATGGATGTAAAACTCAAAGCATATCTTCTAGTGATTATGTTGGTGACAACTGATCAAAGGTCAGACGCAATAGGTCTCCCGAGAGACGTATATCTGTTACCTGGAGATCAGGGTGACGGCAAATGACGATTTCCTCCTAGAGCTCCCTCTCTGCATCTAGCTGCAAAGATAGACATTCACACACATACGCAGAGAACACTTATCTGTACTTAAAGTTTGCCGGGCTCTGCCCTGAATCTTATCAAATATGGTTAACTACACACACACAATGAGATCAGCTTCTTAAAGAGTAAAAAGGCAGACTAAAGCCATATTCAACTTATTTTCTAACATGCATAAATGTAACTGTGATAAATAATTATTCAAGAAATATTATAATTAACATTATTATGAGGGCCATTGTAGATCTGCAATCCACTCCTTCAGTTTCAAAAGCATTAAAATAACTTTAACATTGTATTTAATCTTGGAATTTCAAATCAATTAATGTGGCACAAGTGAAAGTCAATAAGACTCTTCTTTTTCAGTGTACCCCACACAACCCACACGTAAGTAGAGCATTGCTGCCTGTCAGTATAGTAATGCCAATAGACATTGGCATCTTTCCTGACCTCCGTTTGTTGTATGGATGTTGTATGCACATCTTTCAAACTGGCATACAATAATGTACCCAAATGCCTGACTTCCACAACAACCTATTCTTCATCACTGCCCTCACCCTCATTGCTTCTATCCTCCTTGGTCCTCAACAAATTGTTTTATTACTACAACCTGATTTTCTGATGCACTCGTATCACAATCATCAATACTTTCTGAAATAAGTACAGATTTGTCTCTCCATCTTCCAAAAATCTTACAAAAATAAACCTAAAACACATGCAAAGGCTATTATACTGCTTGCCAATGCTGGTCAATAGTGCCAGTTACAGCAAATATGCATCACATAATAGGACTTTGTCTGACGCTCAGATTTGTTGGTCTTTGAGTTGTTTTTATAAAAGTCCATTAAAAATGACAAAAAAAAACTTTAGAAAACACATTTGGATGTACAAATATATTTTTTTATAACTTGAATTTATATGTATTTTCTAGTCTAAAATGAGCTCACTATGGAGCCTTGAGAGCATGTGACCTAACATGTGCTAATGTCTCCTTTACAACTTAGTTACCAAAAATGTGAATAAATTTTAATTTTACTGGTTGAAGGGGATGTCATTTGACATCACTAAAATAAAATTTTGTTGGTTAAACATTAATATTGTATTTTAAATGCAATTTTCTTAGCGTCATTTATAAATGACGATATCCCATAGAGGGATAAGCAGCACAAACTGTTATAAAGAAGACTGTAGTGTAAATCACAATCTTGAGTGAGATCTTGGAGGTGCAGCTTCTGGCAGATTCCCACAGCACCATAAAAATGAGCCATGAGTGTATTTCACCTTGGGATGTTTATAGCATTCTTGAATTACTTAAACATATTGATTTACACACTGGCAGCTAACAGTGTGCCGCTTTCTATTTCTGCCACCATTACACATCAGAGCAGCAATGTGTGAGCATGCAGATCTCAGTGGCTTCCAGACCTGTGACCTGCTGGGAGACTTACCTAACCATACAAGCAGGCAACCTTAGTGCATATACACACTCAAACACATACATCAGCCTTAAGTGAAGGTTGTGACCACTAATTAGACACTGATGAATTGAGTCTGGATACCACGTCAAGCAAGGAGGGTCTCCTGCTTATGCAATGGTCACATTGTCAGCACTGACAAGTTAAAGCTGTCGTTTATGTTTTTGCAGCGCTGGAAGGCTCTCCGAAATGATCACTGTACATTAGGAATAGTTCACTCAAAAATGAACATTTACTCACCCTCAGGCCATCCAAGATGTAGATGAATTTGTTTCTTCATTAGTACAGATTTGGAGAAATTTAGCATTACGTCACTTGCTCATCAGTGGACCCTCTGCAGTGGATGGGTGCCGTCAGAATGAGAGCCCAAACAGCTGATAAAAACATGAAAATAATCCACACATAATTTAGGTAATCCACAAGCTGCATGTTTGTAATAAACAAATCTATAATTACAATGTTTTTAACTTTAAACTGTTGATTACAGCTAAAATGAAAGTTCTCTATTTATAATACTTCTATTTCCAGTGAAAATGCCACCTTGTCTGAATCAGGAGAGAAATATGCGCAGATCAAACATCATTTACAAGCTGGGGGAAAAAAGTATTCTAAACAAATATGTCAGTGGATTTTGATGTGAGAGGACAACAGGGGATATTTCAATGGAGGAAGCGTTGTTATGGATTATGGACTCGTATTTTGGCCAGAAACGATAGATTAAAGTTAAAACTTCTTAAGGATGGATTTATTTCTTACAAACACACTAAATGATGGACTGGAGTCGTGTGGATAACTTGTGGATTATTGTAATGTTTTTATCAGCTGTTTGGACTCTCATTCTGACGGCACCCATTCACTGCAGAGGATACACTGATGAGCAAGTGATGCTACATTTATCCAAATCTGTTCTGATGAAGAAACAAACTCATCTACATCTTTGATGACTTGAGGGTGAGTAAATGTTCAGCTAATTTTCATTTTTGAGTGAACTGTTCCTTTAAATTATTTGACTTGTTTTAACTATTCAGAGTTAAAGTTCTTGGAAAATCCTAATGTCAAAATTTGAGCAATAGTACTAGTGATACTTTGCAAATACCACTATTAATAATGTAACCTCTCTGCCTTACCTAAGCACAGTAACATATTGCAAACACTTTAGAGACTTTGGAGGAGCTTCAGAGGAGTCAGATGGGAAACTTGGGACAGGCTTTTGTCCATCCTGTCGTCTGTTCTTCAGTCTCACCGAACTTCACAGCTGGTGGTTGAGTCCTCTGGGAGCGTCCACAGGCGACCAGCCAGGTGTTCAGGAGTCAGCCTGCTGCGACCGCTGACAGACATGCTGGGACCATGGAGAGTGGCTCAGTTGGTGCCTGAATCTGTAAGTCCCATTAAAGCCACTGTGTGTTATGCTGTCCCTTTAAAGTCATGCCAACTCTCAACATTTGCTTGTGTAATCTTTTAGAAAAATTAGTTATAAGTATACATCTGATATCGCAACCATAAAAAATAACAGAAATAATGCAGTCAAACTTTACGCAAGTAAGAAATGCTCCTGAATTGTCGCTGAGCATTCCTATAAAAAAAACAATCATAGCCCAAATCATGGTTTCCCTAAAACCAGAGGCAAAATGATGGTTGATAATAACGTTATTCAAGCCATACAGCCTAACCTTACATCTAACCTTAAACCAAACCCTAAAATCTGATTGGTTGAAATCCCCATGTGGTTCTCCAAAAGACCTTTCTGAGCATTTCCTCATCACAAACACTCACTCCCTCTGAGATCTCACAAATCTCAGGCATTCTCGAGGAACGGAGAGTATGAAAGGGATTTTTTAAAGAATGAATATACTAAACCACAACTATTTTCTAATAATATTCCAGTTATAAAATCGGTTTATTGTTATTTTTCTGTCAAGTTATTATTAACAGACAACATAGAGATAATTTTAAACACTACACTGGAAATAACCTTCATGAGTTTCTCTCAAAATATTGGCATCAGCTGGTGTGATGAATAACTTTTATTTTTGTAGTAGTAGTAGTAGTAAGTAGTATTTGTTTAATAGGAACATTTCAGATTTTTTAAAGGGGCACTAAATAATTCTGTTTTATATTTTTCTTTCTGAAAAAAAAAAAACCGATGCAACAGGATCAGCCTTTGCTGTTTCTATTTCTCTGGTAAATGTCAGCATTTGAGGTAAGTTTGTTGATACCTTTAATTGTCAGACAGTACTGGTCATGTGATCTTAACATGGTGCCCTGTTAAGCCTTTTTCTAAAGAGCACATAAAAAACATCTGTTTTTATTAATTATAAATAAAAAATCTCCATATTTAGACTAAATTTTACTTGTATTTTTTTGCAAGCAACATTTAAATAACTATTATTTCATTATATTACAGTTTATGTTTTACCAGCGCTTTTTTTGATGGATAGTCCACCCAAAAAAAAAAAAAAAAAAATTCTGTCATCAGTTACTCACCCTCATGTCATTCGTACAGGTTTGTAATGACATGAGGGTGAATAAATAATAACATAATTTTTGTTTTTGAATGAACTGTCCCTTTAAAAGCTTTTCATGTCACAGCTCTGGATAGTCTTAAAAAATGTAATTGTAAAATTTTATATATATATATATAATATATATAATATAATAATATACGAAATATAATTGTATGCACCTTTATTGATCGCCTTAGGTGGCACGAAAATGGAGAACATATGAGTGTACATAATTTTAAACACTTCCAAAAGTTCTTCTAATTTGTTTAGATGCAAAACTTTTGTGAGAGAAATTGGAAAATATCACTTGCACCGTAGTGCACCTTATTTCAACCGAAAATCAATCAAAACAACTAAACAACTTAAATAATCCAACAACCCTGTCCTACAACCCAGAGATACCCTTCTAGTGGCTTTGCTACAACCTACTGTCTCTCACACATACACACACACACACATCACTGGCCCTTTAAGAGAGTATCCCAGAATACTTTGCAGTTGCCCTGGTAAACAAACCAGGGCAACTGAAACTGAAGCTAAAGTAAGAATCAGCTGCTGCTACTCCGTGTTCATCATACAGCAACTACAGGTGCATCTCAATAAATTAGAATGTCGGGGAAAAGTTCATTTATTTGAATAATTCAACTCAAATTGTGAAACTCGTGTATTAAATAAATTCAACGCACACAGACTGAAATAGTTTAAGTCTTTGGTTCTTTTAATTGTGATGATTTTGGCTCACATTTAAGAAAAACCCACCAATTCACTATCTCAACAAATTAGAATACTTCATAAGACCAAAAAAAAAAAAAAAACAATTAATGAATTGTTGGCCTTCTGGAAAGTATGTTCATTTACTGTATATGTACTCAATACTTGGTGGGGGCTCCTTTTGCTTTAATTACTGCCTCAAGTCAGCGTGGCATGGAGGTGATCAGTTTGTGGCACTGCTGAGGTGGTATGGAAGCCCAGGTTTCTTTGACAGTGGCCTTCAGCTCATCTGCATTTTTTGGTCTCTTGTTTCTCATTTTCCTCTTGACAATACCCCATAGATTCTCTATGGGGTTCAGGTCTGGTGAGTTTGCTGGCCAGTCAAGCACACCAACACCATGGTCATTTAACTAACTTTTGGTGCTTTTGGCAGTGTGGGCAGGTGCCAAATCCTGCTGGAAGATGAAATCAGCATCTTTAAAAAGCTGGTCAGCAGAAGGAAGCACCAAATTCCTTGACACGTCTGTGTGTGGTGGCTCTTGATGCCTTGACCCCCAGCCTCAGTCCATTCCTTGTGAAGTTCACCCAATTTCTTGAATCGATTTTGCTTGACAATCCTCATAAGGCTGCGGTTCTCTCGGTTGGTTGTGCATCTTTTTCTTCCACACTTTTTCCTTACACTCAACTTTCTGTTAACATGCTTGGATACAGCACTCTGTGAACAGCCAGCTTCTTTGGCAATGAATGTTTGTGGCTTACCCTCCTTGTGAAGGGTGTCAATGATTGTCTTCTGGACAACTGTCAGATCAGCAGTCTTCCCCATGATTGTGTAGCCTAGTGAACCAAACTGAGAGTCCATTTTGAAGGCTCAGGAAACCTTTGCAGGTGTTTTGAGTTGATTAGCTGATTGGCATGTCACCATATTCTAATTTGTTGAGATAGTCAACTGGTGGGTTTTTGTTAAACGTGAGCCAAAATCATCACAATTAAAAGAACCAAAGACTTAAACTACTTCAGTCTGTGTGCATTGAATTTATTTAATACACGAGTTTCACAATTTGAGTTGAATTACTGAAATAAATTAACTTTTTCACGACATTCTAATTTATTGAGATGCACCTGTAAATACAAGACACACAGTACATGCTTTTAAGTGTTTTTCTTCCTCAAGCCTGCAGTTGCACTTATTCAAAAATAATCTGCACTTATATGAACATGTAACGTTAGCATCTTGCTAAATATCTGACCGTTCATACATGATATTCATACATACATGAATAGCGACATGATACATTTATGATCATATGACCGTAATCCTATTGCGCGCTTTTTAAACTTACTTTATTTAGCATTTAAAACATCTTGCACTGTGAATTAGCCTATGTGCAGAAACAGATAGAAAGTCCATAACAAACTGGTTATGGTTTGGCAAAATATATAGCCACCTAATATTCTGTAGTATTTATAATGACAACACGGAAAAGAAAGAAATCATTGTTACCTCAATCCGAATCTGCCAGCGATCAGACTGATGTGAACCTCTCAAGAGAATCAATCAGTTTCAATCTGACACGAACCCTGTGCATCAGCATCTCAGCCCTTATTTCTCAATGAGAGAGTCCGTCAGACTGACTTACAGCTTCTTCAATCAGCCCTGCATTGATCTGGCAAAGGCCTTTCTCGGCAAGGTAAGATGACTCTGATGTCATATGAAAAGGTTACGACTGAATTCAGAAATCAGATGTTGCCAAAGTGTCAGGCATTGTTACCGTTGGCCATAACTAAAACTGACATAACTAAAAATATCAAAATATCAGTATTACAAGTTTTCGTTAAAGCACCAAAATTACTAAAACTGAAATAATAATAAAAAAATAAAAATCTGAAATAAAAATAAATGTATATAACAAAATTTCTCCAAAAAAAAAAAAAAATCTCAAATCAATAAAAATAATAGCTAATTCAGTATTAAATATTATTCAATTAGTATTCAATATTAAGTGGATTATTCACCCCAAAAGTGAAAATTCTGTCATCAAACAGTTTAAGGTAGCCATTGACTTCCTCAGTATGGGGGAAAAAAATACTATGTATTTAAAAAAAAAAAAAAAAAAACACTCATACAGGCTTTAATAAACACTAATAGGGTCATTCTGTCAAATCAAACTAATTTCAGAAATTTCGCCGGCTCAAATTTTTGATTTTGCTAATATTTTTTTCTGAAGAAAGATAAACGTGCATAGTGATTATAGCCCAAATATTAAATGTCATGGATGAATATTTACTGAGTAATCCACATTTTGTAGAGGGGGTCAAAATGGCAATTTTCACCTGAGATTCAGAGCCAAATTACAGTGGGTTAAAAATGATTTCAGAAAGATGGCAGCATCACAATGTTATTTTTACACACAGATTAGTAGGTCTGTTAGTAAAATATGTTGACTTCAGCAATCTTTGTTGCATTATGTGCCAATGGTGACCATTCAAAAATGGTGAAAGAGTACTTTTCAAGTTTTTTCTCCAAAGTTTGCATGCCTGTAACGCAAAAAGTATTAACAATATCCTAATGCCCCTTTAGATATTGGGTCTTAAAAAACTTTACTTTTGGCTTCTTCATTTTTAAGGCCCTATATGGTTCGGTTCTAGAGATATTGGAATTTCAATATGGCTCCAAGAGTAAGTTGTTAAAATGTTGTAAGATATCAGAGAGTGAATCAGACAAATATAAGATTCGATCAGAACATCGAAACATGAGGAGCCGAAATTCCACAGAGGCCCAAGGCAACAGGACGTCATAAATCAGATCCCTAGTTCCAGCCCGTCTGAAGAAAGCCTTACCAACAAGCCTCTTTCACAGAACAGCTTGCAACATTAAAACAAAAGGAACACTTATTGATAAGTCCAACGCAGGAAGGAGATCGTCAAATTTGGGGCAAGTAATCAAGATTAATGGTCAAAGAGATGCACCGCGTGACCGTCACATGTAAACCTGTAATAGAAATCATGAGCTAGAGACTTCGTTGGGTGGGTCCCCCCAACAGACCAGACTGGGTCCCCCCAACCAAAATACAGACCAGACTGAAATTCCTTTGTTCACAGAACATGTCCTTATGTTCTACACAGAACTACACACAGAGACTTTTAACATATAGATGCACCAAAATTATCTTAAAAGGACTTATGAGCAACTAATCATTTCTATGCATAACTCCATATTATGTATGTAACCCACGCATTTGACTATCATGTTTTAATCACATGTTGTGTATGTATTTTTAATAACTATTGAATAACAAAGGTTCATATCCTTGTTTGGTATGTATGAGTTTGAAAAATCATGCTTTAAACGTTTCTTCCAATCAATTCTTTGTCAAATGTATCATAGTCTTGTTATAGAAATCATGTCCAAAATTATATTCTATGAGCGGGAAAATTTGGACCACGTGACTGATACATGATTTATGAATGGGGAGGAGAAACATACAACACCCCGAACTAAGAAGTTATCTAATTGGTCAAGACCATATTTGGGATGTGTCCAAAAGCCGAGTTTAAATACTCAGGACACCATCAAACCATGCTTTTCGTCATTGCTTTTGCTTTGTACTTTTAGCCATGCTTTTTGCCACTGCTGTTTGCCCGTGATTTCTTTGAGCGCCGTTCCAGTGTGCTCTGGCCTACATGCCAGCTGCTAACACCATGATGAGAAGAAAAACCACCTAGTCTCGTTACATCCTTTCTTTTTTTTACTTTAGTTTCTTTTCTTTTCTTTTCTGTTGTGAGTTTCGTGTTTTCAGTTTAAGTTTTGCTGCCACGCCTTGTCTTCGAGTTCAACTCGAGCCTGTGACTGCCTCAAAACTTCTACCAGCCACAACTCTGCATCTTCAGCCAACAACAACCATTGGCTTCCCAAGATATCACTTCAACGACTACTGACCCTCCAACCAATCAGCAACTTCGGAAAACCCCTTTCTGCAAAGATGACAACAAAAGTAGTGTATGTAATTTTTCCGTTATATAATGCGAGCATAATCATAGTGCTAAAGGGCATATTTGGCAGAATCACTGACAGTACCTCAAACATTTAAGGTCTCTCACACTTGAAATAATTAACATTGGGTAATTCGAAACCCGAGGTAAATGGGATCCTGGGTAATCTTAATTTACATTTCACACTGTTCACAATACTTCACCTAGAGTTAACAATTTATCCTGGCCATTCATAATCTGATGTTTCAAACTGTACATTCCTAAATCCTGGGTTTCTCTTATTATTTGCATTGCCAGCAGTGATGACTAGATAAACACAAAACCACATTTGGTGTGAAAATGGGTAGGATATGACATTTTGGACATAGGGCTGCACCAAGATGTAGGATTAAACCATGAAAATTAACCCCCCTTCAGATATTCTGCTTTAAACACATTAAATATCAGCTGTATACAAATTGACCAACATTTGATTTTCAAGTGCTGAAATGGGTAATATTCAACAATATGAAAATGGAGCCTCATTGAGACCCCCATATCTCTGGGATTGAACAATGTAGGGCCTTGAAAATGAAGATTCTAAAGGAAAAGTTTATTAACTAGAATCTAAAATCCTTTTGCGATTATATATTTAATATTTCTTGAGTTGTAGGCATGCAAACTTTGGAAAAAGAATATTTATGGCACTCAGACAGGTATTTTCAATGCAGTTGTTTTGACAGAACTTAACGAGATACATCTCTAGTTTCAACATTATCTGTTCTTCAGACATTCCTCTTTAAAAGAAAAAAAAAGTATCGTATTTTTGCAAATTGACCCACATTTGGTTTTTGACCACTGAAAATATGTACATTTTAACAATTTACTCCTGAAGCCATATTAAAATTCCAATATCTCTGGAACCAAACCATATAGGGCCTAAAAAAAACAAAGATGCCAAAAGTAAAGTTGGTTAAGACCCAAGATCTAAAAGAGCATTAAGATATATTTTATACTTCTTGAGTTACAGGCATGCAGACTTTGGAGAAACAACTTGAAAAGTGCTGTTTTCCCCATTTTTGAAGTGCCATTTTTGGGGCGGCTAAAGGGGAATACATTCCCCAAGTATTCAGATTAGTGTTTTATTTATTTATTTTGTGGCAGATACTTAAAATTTTACCCTTATATTACCCTATATATAATCGTAGTCAATATTCTTGTAAACAATTTTGCAATCATTTATAGAAGCACACATATGCAACAATAAAATGCTTTATTTTTAAAATGACATTTGAATTAGACACTAAACAGAGTTAAAGCCTTAAAAATGAGTATTTGTGACTTGGGGATGCAGAGTAGATCATGGAGATGCAATTGAGACACAAATTACACTTTTTTGGCAATAATTCCTGCATAATTTGTGTAACAAATGGTTAAAAATAGCATCATTATCAATGAAGGATGTCTTTGAAGGAAAGGGTTAAGAGTGTAATCCAAAGCTTGTCAAAACTGTCTACTGTCAAAACACAGAAGAAAAAAAAATGCCAAAAGCCTGTAAAATATTATTTACAGGATTTGTGTTGAATTCATGAAGTAACACCCAGAAATGAGTAACACTCCAAACACATACTCACTGCTTGGCAAGAAAGTCAGTGTTCAGAAGCCCAGTACTGACTTAATGGAAGAAAATGTTTCTTTAATGCCACAAAATTGTTGAAGCTAGTGTAGTAATGCTTATAAAATGTGCTAATGTGCTGCTTTTAGATATAAAGTTGTCAATCATTTTGGCTTCTAGGCTCCCTATTTTGAATGTAGACAGCATATCAGCCATGCTACACTGATTTATTCAGCAGTGTGAACACATGAAATACAGCTTAACCCCATGAAACCGCTTGAATGGCGGAGTTAAACGCACTAAGTCTTTGAATCCAGAGCGCAGAATAGACTCGAACGGACACAGAGAGGCCTAATTTGCA
>CM077218.1:30272239-30584739 GCA_039654775.1 Spinibarbus caldwelli
TTAAATTTTGATAGGATTTTGAATAGGATTATTGAAAAAATTAAGCATGTAAACACTTGAATCTATTTTCTCAATCAGATTCAAAAATACTTTGTGCACATGCACAGGGCTGTTACATGTATATTTTAATACATTATACATCTTATGAACGTGCCTATGTTAATTTAGGCATGTCTCCTTCGTATATCTTTATTCTGTCTGTATGCCTCATGTCTTAAAGGGATATGAATTTCTCACCCTCGTGTCGTTCCAAACCCATAAGATCTTCGTTCATCTTTGGAACACAAATTAAGATATCTTTGATGAAATCTGAGAGCTTCCTGACCCTGCATGAATAAAGTCGTTATTTTTCTTTTCTCATAGCTTCATTAAAATTATGGTTTAACCACTGATGTCACATGGACTACGTTTCTGGGCACTGAATGTTTCAGTCGCGTTGGTGTCTATGCAGAGTCAGAAAGCTCTCGAATTTCATCAAAAATATCTTCATTTGTGTTCTGAAGATGAACGAAGGTCTTACGAGTTTGGACCAAGATGAGGGTGAGAAATTAATGACAATTTTCATTTCTGGGTGAACTATCCCTTTAAAAAAACTGGTCAGTGGATGAGACAATATTTACTAAATATCTGCTGAAAACTGGACTGAATTCATTCCACGTTACAAAAATTAGTGCATGTAAACCTACCCACTGTTCTATACAAAACTAGGTTTGAGATTGGAAAAACAAGCTATAAAAGACGCTCTTGTCACCTGGCAAACAAGCGCAGGTCCTCTGGGTTCTGTGCTGCTGGGACACGGAGGATGGCCTGCCGCTCATGTTCGGTCAGGCTGGCCAGAAGCGTTTCTGTCATTCTTTTATTGAGAGGAGAGTCTCCTCCAGTCTGGAGCTCAGCGCTTGAGTTATCCATACTGGGACTCGTGAGGGTCATGTCATCGCTACTTGCTGCAGAGGGAAAATGAGAGAAACTTCTGAGACTTTATTTGATCATAAGAGTATCTTTTAAGTGTGGAGTTGCAGCTGACTGGATTACATACTGGGAGAGCCGAAACTCAGGGCGCTGGGTGTGCTCAGACTCCGGCCTGTAACACGTGTGACTAGGGGTGGCTCCTCCTCCCGAAGACCAGGCTCCTCCTCAACGGGCGGGACCAGCAGACAAACATACGTATGGAGCTGAAACAGCAGCCGGTGCTGGAGCATCCAGACCACCATCTGAATGAGCTGGGCCTGCTCAGATACACACATGATGGTGTAGTTACAGCATCGACATTCGGGGTTAACTGACAATGCTAATCACACAAACTCTGACCCTTACTGAGATGAAATCAAATCCAAATGAATAAATGTCTTACTTTTTAGCAAATATTTGCTAACATCTCAAACATGTCAAACACTAATGTCACCTTTGCACTCTCTTTTAAAGGGGTCATATGATGTTGCTAAAAAGAACATTATTTTGTGTATTTGGTGTACTGCAATGTGTTTATGCAGTTTAAGGTTCAAAAAACATTATTTTCCACATACTGTACATTATTGTTGCTCCTCTATGCCCCACCTTTCTGAAACATGCAGATTTTTACAAAGCTCATCGTTCTGAGAAGCGAGGTATGCTCTGATTGGCCAGCTATCCAGTGCGTTGTGATTGGCCGAATACCTCAAGCGAGAGACAGAAATGTTACGCCTCTTACCGTTTTGTGATGCCATGTCCCAACGTGATGACACAAAAACAATAAAACCCATTACAAATGAGGCATTTGTTGCATCCAGTGGGGACATAATTACTGATTATAATGACTTATACTGTCTTTTTACGCGTCGCATTGCATCGCGCCGCGTAAACATTACCATGTCTGCATTTGTGATCAGAGAAAGGACAAACAACAAGCACTACTCTACACTGCTCAAAACTCACGTTTGAATAGTCAGTGGCAAATTCTTTAAATAAGAAAACATACTTACAGCCTGTGAGTCAAAAACGCCAGACTCTCCTTGCAAAATTGTAATTGCCCCACTTTATAGAAACAGTCTTTTAGCACAGCTGGCAGGCTACTCCCAGGTTCAAGAAATACTCCTCCGTAAAATGTGCTGCACACAGTCTAATATTTGGGTTGAACTGTTCTGGAACAGTGTTGTAAATACAACTTAACCACTGATTTGTAGTTGTGTCCTCTTTTGGAAGCCCAAACAAAGTAGTTTCGCTTTCACAATGAAACACAGCGTCTCCAGGACATGGCACCGGCCTCAGCAACAACACTACAGCGAGAATAAAAGTTACGCCTTCTTTCTTTGCGTATACAAATCTCCCCACACTCTGTCGTAGAGATGTGGGGACGTGTTTGAATGAGCTGTTTTAGGGGGGCGTGGTCGAGTCTTAACTTTTATAAAGAATATCTCTTTGGTTTTGAGACTTTAGTCTTTGCAACTTCAAGGATCTTATCTATGCACAAACAGCTTGTAAAACTCCAAAGAGAAAGGAAACTTGAAATTGCATCATATGACCCCTTTAGCCACCTAGTGGCAGGTGCACAGAACTTTCAAACTGTTTGCAAAGCATCCATTACTCTGTTTATTCACCATGGTAAAAAAGTGAATGTATAAATATATCCTTGCAAAACAAATGATCGCCAATATATGACTGAAGGAAAAAAAAAAAAAATTAGGTTTTCTAAGAATATTCAATGCAAATAATTCTAAAATAATTTTTATTTTTATAATTATATAATATAGAATATAAATTTATAAAATTATTACTTATAAATAATTATTTATAAGTAATAATTTTATTTTACAATTTGTATATAATTTATATAATTATATAATTTTTATTATTTTTATAATTATTTCATACATAATTCATAATTTTTTACAAAAATGTAAAATGTAACAAATATTAAGTGTACTTATTTGTCTCATACTTTTTATTAGAATGCAAAATGCATTACATCTAGTCAGCTGTTCACATATGGTTTAGCCACAAAAGTTAATGCTCAAATTGGATCTTAAATTCTGCATGCTCCTATACGCAACTTCATAATGCCCCTGTACTACTTTCCATTGGAAATGAATGACTTCCTATCTGTTGTTTGTCATTGATAGTGAAAAGATGTCCTTAGACTCTTACCTCATGCACAGGGGCATCCAGTGGATTCCTGAACTCAGACAGAGATACAGGAAGTGAAAACTTTGCTAACATGGAGGGCAGGTCTTGACCTGGAAATTGGAGGGCAAACTGCTCAGCCAGAGGAGAGTAGCTGGTGGAGAGAGACACAAAATGATGAATAATGTTTGTATTGAGATTTTTTGAAGGAATTCATTTTTTGTTAAAAACTATGAGAATATTTTACAATCTGTACAACAGACAATGCAAGCCAATTTACAGATTTAATTGTTTTTTAAAGAAAACATACATACTTACATGCAGATATTTGCGTGGGGAGACAGCATATACACGTTGTTCTCACAGAGAGGATAGATAATGATAGCTTTACCCCAGTATACCAAATGTGCAGCTATCTGGAAGACCTGTGGGAAGCAATGTAACATTTTAGATCTGTGGTTTTCAACCACTAGGGGGCCTGAGCAAACCTTCACAGGGACTCGAGACAAAAGATTTATAATAAGTGAAAAAACAACTAAAAAATTATAAAAGATATTTCTTATTTTAATTTAACCTCTCAACAATTGATTTATTTTTCTTTGAAGAACCAAGATTCCCTCATTCTTAGAAAACCTCTATATATGAGGTAGCCTGCCTAATTTTTAAAAGTTATTTGTAGATCTGGATTTCACGTCATGTGAATTAAGAATTTTTTAAAACTCCATGTTCATTTTTATAATGATTTTACTTTTTTTTAGTTATGCAAATCTCTAAAATATTTTATCAGATTGTAAAAATGTATTCTTAAAAATCCACAGTATTAATTGTAATCCAGTAAACCATGAATTAAATGTAAATTCAACTACAAAAGGTAAATTCAAATCATTCATTGTTCAAAAATAAATAAATAGCTGAAAAAAATAAGAGAGGGAACCTTAAAGAACACATTGATCATAAAACTTATGAAATAAAAAAATAAATAAAAAAAATTCCAAGTACTGGGCCTTCATATATCGTTGTGGACAATACAGGGCCTAGGAGTCATAAAGGTTGAGAATAACTGATTTAGATTAAAATTAGTTAAGCTCCATCCAAAACATTTATGAAATTATGTTATTACAACAGAAGTTTTTGTGTTGTCTGTCCACTAGGTGGCATCATAAGACTAATTATAACAAAAACAAATGCTTTGACTAGTAGTATAACTTCATTTTACTCCCTAATCCTGTGGGTGTCAGCTCAGTATCAGTTTTTTGCCAAGAGTAAATCTACAGCTCCTCCTTGTCAAACCAATGGAACATTTCTATGCGTCAAACATTAAGGAGGACAAGGCTGGTAAAAGTGCAAGGCTGCATCTAGTCTTTGACCTGTAGGAGAGCCAGGTCGGCATCTTGAGCCAGCTGCTGCAGGTTCTTGACGGCTGAGCAGGTTTTGATGAGCCGCACTAGAGCAGGAGAGCAGTCCAGAGGGAGCTGAGCTAGTAAGGCCTTCTCGTTATCCAGGAGCAGCAGTGCGTGATACGGCCTGCAGGGGGGCACAGCATCACAACATTACGTGCAGTTCAAATTACACTCTGGTCTTAATAGTAACTGCACTTGATAATGCAGAAAAGCAGGAGAGACTATGTTCAGAATATCATATAACCATACTGGTTACAATATCATGCAACTTGCTGAAGTAAATAGTTTACATACTGTGCACAAAGAATACATGGATAACCTACTACAATTTTTGCCAAAAATGAGGAATTTTTATTTTCCAGAAAACAACTGGTTGCAACGTGCTGAATTAAATGCAGCTTGCTGAATAAGCTGGATGTAAGCTGTAACTCACCGAATGGCCTTTAGGCTGCGCTCAAGAGCTTCTGGTGGGATGTGTTTCCCTCCTACACGGTGGATTTTGTGTGGCAGGCAGAAACTGACCTCAAGCCAGTTATTAATGTGAAGCCGCACAACTCCAGTTGTGCAGAGGCTGAAAACAATACACAATATCATCATGACAAAAATGACAAGAGCTGTTCTTTTAGTGCAGAATATGAACAAAAGCAAATAGCTGTTTGTCTGCAACATATTTAGTTTCATGAGTTTCATGCGTAACGATTTAAGTTCAAGCATCAATAACAATCCTGAAACACAACTGTAATCCCTATAGCATAACATGCAGCACGATTTAGTCCAAACAGGCCATAAGGGTGTGTAATATGTGCAATATCTACGATAATATCATAATTGTTTTAATGATGTGGATGCTGGCATTATCAAGAATGTCACTCACTATGCAAAAATATGACTTTCAAATACGGTTCTGATGCAACAGAACTATTGAGCACCTCTGAAAAAAAAAAAAAAAAAACACTAGTGTTTAATTCCTGAATGAATCAGCATTTTTGAATGAATCAATGATTAAATCATCCACTCAAAATTACAGTTACTTTGTTCCTGAATGAATCAGCTGTTTGAATGAATTAGTTTAATGAATTACCCATTGACCGCTTAAAATACCATTTTTTAAAACAACCATTTATTATTTAAATATTCCAAATATTATTTTTCAAACATTAATCTCAAAACATAATTTATGCAATTGTAACTGCAGTGTAAATAGATCTAAATGTGAATTTATTTTCTTGGTAATAGTCTATAGTGTCTTATTCTAATAGAATTGTTTGATTAACTAAGAATTTCATATGAAAGATGATGCACACATCTAATAAGGTTAGGAAAAAAGTAAAACTGCCTCTGAAAATCATTTATGTGACAAATATTGACTAATGAAGAAGTCCATTTTTGTCGCTGCTGTGAACTGACCGCCACATACAACATGAAGAATATGAAAAGCTAAACCAGCCAAGGTACAAACACAAAAGCATATTCAGCAAAATATCATCTAATTATTGTTTTTGACAAAATCCCAGAGAATATTAAGATTTTTTTTTTTTTGTAAACATCACACAATCCTAACAGAACATGTTCCGTCTAAACAATTAGAGCCCTATCTAACCTATTCCCTACTCCTAATCATAAACGACCCCTAAAATCAAAGCGAAATTTGTTGTTAAGAATGTTTTTAAAGCCTCTAACCGCAGATAACAGTGCTTGGGTAAATGAGGTTTAACATAAACCAACTCACCTGTCATAGGCCTCTTTCAGGTCTCTTGCTAATTTACACTTGGGAAGAATTTGGCGAAACGGCGACTGTGGAGTGCCATCCGCTACAACGACAGGTAAACAGCAAGGTGAAAATCATGCAACACCTTCAGTAATTGTATTTGCAGGACAAACACTAGAGATGTCTCACTCTCTGTCATGGTGGTGACCTCGTCCTGCACTGCCAGCATGAGCTTGGCCTCTCTGGTGAGGTACTGGCACCTGCGCTCCTCGTGCTGCAGGGCGATGGCAATGCGACGAGACAAGTTATGCATACAGTTGATGACCGAGGCATCTGCATTGGCCTGTAGAAGGCAGAAAATCGAGATGAAAGATGAACAAGTTATTGTTCAGTTGATGGATGGGTCAGTGACATGACGCTCATTTATTGCTCTTAACTATTAATTCATTACACAACATTAAAAATGCAATAATGCATACAGTGACTTATACACCTCTTCTATGATGAAAATGTTTTTAATTTGTATTTAAATTCATTTTACATTTTTTGGGGGACAAAGTAAAAAAAATGTCAAACTCTCCAAAAATCATAATGAAAATAGCCTCTTTAAAAATATGAACATTGAGAAAAGGAAACATTGGGTAGTTTAGCATAATCTTCTATTATTATTTCTTAGAGATAGATAAATACATACATAGAGTATATATAGAGCAAGTAAAACTGAATATTCAATATTTCAAACAGTTTTGGCCAAATCTAAATCATGTGGTTCAACACTCATATATACATATGTATTGAAGGTGTGAGTCATTAAATTTAAATTTATGCTGAAAACATTTATGCTGTTGGTGCCGACATATAGCACAAACTGTGCTCACGGCGACACGAGTTCGATTTCCGGCTCTAGGTCCTTTGCCGATCCCGCCCCCCTCTCTCCACCCAATACTTTCCTGTCTGCACTCTTTCCTATCTAATAATAAAAGGCATAAAATCTCCCTAAAAAATAAAATGTTTATGTTTTTCAAAAGCATATGAAACCAACATGAATACAAATAGTACATTAAGCAATGAGCTTGTATTTTAAAGTACCGTGTCCATTCCCTTTCATGGACACAGTTCTTTGTCACTGACAATGAAATAAAATGTAGTTTTTTGTTTGTTTGTTTTTGCTTCTAACTTGTTTGTCTTCACAATGCCTTTCACACAGCAAAAGGTGTTTTTCTTTTCAGATATGGAACCATCGTGCATGTGCAAAGCACCACAGTTACATGATTATTAACAAAAATAAATCTTTATTAAACATATCAAAGAAATATTATAATCTGAAGTGCATATAATCAAATAAGAGTATAATCTATTATAATCTTATTATATAATTATAATCTAATTACATAAGGTATTCAGTTAAAAGTGCCTTTCAGAGTTACACATTATTCCACAAGTTACTGAACAGTCTACCAAATACATGACATACATGTATATGAAAACATTGATATATTTGATGATTGGGTCATGGAAGTCATGCTACTTTTTGTCCATGCCTATTAATTTATTTCAAAATTAAAAATGCAATAACTCATGACTTGTATACGCCCCTTCTATGATAAACAATTTCTATATTAAAACAAAGATCAAAAAAACTTTTTTGGCAACACTTAGAGCCTTTATGTTTAAAGCATTTTAAAGGCTCATTAAAGGGTGTAATGCATTACAATTATTCATAATGTGTGTTGTAATACATTATATCTTGTTGTAAATAATTATAACCAAATTTAAAATGCATACAGTAATAATGAATTTATAAGTGTTATAATGTATTAACTGTGGTTACAATTATTCATGAGATTGTACAATGCATTATAAAACTTAACAGCTTTAAGTAAAGTGTTACCCATTATATATATATATATATATATGTTAGAGGGAGCATAAAGTACAACCCCCTAACAATCTAATATTTTATTGAATATTCTCTTGAATCAAATGTGCACATTAAATTGAGGGAGAGTACCGAGAAAGGGAGTGGGCATGCTGGAGAACTGATAGGAGCATGAATTTGCGCTTTCGGCAGCTGGAGCTTTGACTCAGCACTCTGCCGTGTCAAGTCATGGTGGCACACGGGTGGGTCCGATCGTGTGCAGTCTGATTGTGCAGAGAACAGAGTCCTGCCTCCCTGTCAGTCTGTCTGATAGACAGCACACTGGAGGCTTATCACAATCCACACCCTTTCTGAGAAGCCAAAACTAAACTCTTGACCTCAGCTTTACAAACAGCTGAGTCACTATACAGTGCCTCCACAAAGTATTTAGGCAATGAGGTCACAATTCTAATTGTATACATTTTATTGCAAAATATAAGAAATATCAAACCATGATCAAACCAATTGTCTCAAAGTCTCCAGATTCTCTACATTGTGCATCTTAATATTTTTGTTGGCCACTGTATCTCAAATAGTGATGTGCAAAATATTTTTCACTTGAATTCATGATAGCATATTAATTTATAAACTTTCAAACACTGAAGTCAGTTTATGCATTAAAAATGTACACATTTTATTACAATGTGACAAATATCAAACCATGATCAAACCAAATGATGAAGGTGTTCAGATACTGTACATTTTGCACCTTAATTTAGAACAAAATACTGTTGTTTTATACTGTATGACTTACTGCATAACAAACTTGTATGTTTTGCAGGAAATTGCAGTGTTTGTGCTCTTTCTTTAAAATAAATTCCACTTGGTTTTTTATATTTCTATATCTAATGTCATGGTAGTCACACATTTTTAAGTGCATCAATATTTTTGTTGGCCACTGTATCTCAAATAGTGATGCGCAAAATATTTTTCACTTGAATTCATTATAGTATATTAACTTATAAACTTTTCACATATACATTAATAGATTTGTGTTCATTAAGAGTTTAAATGTACTGTTTTCTTACCCTTAATGCAAAAACGACACTGAACAGTATCATGGTGGGCAGTTCTCTTTTGGGGGAGGGGTCAGTTTTGGAGACCTGGTGAAGGAACATCATTAATAAATGGAATTAGATTAAGCTCATTTTATTATTGAGCATGTATTTCAAGGAGACACATTTAATGATAATTTTAAAGCAATGATAAATAATGTTTTGCTTTCTTTTAATGGTGTATGTTGTAACAGTGACTTAACTGAATGTTGCATAAAGAGTATTGTAGAAGAAATTATAAAAAATTAGATTATACCTTCATTGTGCAGTTTAGTACAACTGATCATGATTCATTTTATGACGCAGCATACATAACAGACAAAGTGATCTTTTAATAATCTGAATCAATACTGAATTTACTTGTAGCTTGACTATTTATTACAAATCTTAGCTGATAAATCAGGTTCAATTTTCTGTTCAACAAATGCAAAGTGTTTGTTTGCAGGAGCATTTCTTTCTACAGTGGACTCCTCCTAACATATTTTCTCTCAAACAGAAGGTGGAGCTCTTAGCCTGTGTTCATGGTAGTCACCAGTGCATTGGCAATATAATCATACATCACACATAGCCTCCTGATAACTTAAACATGAGACGTTTATGTTAAGAATAAATGGTTACCAAACTGCACAGTTCAAAATCATTTCCTTCACTCTCAGACTATGGCCTACCAGCAATATAGCATTCAAAAGTTTGCAGGTATGATTTATTTATTTATTTATTTATTTATGTACGTACGTACTTATTTATTTATAATTTTATTATTATTATTAGTTTATTTTTATTTATTTATGTTTTTTTTTTTTTTGAAGAAATAATTTATACTTTTATTAGCAAGGATGTACTACACTGAGCAAAAGTGCCAGTATAGACATTTATAATGTTACAAAACATTATTTTTCAAATAAATCCTTTTCGTTAGAATTTTCTATTTTGGTTTCCACAGAAATATTAGCAGCACAACTGTTTTCAACATCGATAATAACAAGAAATGTTTCTTGAGCAGCAAATCAGCATTTTAGAATGATTTCTGAAGGATCATGTGGCACTGAAGACTGAAGTAAAGATGCTGAAAATTCAGCTTCTCTGACAAAGCAATAAATGACATTTTAAAATATAAGACAATAGAAAAGAGTCATTTCAAATTGTAATATTATTCCACAACATTACTGTATTTTTTAATCAAATAAATGCAGTTTTTCAAAAACACTATAAAATCTTACAGACCCCCAAACTTTTGAATGATATCATGTCCATTGGGAATATCATATGTCTTTTATGTCTTTTAACTGGCCTGATATATTCTTATATACTTAATACTTATACTATATATACTTCTAAATATCTTTCATATAGAAATTTAGCTCGTCTCACCTGAATAGTATGTGGAGGCTGCAGTAAGGTTGGATGTCCGACGAAGCGCACATTGTCTATTTTTAGTTCAAATTTCTTGCCGCACATATCAGACTTGGTGGCCAAGATGGTGGCGAGAATAATATCAGAAAACCTTTTAAGGGAAAGGAATAAAAAGAGGAATGAAGGACAGTGATCACAGAACAAGTGAAACTAAAATCAGTGCATTATAGTGGAGGGTCTGATTGGCTTTCAAGCTCTAATCTACTCAGAACTGAGAATTACACACTCTAACCCATATTTGTAGGGGATTCACAAGGGAAGGATGATTGGACAAATGATTTGGTGATCTGGATGTTTTTTCCTGATCTAAATACACCAATAACCTCTAAAAGGTGAGAATGTTTGGTGACTGGATCAATCTGGCAGAGAGATGAATCTGTCCTGTATATAGTTCATCCATTCAGACAAGGCTTCTTAGAGAGAATTAAACCCCAAGAAGGCCCATGGTACAAAAGTCAGTGGTCTGATTTAAACATTTAATTGCTTTCAGAGATTAAATTATTTTGTGAGGAAGAAAAATGAAAGGAAAACAGGTCTTTAAGTGTATTGAGTTTATGAACATTGCATTAATGCAGGCCCATCACCTAAACAGCTTTTGACTGAACGACATTTCTAGATTGCAAGATTAACCCACGTGATTCATTATTATGGAATAATGTATTTCAAAGAATTTAACAAAATTATAACATTAGAACTTTGTTCAAATCCGTTGCTGTGACCCAAGATTGAAGGTGATACTATGAGCTTAGATTACATAAATAATAAATAACACAATTACTCACAATTTCCCAGATTACACTTGCCATTGAATGCATACATGTGTGAACTAAAAATATACATATATGCCAGACAAATTATCAGCGACAAAAGGTGAACAAAGGTGAGGTGCTCTGGAGAAAGGAGGGGTGGTTCAGAATTGTGGTTCAATCTTACCCTGCTACCAACTGTTCATCAGTTAGTGGAGTTTGCTCTCTGAAATGGGAATAGGGCCAAAAAGAAAGAAGAAAAAAAAAAAACGAACAAACAAAATGGAAAAAATGCAGCTGACAAGTTGGCAGGATGCATGACATAAGGGTGACAAACACAAACCAAATTTTAAGATTGGTCAACAAGTTTGTTTTCATTTATATATTTAAATGTGGCGTCAACATTATATTGTGATGACTTTTTTATTTTTGCATTTTAAATTTTGAATTGCAATCTACTTTTAACTAAGTTCTCTTCTGGATCAGGCCATATGTATATTGTGTTTCTTAAAGGTATAGTTCACCCAAAAACGAAAATTTGCTGAAAATGCACTCACCCAGTACCATCCAAGATGTAGATGGTTTGTTTCTTCATTGGAACATATTTGCAAAAATTTAGCTTTACATCACTTGCTCACCAATGAATCCTCTGCAGAACGATGGCACCCATCCAAACAGCTGATAAAAACATCACAATAATCAACATGACATCCAGTCCATCGGTCAATGTCTTGTTTATTACAAATATGCAGTTTTTCAATTTGCAAATCCATCAAGGCATTTTAACTTTAAACCTTCCTCCAGCAAAAAAAGTACATTCCCATGTTGTCCTCTCACATCAAAATGCACCAAAACATTTGTTTAGATCTGTTTTTGCTTGTAAATGGTGTTCCATTTGTGCATATTTCTCTCCTGATTCAAAAGAGATTTTATTATTATTATTATTATTTTTTTTTTACAGAGAAATAAATATTATGAATCAATGGTTTGGAAGCAATGGTTTAACGTTAAAACACCTTAATGATGGATTTGCTTATTACAAAAACAGCTTTTCACTTCACAGTACATTAACTGAGGGACTGGAATCGTGTGGATTATTGTGATGTTTTTGTCAGCTGGACTCTCATTCTGACGGCACCCATTCACTGCAGAGGATTACCATGATTACAAGTAATGTAATGCTAAATGTTCTGATGAAGAAACAAACTCATCTTGGATGGCCTGAGGGTGAGTGCATTTACATTTGTGGTTGAGCTATTCCTTTAAGCACTCACTAATGACCCTGTATAATATCCAGACAACAATCTCAAATCATCCAACAAAAACATATGGCACAACAAAGGACATAAAGAACTAATGGTGACACTGGTGATCTCTTAACATGCCACCAGGGATTACTGCATGCAGAAAATGCTGAACGCAAAGAAAACAGTATCATTTAAAACAACAACAACAACATGCACAGATCTAAAGGAACTTACAAAAGGAAAAATCAACCCTTAATTCTTGTCTTTGCATAATACCTTGAATCACCATCCTGGTCCTCTATAGAGTCACCCGAAGTATTCAACGCATACGGACTCCGCTGTTTTGCTTTGATGAAAGAAAATACACAGCTTGAAAAGGACGATTCTTTGTGTATATTGCATGTGTAAAGTAATATGACTGACAATGTAAATACAAAACAGTCTCTTTGCAAAGTGTCATGACAGTGTGACCGTGTCTGGTTGATACTCAAATATACAGACATAATATCAGCTAGTCTCCAGTACAGAGGCTAGAATTACATACAGAAGAAGAGGAAGCAGGAACACTTACATGTTGCTGATGAAGTGTTTTCATTTACCCTCTGAAACGGGTATCGGAAGAGCAGTTTATTTCCTCTGCTGCCAGAGCTAACTAGTATAACACTTATGGGGCTTGTCTTTTCTCCATTTGGCTGCAGGCTGGATTCAGACTGTTTCCACATCAGCTGCACATCTGCATTTAAATCTACAGACCACTGTTTGTACATCCTGATGCGTTTTCTTAAGTATATATAATCTCAAGCGAATTTAGTTCGCAGCTGGAGCTAAAAACGTGCAATGTAGTATTTACATTACAGGTTTGGACAGGTGTGGACAACTAAAGGGTTGCACTGCATGAGAATTTACCTGAATGAGTGTAAGACATCTGGTGCATTTGTTCAACTGCATCTCAAATAACATGGAAAGAAATAAAAGAATTGAACTAAACGAATTTGTGAGATAATAGCTGCATGACGAATTCTGTTAGCCTGCTCGCTAGCCAAAACCACAACATTAACGCAAACCAGTTAACGTTAGCGGTATCAGTCACAAGATAGTAAATCAAAATATGTTATCCATCAGTCACCTTCTGGCGCCATGTGAATACGTGCAACTAATCTAACAGTGAAGTTTAGCAATGAAAGCTAAATAAGTGTCATCTTACTGAAACATACAGCATTACAGCAGGTCGATGTTTGGTGTTACACTATGTGCGCCGTAGAAGTACAAATGACTAGAAGCAAAGGTTCCGCATTAATCCCTATCGTATTTAATGCATGAATGAATGCATTCAACTAATCTAACAGTGAAAACACAGTAAAGAAAACACAGTATCATTTACAACAACAACATGCATAGTTCTAAAGGAACTTACAAAAGGAAAAATCAACCCTTAATTCTTGTCTTTGCATAATACCTTGAATCACCATCCTGGTCCTCTATAGAAGTGGTTCCCAACCACGTTCCTGGAGGCCCCCCAACACTGCATGTTTTCCATGTCACCTTAATCAAACACACCTGATTCAGATCATCAGCTCATTAGTAGAGACTCCAAGACCTGAATTGTGTGTGTCAGAAAGGAGAGATGCAAAATGTGCAGTGTTGGGGGGCCTCCAGGAACGTGGTTGGGAACCACTGCTCTATAGAGTCACCCGAAGTATTCAACGCATACGGACTCCGATGTTTTGCTTTGATGAAAGAAAATACACAGCTTGAAAAGGACGATTCATGAATGCATGGATGCAAGTTTGTTTTTACTAGTTTTAAACCTTTTTCAACCTAAAGCACTTTGTCCCAGGTTTTGATTTTTAACTGACAAGTTGAAAAAGGTAGAAATAAATTTGGGTTAAATTAGTTGTATTTTCTTTCCTTTTAATCATGATATGTCCTGTCTTATCTCGCGCACTTTATACACCTAAGATTTGAACAACTCTGTACAAGTGAGAAAATGTAATTGTGTGAATTTTAATAAACATGAATGGTAGCTATAAAATAGCCTAAAATTAGCTACTTAAAGCTGCAATTCGTACGTTTTCTTTGTCGCCATCTCTGTTTGAAAACCTGGAATTGCAGTTTTGTGCGGAATTATCTTGCTTGCGTGGGCTGTGCTCCGGCACGACTTCAGCGCGGATGAATCTTGAGGTGAATGTGTAGCTGTCAGTCACTGCTCTAGTGTGGATGTTTACTGTACTTCGCAATCACAGATTCTAGCCTATGTCTTGGAATATATGACCCAAATAAGAATTTTCACCATATATTGTCATTTTAACAAGTAAAAAATCTGCCAAGTTTGTTCTGCCCAACTGAGGACAAAAGCATTACCATAAATCGCGCTACCAATGATGATTTAATCTAAAGATCGGTTAGCTCATATAACATCAAACCGTGCAAAGTATTATTATTGTTATACTTTATTCTCAAATTATTAATGTTAACAAAATCAGCATTGCGTGACTATGATGAGTATAGTGTGTATTAGCGTGTAGATTTGAATTTCTGTACAGTCTAATATCTAATTGTCATACCATTCGAATTTCATAATAAGAAATTCTTTTAACCCAAAAAGCAAACTATACGCTCCCTTCGAACTGGTTTTCTTTAAAATACATATATCTTGTGTAATCCCAGGCTATCTGTAATCAGAAGCACATTTAAAACTGGAATAGAATTTAATTTCATTCACATGTGTTTCATAAACACATAATCCGTTCTGGATTACAATCCGCCATCAAAATGATACATTTAATTATTCTAGCTGCTGTGAGAAAAGGCTATAAATGATCCGCCACCTGCAGGATCCTCACATGTGATAGTAGCCGGGACAACTTCTTTATGTTTACAGACGTGAGGTAATGACGCAGTGCCATGCTCGAATTTCCTGCGAAACCTACCCGTACCACTCAAATTAGAAAACATTATTATAAGCTTACCATTGTAAATCGGGCTAAAGTAAGGTGATAGTTTTGAACACTGGCTGGTTATATACTTGCTCAAATATTGATTTCAGATAATTTTTAACCAAAAAAGTTACAGACTGCAGCTTTAAATTCAGGTGTAAAATAAATAAATAAATAAATAAACTTACAAAAAGAGTAGGATTTTCCTCTGATACATGCATTTGTAATAAATAAATGAATACAATTATTATTATTATTATTATTATTATTATTATTATTATAAAATCCCACAGGGCCACTGTCAGGGATTCCGCACAGTCACCACAGTCACCAGCCCCGACGCACACCAGATCCCAGTCACCTGATTATTAATCAGCTGCACCTGCTCTCTCCAATCAAGCCCTCTACATAACTACTCCTCATTGAGACACTCACCATTCACCTACCTGACTCTCTCCTACGATTAACCTGTTTGTACTTACCCTCAGATGCTCCAGCGCTCCTCCGATCCTGATCTCCAGCACGATCCCGAATCTCCCTGCAAAAGACACAACATCAGCCATCTCAGATAAGAACCCAAGAATGGCTCAAAGTGTTTCTACTCCTCTCCTCACCGTTACCACCGTCTCACTTTGCAATTCATTCAATAAACCTACCTGTGTTTGCACTAACCCCTTGTCTCTGGCCTGTGTTGTGACAGAAGACCGGACCTACAACATTCACCTCCATGGATTCTCGGCACCAAACACCCGCTGACGTCCTGGAGGAATTTGTTAATACCCTCCGGGCATCACTCACACCAGTCACCACTGCGCCCGCTGCCTCTGTGAGTCCCATGGACCTGTTTGCTTCCTTCCCCATGCCCCACGGTGAGTACCCTTCAACTTGAGCCAGAAATTTCTACGCTATCTTTATAACCAGTACAGCTATTCACCCCAGACCGTTCTGTTGCAGTCTTCGCCCTCATCGACTCGGGCAACTTCATATCACTAAACCTCCTAAGCCGAGTCTAAACCATCCAGGAAAAGCCGCTGCGGCGTGGAAGAGTGAAATATAAAGCTCCCCACTTGAAGCTATGCATTGGATGTCTGCACGAGGAGACTATCACGTTTCTGGTACTGAAGGGACCCACCATGGACATCATCCTGGGATGCCCGTGGCTAACCCTCCACTCTTCATGGCAACCATATGAAATAACTTGCTGGAGCAAGTTCTGCCAGCAGAACTGTCTCGTCATGGTACCCAAACCACGTGTAACCCCAATTCCAGCCCAGATTGCATCCACCCTTGTCGAGAGCCCTGAGACATCTGAAGTTCCCACTGTCCCATCTGACTATGAGACGTTCCAGGATGTCTTCAGCAAGTAAGCAGCCACCCATCTTCCACCTGACAGGCCATGGGACTGTGCCATCGACCTGCTGCCTGGGGCCAAGCTGCCCAAGGGTAGAGTATACCCTGTCTATCCCGGAGCGCAAGGCTATGGAGGATTATATCCAGGAGGCTCTGCATCAAGGATTCATCCAACTCTCCACCTCACCTGCTGCCTCCAGCTTCTTCTTCGTGGGCAAGAAGGACGGGGGCTTGAGGCCGTACATTGACTACCGTGCTCTTAATGCTCAAACAGTGAAGCTGCCGTACCCACTTCCCCTGGTCCCTGCCGCCCTTGAGGAGCTCCGTGGAGCTCACATTTTCTCCAAGTTGAACCTGCGGAGTGCATATAACCTCATTCGTATCCGGGAGGGCGACGAGTGGAAGACTGCATTCATCACACCATCAGGCCACTATTGGTGCTTTTCCACTTCGTGGTACGGTTCAGTACGGCTCACTTTTGGGGGGTTTTCCACTGGGTACAGTACCTGGTACTTTTTTTTTTTTTTTTTTTTTTTTTTTTTTTTTTTTTTTAGTACCACCTCGGCCGAGGTTCCAAGTGAGCCGTACCATTACCAAAATGTGACGTGTAATCTGCTGATCACTGACTGGCCAGAGAAAATCATCACTGCCTGCGTCATTGAACTTGCAACATGGGACACAACAGACCCGCTAGATTTAAATCTGCACAGCCAGCGAAGGATCAAACGCAACTGTTTTGAATGAGTGCACCTTTTAACAACCAAAAAAATGGCTGTTTCGTTGTCTCTTGAGGAAGTACAGACTGTCCTCTCGTTGATAGCCGAGGAGAGGGTCCAGCGAGAGCGTGATGTAGCGACGCGGAATGAAAAAGTTTTTCAGGAGTAACGGCAGTAGAGGCGGCGCAACTCTAAGGACATGTGAATAATCCCGCCCACTCTAAAGCGGTACTAAACTGCAGTGGAAACGCAAACCGAGCCGAACTGAGCTGTGCCGTGCCGTACTGAGCCATGTCGAGCCGAGTCGTACCACATAGTGGAAAAGCACCTAATAAGTACAAGGTGATGCCATATGGGCTGTCCAACTCACTGTTGGTCTTCCAGAGCTTCATGAACGAAGTGTTCCGGGAGTTTCTCCATCGCTTCGTCATAGTGTACATCGATGACATCCTCATATACTCCCGGGAACTGGCTGAACATCGTCACCACGTGAAGCAGGTCTTCCAACGGCTCCGACAACATCACCTTTACCTTAAGCTGGAGAAATGAGTTCCATCGCTCCACGGTTCAGTTCCTCGGGTACATCATTGGCCGAGATGGAATCCAGATGGACCAGCGTAAAGTTCAGGCCATACGGGAATAGCCACTCCCACTAATGGTTAAGGATCTGCAGCGACTCCTGGGATTTGACAACTTCTATCGTCGATTCATCAAGAACTACAGTATGCTCACTGCTCCGCTCGCCTCTCTCCTTCAAGGAAAGCCCAAATCTCTGTCCTGGACCTCCAATGCTCACGAAGCCTTTGAGAAGCTCAAGGAAGCGTTCAGCATGGCCTCCATCCTGCACCATCCTAGCCCCCAAGCACCATTCGTGGTAGAAGTAGATGCTTCCACCACCGGAGTCGGGGCTGTGCTGTCTCAGCAGTTTGGCGAGCCTCCTAGCCTCCACCCTTGTGCATATTTCTCCAAGAAACTGTTCCCAGCGGAGGTAAACTACGACATGGTAACCGGGAGCTGTTGGCCATCAAGTTAGCTCTCAAGGAGTGGCGACACTGGCTGGAGGGAGCCTAGCATCCGTTTGTAGTCCTCATGGACCACAAGAACCTCCAATACCTGAGGGATGCTAAGAGGTTAAACCCCCGTCAAGCACGCTGGGCACTATTCTTCACACGGTTCAATTTCACCATCACCCACCATCCCGGGAACCGCAATTGCAAGGCTGACGCCTTATCAAGCTTGTACTCTCCGGAATCGCCTTCTGAACCAGAACCCATCATCCCTCCAGCCCTCATTGTCAGTCCCATCCAGTGGGACCTCTCCGAGTCGCCACTCTTAACGAACCGGCTCCACTGGGAGGCCCAGAAGGGAAGATCTACGTGCCCACATCTCAACGTCAACCCCTTCTGGGCTCAGTGCACGACATTCCGGGCTCTGGACACCCAGGCAGCAGACGGACCCTCTCACACCTCCAAGCTCGGTACTGGTGGCCCAGTATGACCCAGGATGTCACCCGGTACATCTGCAGCTTCTCAGTCTGTACCATGTCAAAGACGCCCCGTCACCTCCCCGTAGGCAAGCTCGTGCCACTGCCCGTCCCACGTAGACCTTGGTCCCATCTGGGAGTCAACTTTGTCAAGGATCTTCCCAACTCCGGCCACACCTGTGTTCTGGTAGCCGTTGACCGCTTCTCTAAAGCATGCAAATTAATCCCCCTCAAGGGTCTCCCCACAGCCTTGGAAATGGCTGAATGCTTTGTAGCATTTGGACCAATCAGACACCCATTTGTTCATCAGATTTAACAAATCAAATTAGTTATTAGATTAACAAATAATTGCAGACCCTTCACCCAATACACGTACTGAGTGCTAGTATGTCTGTACCCATCTGATAACACTAGTTTTATTGGTCAAAGGAATGCGGGCAGAGCAACATTTCCCTTTAGGAAAGACATGATGCCCATAAAAGTGGGCTCTTCTCTATTTAATTCATAGAAAAACCTTTCTTTGCATTAACACCCATATCCTTCAGGTCATTGTGTATATTGTTACTGTTCTTGTATATTGTCTTTTTTTTACTGTATATTGTTTTATACATGCTTATGATAGATCACTAGTTAATATCACCCCATTTATTCTATGTTTGGTCTCTATCAATTCATCTTCGGATGATCTAATTGAGAGTGTATATTATATGTTGCTACCTATGCAACATAAGTGTTCAAAGAATCTTTAATAGTTTGTATATCAACTTCCAAAGCCATTCGAACCATGCTCTCAGACAAAGGTGCATAACCCCCCCCCCCCCAATATTTCCAGCCTCCCGCTTGGAAATTCAGCCTTTCTCATTGGTCAAGCCCATCCTGAAAGGTGTGACTCTTCCCCGACTTTTAAGGGCTCACACACAGGTCCGTCCCTCTCTTCTGCAAAAAGCTCTTCTGCTATCTTCTGATTGCTCCGTGAGGGACTCATGGAGAGCCTGAACCGGTGCGGGCGTGCCCGGTGGGCCCCAACATAGAGCCGTGGGTGTTCTCCCCAGCCTGGGAGATGACTCTTGACCACAAAGACCCAGTCTGCGGTTCTGTTAGACCCCAAGAGGATGAGAAAGATGTGAGCTAAAACTCTTCTGAACATCTTAAGTTTTGCACCAGGCCTTACGGCTTTGTCTTTCCATTCAACCAAAGCTCCTTGGACCTCAGCAAATCTCTTTCTTAGCTCTTTTTCCACCCTCTACCTGGAAGAACATTTCTACCTCAGAACATCTTTGGAATTCATCACACTTCAACCCAGAGGAACGTGATCGGGAGACCAAAACCTTGAAACCATTAAGACCTTCATCTGAGACTGCATTCCGGACACTTGTCACGACCAAATGCATTGCAAGTATTGTACATTTAACTAAATGAAACCGAGGTTATTAGTACAAGTTATAGACCCCGTCATAAACGGCGCTAATGGTTTTACTCAGGTGGTTAAATGACTTTTTCCATAACTGCATTCTCTGGTTATCCTGATGGTTTCATCCATCAACTCTCATTAGCCCTTTCCCCATGTATGAGCAATCGTTTGTTTGTTTGTTAGACTAGTTTGCGTTTAGTTAATAAAACTCTTGTGCACAAATTACATGGGTTTCAGATTCTGCCTTGCATATTAATGTCCCTTTACGATTTTGATCCTTACTACATGCCCTAATGCATTAATACTTAGGAAAGTATTTTCTGTGGCCACGAAAATATCCTTTCTTAGAGTTGATATGAACATACACTGAATGTTTGCTGAACGAACAGATCAGCTGATGGCAATTTAATTCTGCTACAGTTTATTACTGTCAGCCAATATAAATAATTGTAATTAATTGTAATTATTTATATACATTTCCCTTTTGAGCTAAATTTGCTACAGCTTGTTTAACCATGTCTTCAAGAACTTTGGTCTTCCAGAGGAGATCATCTCGGACCAGGGTCCCCAATTCATCTCCCACATGTGGAAAGCCTTCTTCCGGCTGTTGGGAGCTTGTCCTCCGGCTACCATCCTCCGACAAATGGCCAGACTGAGGGTAAGATCCAGGAGCTTGGACATTACCTCCGGTTATACTGCCATGACGACCAGCACAGCTGGAGCCGTTTCCTCCCCTGGGCCGAGTACGCCCAGAACTCTCTCCACCAAGACACCACTGGGCTGACTCCCTTCCAATGCATACTCTGTTTCTGACCCCCGCTCTTCCCGTGGACAGAAGAGCCCTTGGAGGTTCCAGCTGTGGACCACTGAGAGAGTGTGGGACTCAGCTCACATCCATCTCCAACGCACTGTGCGGAGGCAGAAGACCTTCACAGATGCCCGTCGCTCTAACACCCCCACTTACCAACCAGGGGATAAGGTATGGCTGTCCACCCGGGATCTGCGCCTCCGCCAGCCATGCAGAAAGCTGCGTCCCCACTATATTGGTCCGTTCCCGATACAGAGGCAGATCAACGAGGTCACCTACCAACTACAGCATCCCCCCCAGGTACCGCATTCACCCAACCTTTCACGTTTCCCTCTTTAAACCATTCTCTCCATCTGCACCAGGACCCACCGAGCCGGAGACACCTCCTCCTCCAGAAATCCTGGACCAGCCTTCCATCTACCAAGTTCAGGACATCCTGGATTTGCGGTGATGGGGTGGCCGGCTTGAGTACCTTATTGATTGGGAAGGATACGGGCCGGAGGAAAGATCCTGGGTGGCCCGGGACGATGTGCTCGACCCTACTCTGTTGGCTGAATTTCACCGCATCCCGCACCCAGAGGCTGTGGTCGTCCCCGTCGCCGCTTGAGGGCATCAGGAGCTGCCCCTGGAGGAGGGGGTAATGTCAGAGATTCCGCACAGTCACAGTCACCTCCGTCACCAGCCCCGATGCACACCAGATCCCAGTCACCTGATTATTAATCACCTGCACTCTCCAATCAAGCCCTCTACATAACCACTCCTCATTCAATCACTCACCGTCCGGTCTACCATTGACCTACCTAAACGTACCTGACTCTCTCCTACAATCAACCTGTTTGTACTTACCCTCAGATGCTCCAGCGCTCCTCCAATCCTGATCTCCTCTACTCCAGCACGATTCCAAATCTCCCTGCAAAAGACACAACATCAGCCATCTCAGATAAGAACCCAAGAATGGCTCAAAGTGTTTCTACTCACCTCCTCACCATTACTACTGTCTCACTCTGCAATTCATTCAATAACCCTACTAATGTTTGCACTAACCCCTTGTCTCTGGCCTGTGTTGTGACAGCCAAAACTATAGTTGAAGAAACTTGCAATTAAAAGACTGTCGATTGGATGCAATATTCCAGTAGCTAACCTTGCTCCATGGAGCTCAATTTGAGATGGATGAAAATGAGGCTGCATGAATACTGCAACAGAGTGCTGCAGGGATAATGTATTTTTGTGGGCCAAAACTCGGAAACAAGTTAGCATTTAAGCACTTCCAGTTCCTTTGTCCTGAATCACTAGGATTTTTTTAATGGGTTTTTGGTTAAATGCCTGAAATATGGTCCGTGTTCAACACAAGTGCAAGATATTTTCACATTTTATTGTACTACATAAAATACATCAATTGTTTAATGCTTTTGCTTATCTTGAAAATAATTGGGTGCTAAAAATGGATAAATGTGACTACAGAGGTAGTCAGGGACATTAAATGAAATTAAAAGTTTATAATAGTTTATAATCAAACTATTCTAGCTGAAACTTTCAGGGGAAAATGTATTTTTAAATAAAGACTGAAAGATCCGGAATCTTAACTGGTGATGACTTGAAGTCATGTGACTGTGGTGTAGTTTGTTTATAGCCTAGCTTAACTTCTTACGATTGAATTTAGGCTTTAAAATTAATAAAAGTTGTTCATTTGTGAATATTGTAGGAATCATACACATCATGTTGGTCACGAGAATTTTCTGCAGTAATCCAAAAGCCAGTGGACACATCCTATAGGGTTTTTACTGAGGGAACTGACTTCCGGATCGACCTACACCTCTCTATTACAGCAACATCTGGCAGTGACTTACGGTCCATTCTAACAAACCCTAACCCCTTTGTGCCACCTGAAATATGGGGTGGGGCAACACATGCTGCTGTGAATTAAGCTGAAGATCAGATCAAATTTTGACCAGATCTTGCAGAAATCTTGGTAAACCCACAAACTATTCTGACATTCCACACTTAAATTTAGACAAACCGTTGTCTTATCTGCATGCTAGCAGCTTTATAAAATTAAAATATAACCTTGTATATAACACCACGTGTGTACACTTCTGTACCTATGCAACACAGTCTTGCAGATTTTAATGTTTTCTTCACACAGTTGAAAAACACTGACAAACACTTGGTGGTATAGCTTGCTGTTCCTCTCTTCTCAATATGAATCAGTTCAACTGGGGACTTATTCCCAGTGTCCTTGACTGTTACCATGCAAATTTGCAGACATTTGTACTTTAGCATTTTTAAGTTATGGATCCATAAAATAGGCTGATATGACAATACAATAACAGGAGAAATTATTCCCAAGGCATTTTACTGTCACCTTGCAATTTTTTAGACATTTTTACTGTAGCATTTTTAGGATATGTACCCATAAATTTAAGAGATATGACAATACAGTAATGCGAGAAATTGCATTATTGGCCCAATTGGTGGCGTTATATCTCAGCTGCCTTTGAGGGTGCGTTAAAAGTTCTACTGGGGCCATATTCCCAGGGCCCTTGACTGTTACCATGCACATTTGCAGACATTTTTACTCTAGCATTTTAAAAATATGGACCCATAAGTTTGGCCGATATAACCATACAATAGGAGAAATTGCATTATTGGCCCAATTGGAGGCACCATATCTCAGCTGCCTTTCAGGGTGCATTAAAAGTTCCACTGGGGCCTTTTTCCCAGGGCCCTTGACTGTTACCATGCAAATTTTCAGACATTTTTACTGTAGCATTTTGAAGATATTGACCCATAACAGCAGACATGACAATACAGTAACGAGACTGCAATTGGGACAGTAATGCAATTTCTCCTGTTATTGTCATATCTGCAAAATTCATGAGTCCATAACTTCAAAATGCTACAGTAAAACTGTCTGAAAATGAGCAAGGTAACAGTTAAATGCCTTGGGAATAAGACCCCAGTAGAACTTTTAACGCACCCTTAAAGGAAGCTGAGATATAGTGCCACCAATTGGGCCAATAATGCAATTTCTCCTGTTACCGTATTGTCATATCTCTTAAATTTATGGGTCCATATCTTAAAAATTCTACAGTAAAAATGTCTGAAAATTTGCATGGTGACAGTCAAATGCCTTGGGAATAAGACCACAGCATGACTTTTAACACACCCTCAAAGGCAGCCGAGATATAGCGCCTCCAATTGGGCCAATAATGTGATTTCTCCTATTGTATAGTTATATCTGCCTAACGTATGGGTCCATATCTTAAAAATGCTACAGTAAAAATGTCTGAAAATTTGCATGGTAACAGTCAATGGCCCTGGCAATAAGGCCCCATTGGAACTTTTAACGCACATTTAAAGGCATCTGAGATATGGCGCCTCTAATTGGGCCAATAATGCAATTTCTCCTATTGTATAGTCATATCTGCCAAACTTATGGGTCCATAACTTCAAAATGCTATAGTAAAAACGTTTTAAAATGTGCATGGTTACAGTCAAGGGCCCTGGGAATATGACCTCAGTGGAACTTTTAACGCACCCTTAAAGGAAGCTGAGATATAGCGCCACCAATTGGGTCAATAATGCAATTTCTCCTGTTACTGTATTGTCATATCGCTTAAATTTATGGGTCCATCTCTTAAACATACTACAGTAAAAATGTCTAAAAATTTGCAAGTTGACAGTAAAATACCTTGGGAATAAGACCAAAGTGGAACTTTTAACGCACCCTCAAAGGCAGCTGAGATATAGCACCTCCAATCGGGCCAATAATGCAATGTTCTCCTGTTACTGTATTGTCATATCTCTTAAATTTATGGATCCATATCTTAAAAATACTACAGTAAAAATGTCTAAAAATTTGCAAGGTGACGGTAAAATACCTTGGAAATAAGTCCAAAGTGAAACTTTTAACACACCCTCAAAAGCAGCTGAGATATAGTGCCTGCAATTGGGCCAAAAATTTTATTTCTTATTTAATTTTTTAAAATGCAAATTTGCATGGTAACAGTCAAGGACACTGGGAATAAGTCTCCAGTCAAACTTTTAACGCACCCTCAAAGGCAGCTGAGATATGTCGCCTCCAATTTTGCCAATAATGCAATTTTCTCCTGTAACTTTTGTCATATCTGCCAAACTTATGGGTCCATATCTTAAAAATGCTACAGTAAAAATGTCTGAAAATTTGCTTGGTGACAGTCAAGTGCCCTGGGAATAAGCCCATAGTGAATCATTCAACGCACCCTCAAGGACAGCAGAGATATAGCGCCCCCAACTGGTCCATGAATGGAATAGCTCAAGTCTATATTGTCATGTATGTCAAATTTATTCGTCCATAACTTCAAAATGGTACCGAAAAAATGTCGGAATCTTTTCTGACATTAAAGCCACTAATGAAACTTTCAACGCACCCTCAAGGACAACTGAGATTTTGCGCCTCCAATTGGGCAACCAGTGCAATGGCCTATTCAACTATATAGTCATATGTCATATTTATAGGTCCATCTTCTAAATGGTACAGTAAACATGTCTAATATATATTGATACATATATATATATATATATACACACACATACATATAATTTTATTTTCTTTTATTTATTTATTTAGGCTATTTATTATAATGGACAAGCACAATAGGTATAAGCACCCTGTGAAACTTTCAACACATCCTTGGAGACAACATGGTACAGTCACCAACAATGCAATGGCTCATTCAGTTTAATTCAAATTTATTTGTATAACGCATTTCACAACATATTGTTTCAGAGCAACTTTACAGCAAATGCATGTTTTTCTGTTACAAAACCAGAATAGTCTTTATAGGAGTGGGTATCCTCTTACAAAAAATTACTGCAGTTTTTAAAAAAGTAATACTGCAGTTTTTGTTACATGTATGCAGACACGAAAAAACTGCATTATTGCCATTTTACTGCAGAACATCTGAAGTACTATTGAAATACAACTGCAGTAGAGCTGTAGTATTACAAACAAACAACTGCAATAGAACTGCAGTATTACTGCAATACAGCTGAAGTAATACTACAACTATACTGCAATAAAACTGCAGTAGTACTGCAATATATAATACAACTGAAGTACAATTCAGTACTACCGAAATGCAATACTATTAACATGTTCTACAGTAACACTGAAATGCAACCAGAATATTCAGAATAACAAGTTTTATTTGCACACATCTGCAATATAATGAATTAAGGTACAAAATAACAGTTAATGTCTCAAACAGCAATGCAACAATAGATGATTTTACTTTTCTTTAAACTTAAAATAACAGGCTGAGAGTAAAACTAAATGTATTTAGTGTTTATTTACAAATCAAGCAATCATGCACATTTCTTCCCTCATTATTCAGGCAGGTTTCATTTTTTGAAGAGCTTATCCTCATTGTTCTGCTCGGTTCTTATGACTGCCTTTATCTCAGATGGGGAAACACTATTTTGGATGTAGTCTGGAAAAACAAACAAAAAAACTATCAGAAATTCTCAAGTTTCAGTTACACTTTTCACTACAGGCATATTTCGTATGCTTAAAATAAATCTTGAATTGTGATGTCACCAAGTGTTTGTGAAAAGTATTCATACTACTCCCAGTTCATTTCTTATGGCATACTGGTCAGTCTTAATGTCTTTGAACACTCCAGGTAAAAGAAGTTAAAAGGTTGGCTCACCCAAAAATGAAAATTCTGTCATCAATTACTCACCCTCATGTCGTTCCAAACCCAATGTCTTTTGTTCATCTTCAGAACACAAATGAAGATCTTTATAATGAAATCTCAGATCTTTCTGCCCCTCCACTGATAGTCCATGCAACTACCCCTTGTACAATAACATGCATTTCTGGAAAAAAAAAAAAAAAAAAAAAAAGCACAGACACAATCATGTTTAAATACTGTACATAGTCCTCCACAATTATTTGCCCTCTTTATCATTTTGGTTTTTCGTTCAAAATTCTAACCTTAATTTAAAATAATAATAATAATAATAATAATAATAATAATAATAATAATAATAATAATAATTGAAAAAAACAATTTACAAATATACAAGTATATAATTTAAATATACTATTAGAATACAGTAAATAGAATATGTGTGTTCCACAGTTATTGTGCCCCCTTCATTTAATACTTTGTGTAACCTATAACCCTCTTCACACATAAGGGCTAATCCATGGCTAGGGTGTCCATTACATGATTTTAATGCATGAGGTGGAGGCAAAGAACCACCCGATATGAAACGGGTTGCCTCCATTGAAGTCGATTAAAACTGTGTAATACACACCTGTTAAAGCTAGGTTAAAAAGTTAAGTTAAAACTGCCCTCAAAGAGATAACTAAACCAAAAATGAAAAATCTGTCATTAATTAGTCACCCTTGCGTGGTTTCACACCCATAAAACCTTCATTCCTCTTTGGAACACAAAGATATTTATAATGAAATCAGAGAGCTTTCTAACCCTGCATAGACAGCAATGCAACTTACACATTCAAGTTCCAGAATGGTAGGAAAGACATCGTTAAAGTAATTCATGTGACTCCAGTTGCTTTAACTCAATTTTATGAAGTGACGCGAGTCTTTGCATCCAAAAAAAGAAAATAAATAAAATATTTTACCACTTATATACAAAAATATTGATCTGTAATGTGCATTCACAAGAACATCACAATGCATGAGTGTTGTGTTCATGCGACAGAAGACAAAATTGAGGTTAAACCACTGGAGTCACATGGATTTTTTAACCCTGTGTTTTTTGTTCTGTCACTGTCATTCTGTTGTTCTGTGGAAGCTTCTGTCACGAAAACAAATTCCTTGTATGTGTAAACATACCTGGCAATAAAAGCTCATTCTGATTCCTTTCACAATATCTTTCCTACTGTACTGGAACTTAAATGTGTACGTTGCATTGCTGCCAATAGAGGGGTAGAAACTTCTCGGATTTAATCAAAAATATCTTAATTTGTGTTTTGAAGATGAACAAAGGTATTACGGCTTTGGAACGACATGAGGGTGAGTAATGATAGAATTTTCATTTTTGGGTGAACTATCCCATGTTTGTGAAGTACAATTTGACTGGAAGGGTACAACTAAGTTAATTTTCATTAGTTTGTTTGGTTACAGGTCATTAGATCTAGCGTTCTGACTGTCAGCTAGAGTAAAAGCTGCACATTAATTTAGAATGGTGATTTAACTGATTGTAATTATCTATGCATTCATTGTTTTAATGCACACCTTCCAGTCAATCAGAGAGAATCAAAGTCCAGAAAAAATTTAAAATAAATAAATAAAACTGTTGAGAGCTGATGTTAAGCATTGAGAATAATTGCTGATATAACTAGATTTCATTACCTTTCCACTCCCTCAGCTCTCTCTCTGTTTTCATACTGAATTGGCACTAATATTGTAAATCTTCTTTTAGCTCTTTGATTTCATTGAACTCCTCAATCTCTTCATGTCTGAGGATCTCTTACATGGCTGAGGAGACAGAGGACTTGGTACACTTGATTTCTCCAGCACTCCCACATGTCTTAATTCCTAAAATACAATACAAGTTATGTATTCTAAACTATAAAGATAATAGTTAATCAAAAATCAAATAAATAAAGTAGATTACTGCTCACCATTATTTGAGTGCTTGCTTCTCCACAGCCATCATCTTCTGTTGAATTATAGTTTTGGTCTTCTTTTTTTAGTTGTTACCAGTGCATTTTCCTGAAAAATGCCCATTTCCACACATTAATGTCACTCTACTGAGTTTGTGTACAGTGCTGTGAAAAAAAAAAAAAATCCTGATTTATTCTATTTTTGTGTATATCCAATACTAAATATTGCAGTTCTAAACAGTAAAAAGTGTCATTCTTCATTTGGAATCAGTGTTGACTGAATTTCAATAACTGTATAAAAATCATCAAATATGAAATAATTCCAATGCATCTACATAGCAGTTGTGCAGAAAACAGTGGTGTCATCATTTAGCTCAGTTCAGTCCTCATCCAATAGTGTCAGTGGAGTCAGATTAATAATATTGCTGAATATTATGTGTCCCCAAATAAGCAAGCCATAAGTCGACAGTGGCAAGGAACTCAAACACCATCAGGTGACAGAATGGAGAAAAAAACCTTGGGAGAAAGTGTTTAGTTTAGGGATCAGTTCCCCTCTGGCCAACAAATGAACATGGTGTGATTATGATTCAGGCTGCATCACAATTTAGTGTGAAATATACAGGACTGTAGGCCTACAAGTAGCTGGAGTTATTAATCTCATTTAAATACTATCTAAGATCAGGTTTACATTTGTGGCTAACCAGAATATCAGTGACCTTTAATGCATTTCCAGAAATAAAGTCTCACCAACATCCGTTGAGTGCCTTTTCACTTTCTCTCTTCTCCTCTCTCCTAATGCTTCCTCTGTTGCAAAGAGGGGTACACCGTACAATGAACACTTTTCAACGATTTTTTCCTCATGTCAATTAGGGGTTGACGCTCTCCTAGAAACAAACAAACAAATACACAACATATTCAGTGCAATTTTGTTCATTTCATTATTATAAATGATGTACTGCTGCTACTGGAATGAGAACTAAACTGAGCTGGACAATGACATGACTAATTTCTACAGCTATGCTTATAACAAATTGCTGAGCCACTGCATAATTAAATGCATCTACAGGTGCATCTCAATAAATTAGAATGTCGTGGAAAAGTTAATTTATTTCAGTAATTCAACTCAAATTGTGAAACGCGTGTATTAAAAAAATTCAGTGCACACAGACTGAAGTAGTTTAAGTCTTTGGTTCTTTTAATTGTGATGATTTTGGCTCACATTTAACAAAAACCCACCAATTCACTATCTCAACAAATTAGAATATGGTGACATGCCAATCAGCTAATCAACTCAAAACACCTGCAAAGGTTTCCTGAGCCTTCAAAATGGTCTCTCAGTTTGGTTCACTAGGCTAGAGTGAATGTTGTTATGTGTAATGTTGTTATGTCTTTAATTGTGATAGTTCACATATGAACGATGTTGTCAAACCAAAACGTATTTTATACTTTTATATCCATTCTGCAGTAGACACTATGGAAAAGACTCTGATTTACCTTTACAAGTAATCAGCTTCTCTCGAGACTCGTTGTCAGGACAACGCCTGTTGGCGCGAAGGAAGATCTCACGTGCGGGCTATTAATCTATGACTATGCGGGTGAAATATTCCATAGGCAAATATATATAATTTTTTTTTTTTTTTGTACAAAAATATTTTTTGTACGAATATTGTATAGGAAGTCTACATTACAAAATAATAATAATAAACTCTTGCCAAGTTTACTGTATCCACAGCACTTGCTACATGTTGCACAATACAATATAACTGCAGTACAGGGCCTATACATGAAGACTTTAATGGCAATGAAAAGAACCTCATTGCCATTAAAGTGAAATTACTCAACCTATTCATAAGAGCTTTATTTAAAAAAAAATGCTCATAAAAAATAAAATAAAATCAATTTAATCAGACAGACTTACAAGTTTTTGCATCTGAAATCTTCACATGCATTTCATCATATCACTGAAATGCAGTTATATTGTGTCTGTACTTCATTATACTGCAAATCTACAGTTGCACTTCATTGTACTGCAGTTTTACTGCCGTTGAACTTTAATGAACTGCAGTTATATACTTCATTATACCGAAAATCTCCAGTCGTACTTCAATGTACTGCAGTTATACTACTTTCTACTGCAGATTTACTGCAGTTGTACTTCAATGTACTGCAGTTATTTTTTGTAAGGGTCAGAAAGAACAGTTGAAATCTAGTACAAATTATAGTATTTACAAATACCATATATTCATTTAAGCAAACTTTGTGTGCAGTTTAAAGCAATGAAAATTCCATCATTTTGTATCTGGAGTCCTCTATTCACAGGTGCTGGGTCATATGAAGTCTTCATAAGAGGCTAGATTTAAAAAAAATAATTTCTGCACTCAAAGGATGACACGTTCAATAATTAACAAATAATGTAATTAGATTTAATGTTGACCGCCCATTTTCGCACTTATCTCAGTATTATTTACATTTTAAAATAGTTTATTGTTCGTTTCTGAAAAAGAGACACAAAATAGAGACGGTCCCTATGTTGAGCGTGCATAAGAAGCTAACCCTGTGTCCCAATCATAGGGGTCCCAATGTGCATATAATCCACCCTATCTGCCCTAAATAGTATTGAAAATTTCTTATATCACACAGAATTTAGGATGGATAGTATGCACATTGGGATGCAGGCTAAACGTGCGTTCACACCGCGGCCGGTGAGAGCGTCAAAGTGGCCGGAAGTCATTGTGAGCTGGCGGCGAGCTCAGGCGAGTAGCGGCGCGGCGCGTCTTGGACGGTGTGGGCATTGAAGAGAGTTGAAGTCACGTCAACTTTATGGTAATGAGCTATGACGCGGTTGGGCGGCAACCAATCGGAATGTAGAAGTCCTCCACTTTCCAGGATTCCAGAGAACACAGTCCTGTAAACTTTGGTTCCGACCACATTAGTTTCCAAGCATTATCACACTAGAACGCTTGTTTTTCAGCGGGAATGCTATTCATTTGCTCAAAACAACACCGATTTGACCAATTGCATTAAGGCTACACTTCAACCTGGACAGTTTGGAATGTAGGCTGCGCACAAATTAATGTTAATGTTAAAGGTCCCATGAAATCAAAATTGAAGTTTTTTGGGTGTTAGTATCAATATGTTAGTCTCAAGGTTATCTGTATGCCAGTGTGCTCCAAAACAGTGATAAAATTCACATTTAGATGATATAAGCATTCAAAGCTTGCAGTTCGTCACTTTCGCCAAAATGGCTCAACGATTTTTTTTGACGTCACATCGTACTTCATCTTCTCATCAAGCTTTCTGTCCAATCAAATGCTCTCTAGAATCCGAAGCGCCCGCCCCCTACACTATAAATAGACGCTGAAGCCGCGGCTGAAATCGGTCACTTGTTCACAGAATTAGTATTTTCTGTACGGTGAATGGCACGTAGTGCACTATATAGGGGACAGGGAACGATTCAGACAGTGTAAATATGCTTTCCATTGAGGGAAAAAAAGAAGTCTGGTTTCTCGCTGTGTCACACTAACCACCGCACCGCACACACACTCTGCTCCGGTCCAGAGACACGATACATGGAGCGGATCACATGCGTGAGTCGGCGCAGACCACAAAACGTATCGGACCTATTTGAATTCTAAACAGAATGCTATATTTTATAGCAATATGGATGAGATTGTGGTTGTCATATGCTGTCAAATGCGGTTTTACAGAACTCAATGGCTCAAACGGCTTTAGCCAATATATCAATAGCTGTGATATAAACGAACGCTATTGGCTATTTTAAAAAGGGGGCGGGGCTGCTTGATATGTCCCGCCCTGTCTTCCTGTTTCAGTTAAAATGACGTCAACTCATAGAATAACGCTGCGTGTTTCAAAGCATTTCAGGGGACCTTTAATTAAAGACCTAGGCTAGTAAATTTCTCCTATAAACTGCATGTTGAAATTAGACTAGCACTTAACCATGAACACAAAAAACACACCACACAAATGGCTTTTATTGGTTTATTTCGTTAGCAAACATGTAACTATAATTGTTAAGTTCTTTCCATTGATCAATTTCTTACTTTCACAATTAAAATATGTCATGTGGTTAACTTAAAAAAAGTAGGCCAGTTCACCTCCAACTCCATCACCCTGAACGTAGGAGCCCCACAGGGCTTTGTCCTGAGTCCCCTGCTCTACTCTCTCTACACACACGACTGCGTGTCTTCCCACAGCTCCACATCTATCATCAAATTCGCTGATGATACTGTGGTTCTGGGCCTCATTTCCAATAATGACGAGACCGCATACTTGGATGAGGTAGAGAGACTTACATCATGGTGCCAGGACAATTGTCTCTCTCTGAATGTGAGCAAAACTAAAGAGCTGATTGTTGACTTCAGGAAGAGACAGCAGCGGCCCTACACTCCTCTTATGATCAGTGGGACCCCTGTGGATAGGGTGAGCAGCTTCGAGTGCCTCGGAGTAAACATCTCAGAGGCTCTGACTTGGACTACACACATTCAAACACAGGTTAATAAAGCCCGGCAAAGACTGTACCATCTGCGACAGCTGAGGAAATTCAGGGTCTCACCAACAATCCTGAAAACTTTCTATTCAGGGACCATAGAAAATGTATTTCAGTGTGGTATGGGAACAGTTCCAGTCAAGACTGCAAAGCCCTGCAGAGAGTTGTGCACTTAGCTTAGCGCATCTCAGGGTCTGCTCTCCCCTCTCTGCAGGACATCTACCTCAAACGCTGCAGAAGCAGAGCTGTCAAAATCATCAAGGACTCAAACCACCCTAGTAACTGTCTTTTCACTCTGCTGCCATCTGGTAAGCGCGTCCGTTGCCTGATGGCAAAAACTGAAAGACTCAGGAGGAGTTTCTTGCCCCAGGCCATCAGGCTCCTAAACTCAAACTCAGCCTCTTAACATCAACATGACTCCACTTAATAATCACTTAACAATCAATAAGATATTCATTATTCTCTACCTCATACTGACAGTGTCATTTGCACACAGCACCTTCTGTATTGCTGCTACATGACAACCATGTACAACCTGTTTGCACATTCCTCTCTTGTACATTCCTGCTTATCTTAATATTTAAGTCTACAGTATACTGTCATGCACATTTTATTTTATATTTTGTTCTTTATATTTTATTCTTTACTTTATTTCATTTTATCTATACCTATATTTATGTATATTTCCTCTGTGTTTGTATTCTATAATATTTGCACTGTCCATGGAGCGGACCCGACTCACATTTCACTGCTGGTTATATATTCTCTGTATAATCGTGTATGTGACAAATAAAAATCTTGAATCTTGAATCTTATACCCTACTTGTGGTCAGTCTGCACAAGATCAACATGCTTGTTTCCCTTTCGGCTCTTTTAAAAACACGACCACGCGTTCGATCCTCAGAGCGTCAACGAATCTTTCTACAGCGTCGTTGGCAGGGGGGCCAGAGCGAAATTTGAGGCTCTTGGCGGCGGCGGTGTGAACGCACGGGAAACACGGAAGCGTCGCATTTTTAAGGTGGAACGGATAGCGTCAATAAGAAGCTGCATGGGTGCCGTGCAGACTAAAAAAATGTGAATAAATTAAAACAGTAAATAAATTATATAGGGTAGAGTGGGGTAAAACGCCCCCACGGGGTAGAACGCCCCCTACTGTTTTTCCCAAAATAACCACAAGATAAAGTCTAGATCAATTTTTATTGTAACTATGGATTACGTTGACAAGAGTGATGTGGAAGTTGTCACTATGAAGCTTACACTGGTGATGTACTGGAGAGAAAAAGGATTTCACTGTAAATGATCTAATTTTCAGCAGTAAGAAAAAAAGTGTTTTAAAGCTTGTTGTTTTGTAGAACATCACAGTTATATATGATATGAGAACAGTTGGGCCTGTAGATAGGGAGTACGTGTTATTTAATAAAAATATAATTATATTTTCAGAATGACAGAATTTTTTTCTCAGACATTCTTTATATTTAAAAATTACCTCAAGTTAGCATCAGGTAGCTAATTAGTTATCCAGTTAGCATCAGCTAACTTTTTTTTTCACACAGGCTATTATAATTTTGTAATCCATAATTACTGATTACATTCTTTTTTATTTTAAGCTAAAACTGCATGTACTCTGATTTTGCTGTAAATGTTTAAAGCAAATTGCTTTATTTGACTGGGGGGCATTTTACCCCACCAATGGGGGCGTTTTGCCCCATAGGTGGGGTAAAACGCCCCCTTGGTACAAATTTAATTTTTGTTAAAAATCTAACAACATGAAAACTCTGGACATTTTTCATACTTGGTTTATAATTTATGTCAGTGTCACTAAAACTATGATAACATTTCTGAATACATTTAAGCTTTGTTTTGCAGAATTTTTTTTTTTACACAGTCCTTAAAGGGGGGCGTTTTACACCACTCTACCCCTATAGAAAGTGACATTATCACTTTGATCTATCACAAGTTTAAGCACTCTCAAAAAAACAAAACTATCGTTATAATCACTGAAGATGTATACAATGAATGAATCTACTTACATCGTACGTACATCTGCGGTTTTGCTGTTTATGATGAGAGAATTCGCAAGAGTCCAGAATTCAGTCAGCAAACGCACACGCACTCAACAAAACTGATGAGTTTCAGCGATGACTCATCTGAACGCCTCTGATTGGCCATTGCATTCCTAAGCTCAACAGAATTGTGTGTGATTGGTTAAATGCGCAACATTGTAAAAACGCCTAAAATGAAATATGGTGCAACATGAGCAGATCTTAATTTAATGCCGCAATCGACACTGTATATTCATATTCACTTTGTTAGCAACAGACGTAATAGATTTAATTTGTTTGTGCAGGGGAATTTTTGTCCAATTTAGTGGCATTTTTGCCCCAAGTCCCCGTGGCCGGGGGAAGGCTAAGCCGTCCCCAGCCTTACACACGCTCCACCTATGAATAAAAGTTGTGTTCATTTGTGAAGATTGTAGGAATCATACACTTCATGTTGGTCACAAGAGCATTTTCTGCAGCAATCCAAAAGCCAGTGGACACATCCCATAGGGTTTTTATTGAGGGAACTGACTTCTGGATCGGCCTATACACCTCTCTATTGCAGCACCATCTAGCAGTGGCTTACTGTCCATTCTAACAAAGCCATTTCTAAGGCTTTGGGACTCCAGCAAACCACGGTCAGAGCCATTATCTACAAATTGAGAAAACTTGGAACAGTGGTGAACCGTCCCAGGAGTGGCCGGCCTACCAAAATTACTCCAAGAGCACAACGACGACTCATCCAGTAGGTCATAAAAGAACCCAGAACAACATCTAAAGAACTGCAGACCTCACTTGCCTCAATTAAAGTCAGTGTTCATGATTCAACAATGAGAAAGTGACTGGGCAAAAACGGCATCCATGGGAGAGTTCCAAGGCAAAAGCCACTGCTGACCAAAAAGAACCCAAAGGCTCGTCTCACATTTGCCAAAAAATATCTTGACAAGACTTTTGGGCAAATATTCTGTGGACCGATGAGACAAAACTGAACTTTTTGGAAGGTGCGTGTCCCGTTACATCTGGCGTTAAACCAATACAGCATTTCATAAAATGAACATCATACCAACAGTCAAACATGGTGGTGCTAGTGTGATGGTCTGGGGCTGCTTTGCAGCTTCAGGACCTAGACAACTTGCCATAATTGATGGAACCATGAATTCTGCACTCTATCGGAAAATCCTGAAGGAGAATGTCTGGCCATCAGTTTGTAACCTCAAGCTCAAGCGCACTTGGGTTATGCAGCAGGACAATGATCCCAAACACACCAGCAAGTCCACCTCTGAATGGCTCAAGAAAAACAAAATTAAGGTTTTGGAGTGGCCAAATCAAAGTCCAGACTTAAATCTGATTGAGATGCTGTGGCGTGACCTTAAACAGTCCATTCATGCTCGAAAACCCTCCAATGTGGCTGAATTAAAACAATTCTGCAAAAAAGAGTGGGCCAAAATTCCTCCACAATGACGTGAAAGACTCATTACCAGTTATTGCAAATGCTTGATTGCAGTTGTTGCTGCAAAGGGTGGCACAACCAGTTATTAGATTTAGGGAGCAATTACTTTTTCATGTAGTGCCAGGCAGGTTTGGACAGCTTTTTTCCCTTAATAAATGAAATACTTATTTAAAAACTGCATTGTGTATTTACTCGGGTTATTTTTGTGAAATATTAACATTTGTTTGATGATCTGAATCATTCAAGTGTGACAAATATGCAAAAAAAAAAAAAAAAAAAAAAAACTGGGAGGGGGCAAAAACTGTTTCACACCACTGTATATCTGCATACATGGCCCACCTTGCATAGAGCTAGAGCGGGACCTGCAGAGGCATCCCATTCTGTACCCATGTCAGAACCATCTGCCTGTCAGAGACTATAGGTTCCCCTCTGTAAGTCTGCGTATGAAACTGAGGTCTAATAAGATCATTTTTAATAGTAGGCTAATTTTGAGTGTAATAAAATATTACTCCATAACCACTGCTAATGCTGAACATGATGGCAACAGATATGCTCATTAACCAGTGAGAAATGACTAACATCATTTTTGCCACATGCTAAAGTCTAGCTCATTCACTTGATAAATGAAAAGACTCAAAATCCACTTCTTGACTGAATGCTTTATTTATATATTTTTTGAAATCTTTAATGCATTGGATCATGATTAAATTGAGGCAGGGATCTCGAGTAGGACTTCAGAAGTAACGGCTGGAGAGAGCGGCCACAACTACGGACAGGAATTTCTGCCAGGTGGCCTGAACAGCGGGGCTGAACGCGGATCCAAATGCAGTCGCAATGACGATGGTAAGACAATCAGCCAACAGCTGTGTGAATCAAGAAAACATGCATTTGTTAGGTAACAACAGTTTGTATAATGGAGGTGCTGCGTTATCAAACTTGGAAAATAAAGAAATAGACTTTACCCTGAAGTTGTCTGGATCAACGTTGAGTTTGTCGCAGTGCAGCTGGCTGAGCTGAGAGTAAGTGGCTTTGATGCCATCCAAGTTCTTCACACCTTTGTCCAACGCATTTATCACAGTTTTGCCATGGTTTGCCACCTTGGGATTGCCCAGGATTGCAGCCGCACTGGATAGGTCTCCAAAGGAACCGAAATACCTCTGAGTCCAGGGATATACAATCAGCACCCTGTCATGTGAAACAACGGAAATACATAAATCTAAAGTCTATGCATCACTGAATGAACAACCTGTTATTATGTATATCATCATTGACACACTATCAAATTACCTTGCCAGAGACTGGGGTCCGATTTCAGCGACGTTGATTTTGCCCCAGACACTCGCAATAGTATTGCGCTCGGAATCTGACCACTCCACCATTGTGATTATCTCTTTACTTTTTCAACAAGAGTGAATGCTGAACATAGATAGATGCGTGCTGAGTTTTTATTTATACTCGCACTCTCCGCCCCACATCAGGCTCTGAGACTGATTGGCTATGTGTGGTAACTGGATCCGATCCTAATTCATGTTACATTTTGATTAGAAACTGCAAAGTAGCTTTGTCAGAAATGGGCCTATTTTTCAAACATCACACAATAAGTTTTCTATCAACAAAATCACGAATGTGTGTATTTGGGTCTATTGTGCTTGTCTAATCAAGGTTTTGTGTTATGATTTGTCTAAATCCAAAAAAAAAAGAGTCAAACCCTGTAATATCCTAGTACTTTACACTCAAAAACACCAGGCTGATGAAAGTCATATTAACAAAATGAATGGCAAATAGTCAAAGTAGGCTATTCGAAGTAATATTTGGACAAATTAATCAGTGGCAACAGTAGGCCTATAGGTGAAAAACTCAGGTGTGGTATATGAATTTAACGTCAAATTATCCAAAACGAACACATCGAACAGCTAATTAAAGATTTTAATTTGAATGAGTGCCAGCTCTTTTTGCTTTATCTGGACCTTCAGACCTGCTCCTCCCGTTTTAAAATGTTCTTAATTTGTTAAACTTTGATAGCCATGGATGTCCTGTTCTTTTTGGTTTGCCCCACCCTTTAGGTGCCATGTGGTGTCCCCAAATGACCCCAAAGCATCTCATACATGTAAGGACAGTCGACTGAATATAAATTGTATCTTAGTGGTATAATTAAAACAAAACAAACAAACAAGGACAATATTATTTTTCAGACAACAGAAAAAAAGAAAAGAAAAAAAAAACAGCCGATACAACAACAGCCAATAGATTATTTACGTTTTCCTATGTAAAAAAAAAAATAAATAAAAAAATTTTGTTTTACACATTTATACATTTAAAACAAATAAATTTAATAGGTCTAAATATGAAAAATAAAATAAATATAAGCACTCAATATTTTTGATAAAATAATGAATGCTGAAATTAATTAACACAAATCACCCGAAGCCCAAATGTTGGCTGAAGTCTGAGAGGTGGAGCTGATGCAATGTTGGGTGTGGCAGAATTGCGTGTTATAAAAAGACCCCCTTATTCTACACCTAAAACTCTGCTCTTGTAATAACAAGGATCGGAAAATGAGTTTGACAGCTAAGGATAAAGCTGTGGTCAAGGCCTTCTGGGGTAAAATCTCCAATAAAGCCAACGCCATAGGCCAAGAAGCTCTGGGAAGGTAAGAGCTCTACATTTAAAAAATTTTTTGACTTCAAAAACACCTACAAAACTGCCAAAACTATGTGCAATAAACGGATTCTTCTCCTTCCCTCAGAATGCTTACTGTCTATCCTCAGACTAAAATATATTTTGCTCATTGGCCTGATCATTCTCTCGGCTCTGCCCAAGTGAAGAAACACGGCGAAACTGTGATGGGAGCCATCACTGATGCTGTGGGCAAAATGGATGATCTTTCTGGTGGACTGAGTGCCTTGAGTGATCTCCATGCCACCAAGCTCCGCGTAGACCCTGGAAACTTTAAGGTGAGGTGGACTACTTGGTGATTTGCTGTTTGTGCAGTGTTTCAATCCTTATACTTACATTTAAAATGTTAAATTAATCTGACACACCCAAATGATGGTAGGCTATAGAGCACTCTATATGTTAAATGGTGTGTTAAACAAAATGAGAAATTCAAGATGTGAAATAGAATGTGAATTATTAATTCATAGTGTATTAACTGTTCATTTACTACTTTTTGGGTTATTTTCCAGATTCTGTCCCATAACATCCTCGTGACTCTTGCAATTAATTTCCCCGCTGACTTCACCGCAGAAGTGCACGTGGCCGTGGACAAGTTCCTTGCGGCTCTGTCTGCAGCCCTCGCTGATAAATACAGATAAGCTAATCATTCCGGGGCTTCTCGTGCATCTTCAAACAGAGGCACTTCAAATGATAAAGCTAAAATATCAGATGCAATTAATAAAATCTATAACAATCAAAATGTCTCTTCTATGTGTTTTTCCGGTCGTTATGAACCAAATCAGTTATGGATTGTCACAGAGGGAGAACACAGCTATTTGTAAACTCTCAGCATTGTACATTAGAGTTCAAAGCAGGAATCTTTCTATTTTACGAATTTCATTATGGATGCTCTGTTCTAATAAGTTCCTCTTATTTACTCATAGCCTGCAGCCTAACCTTGAAAATATCAGTAGCCAGGGGCGATTATAAGATTATCATTTTAGGGGGGCTATAGCAATAATTTTGATCAAACAATTAAATATATGTAAATGTTTTTGTAATTTCGGACGCTTCTGAAACGTCATACCATTGATATCACCTAAGAAGTTAAAGTAAATAGGCTACGTTAGAAAACTGTGTGCTTTCAAGGATGCGCATTTAATACATGGGCGGAACGTAGTCGCACATCGGACGAGAAGCGAAGCCGCGTTTAGAACAACTCACAGGTATCGCACCCAATTCAAGACAGCAGTCCAAAACAGTTCATATAGAAGTTCACTTCAGGAATTAACAAAGTTGCATCGATGAGTCTGAAGTACGGTGTTTGACAAAACAGAGCAAACGGAAAGAGAAAGCGCAATAGCTATAGCTCCCTATATAAAGCATACGGACAGAAAAAGTTTGTGCAAAAAGATACACAATCTTCCAGCCTAGGATAAAGTCATTATGAACATTAACAATAATTTGGGACAAATATAATGTGATTTTATGGTAAAAATATGTAAGTGGCACTCTGTGGTGCAGCAGGATTTGGAAGAGCATCCTGAGTCGCCGCGGACAGTCTTTAAATTTAACTTAAAGTTGTTCAACTGATTGTACAAATCAAACTGTTAGCCAAATATCAAAAAAAAAAAAAAAAAAAAAAAACAACAACAACAAAAAACAACAACAACAACACTGAAATAAGAGCGTGTGGTTTATCTGTCAATCAGATGCACATGAAAATTGTGTTCGTTACTACAGCAACAGCAGAGTATTCTTTCAGAATCATCTTGGGTCCAATTCGGGGTACTTTGGGTTTATGTCCCCACCAATATCAAAAGCAAACCTACGCCCTTGCTTGAGTTAAAGTAAAAAAGTACATCTTTAAATTGTAGCAAATGCAAATCATCTTCTCAATGCAAAGTGAAAAAAAAAATGCATAAAATGTTTTTGAAGGCGATTATGATTTTCATTGGTAACACTTTACAATTAGGCTGACAATAGGTTGTTTATTTGTACATGCATGTAGCCTATATCAAAATTAGGCAAATTAATATCAATTTTTTTACACATTTCTATTTGAAAAATATATTTCTATATTTCCATTTTGTTGACTTCATATATTTTTGTTCTTTCATATTTTTGTCCGTTCTTAATAAACATCACTTGTCTTCACTGGTGACCGAAATCTCAATGCATTAATAACTAAATTACTGTTATTTAACAGCACAATTTTTTTTTACATTGATAAGTATGGAAAGATTTTCCGGACTATTTTCAAATAGAATTGCAAATTGTATTTTCAGTTGCGTTTTCCATATGTGGACGCATAAATTGTGACATAATCCAAATGCAATTGCAAATCTTGCATTACCGTTTGCATTTTTGCTTTCGCGAACGTACAGTGACTGCCACATTTCAAATGAAAAAGCAAAGTCTATTTGCAACTGTATTTCCCATGTCTTACGAGTTATGAGCCTGTCATATTTAAATAGCAATATTAATTACCACATCTGCTTTTTCACTCTCTCTGCGCCGCGCATATAACCTGTCAAAACTCAAATGGAATCGCAATTCCTTTTGCATTTGAATTTCCGATGTCTACACTGAAAGCTGTCAATCAATGTGAGGGGGTGGGACTAAACTAGGGGGCGTGTTTATTTTGGGAGGTGACATCACTCACAGACTACCGTTCCGAATGCTTTGATCAATGGAGGTAATCGGTAAACCCTCCGCTAAAGGCAGCTGCCAATCAGTTCCTGCCTGTGTTAACCAACAGACAGTGCAACCTTCTTGGCACAATACATAATTCTGTCTTTTTTACCCCAAATACAGCGATTATCCCCTGATAACAGAGCCACAAACGGTACGCACAATAGGTAAAAATTCACTATTACCCAAACGCTTTTCACCTGTCTCAACATCTAAGTGAGAAAACAGACAGTGCAATTCTACACTTATTACAGTACATTTTATTCGTAAGCAAACAAAACAGTGCCAATCTATATTTATTTACCCATTTTCCACCTTACTTTATATTTTATTCAACAGTTTTAATCCGTTATGGAGCACGTGTCCTGTGGCACCAAAGCGTCACCAAAACTACTTTTTTTTTTTTTTTAATCGCGATTAATCGCATCCAAAATAAAAGTTTTTGTTTACATATCATATGTGAGTGTACTGTTTATATTTATTATGTATATAAAAATACACATTCATGTATATATTTAAGAAAAATGTCATGTTTATATATTAAATATATTTATATATAATATAAATTATATGAATATAAATATATGCATGTAAATAAATGTAAATATTTTCAAAATATATACTTCATGTGTGTATATTTATATATGCATAATAAATATACAGAGCACACACACATATATATTATGTGATCAAAAACTTTTATTTTGGATGCGATTAATCGCAGTTAATCATTTGACAGCACTACTTTTAATATATGGTTTTATCATGATTAAAGCTTTAATACAGTACGGCAACCACATGCACGTCCATGTTTAACACTTGTCATTGCTATGTGAAAATAAGAGTATAAATGGAACAGTTTATTGTTGGTGCTGAGCTGATCTGAATGAGAGAGAGAGAGAGAGAGAGAGAGAGAGATGCAGAGCAGGGCGACGCGAGGAACAGGATGAGAACCGCTGCTTTAGAATAGGGGTGTCGCGATATACCGGTATTGACAATAACCGTGATATTCAAAGCATTTATTATCAATATCGTGTTAATTTAGTGTGTGACGATATACCGGTATTGGCGATAACCGCAATATTTAAAATGAACAGGACTCTTCTGATAACACAACATGTAAATACTCCAGCGCCAGTACCTGGTTGACCTCCAGGTGGCAGTATTGCGCCTTAACACTGACACCTGCTGTCAAAAAAGAAGAAGACGCAGCGCACACAGCTACTTTGGCTACTCCGAGGAAAGCCATGTTCAGTTATACAGAGTAAGTCGCAATAATTTTATTAGTCATAGAATGGGAAATGGTACATTAACCTGTTAACAGAGGTTTTCTGTGTTCATATATTTAAGTAAAGGTTTAATAAGTACCGTGTTTTCTTTACTTGTCTTATCTTTTGTATTTGCAATCAGTACGGCCTATGCGAGCACTTTATTTCTTTGTTCAAATCTATTAACAGTTACACGATTAAAACTGATATAGAAAAACTGAGCGACCACATTGCTACATTAAACTCTGTAAAATGGTAAATTGGTCGCAGTGCCTTGCATTTAATGCCTCATCTGCGGGCGTTCTAGACGCACATTAAAACTGAATTAGCAGCGCTCTTTCTGCATGACTTCAGTGACGCTGGCACAACTATAGATTAAATATGTTAAAACACGGGTACACAAGTTAACAGGTTAAAGTATCAGTTTAGATGTTAATATGGCAACACTTTACAATAAGGTTCATTAGTTAACATTAGTTCATTACGTTAGTTAACATGAACTAAGAATTAACAATATTTCTACAGCATTTATTAATCTTAGTTCATGTTAATTTCAGCATTTACTAATGCATTATTAAAATCTCAAGTTGTATTTGTAAACATTAATGCACTATGACCTAACATGAACAATGAACGACTGTATTTTTATTAACTAACATTAACAAAGATTAATAAATTGTGTAATAAATGTATTGTTCATTGTTCGTTCATGTTAGTTAATACATTAACTAATGTTAACAAATGACAACTTATTGTAAAGTGTTACATTAATATTTATTCATCCCCCCCCCCCCCCCCCCCCCACAATAACCGTGATATGAAAAATCTAATATCGTGACAGCCCTACTTTAGAACATTGATTTTGAAACTTGTGAATCCATTAGAATTGTTAGAAGACAGAATCTCGATTAATACAGTTTATGAATATATTTTTACGTGCACGTTCTTCCTCTTCTCTAAAGCAGCGCAGCATGGCCTCGCCTCCTTCGTTGCATGTTCCCGGGGGCAGGGTTTATCTGGGTTTATGATGTCATTAACCCGAAACTATTTTGTTGTAGTCCCTTACCAGCCGTTCGCTGTAGGCAATGCTATGCTAATTCTGTAAAAGACAATTTCTCCCTTTGCACTGAACTTTGAGCTTTGTAACTTTGCAGATGTTGTTTATGCTCACACAGCTACATTACACACTAACAAAATTTAAAAAGGTGAAATCATACTAGATGACCCCTTTAAAGATACAGCAGTATATTTCATTGTATACATGGGGCACTTTTTTACTCATGTGTGCACCAAACCCATCTTGTTAAAAAGTTCATTTTTTTAGTTTCATCTGACCATAGAAGCCAGTGACATTTGAAGTTCCAGTCATGTCTAGCAAATGAATATGCTGGATTTTGTTTTTGGATGAGAGGGGTTTTTTTTCTAGATTTTTCTTGAAACCCTCCCAAACAACATGTGGTGATGTAGGGGCTGTTTGATATATTGTTTTAGGCTTTCTGACCCGAGACTCAACTGATCTCTGCAGTTCTCTAGCTGTGATCCTTGAAGAATCTTTGGCCACTCAAACTCTCCTCCTCAGCGTGCATTAGGACGATATAGACACACATCCTCTTCCAGGCAGATTTGTAACATCTTTAATTGATTGGAACCTCTTAATTATTGCTGAGGTGGTATGGAAGCCCAGGTTTCTTTGACAGTGGCCTTCAGCTCATCTGCATTTTTTGGTCTCTTGTTTCTCATTTTCCTCTTGACAATACCCCATAGATTCTCTATGGGGTTCAGGTCTGGTGAGTTTGCTGGCCAGTCAAGCACATCAACACCATGGTCATTTAACCAACTTTTGGTGCTTTTGGCAGTGTGGGCAGGTGCCAAATCCTGCTGGAAAATGAAATCAGCATCTTTAAAAAGCTGGTCAGCAGAAGGAAGCATGAAGTGCTCCAAAATTTCTTGGTAAACGGGTGCAGTGACTTTGGTTTTCAAAAACACAAAGGACCAACACCAGCAGATGACATTGCACCCCAAATCATCACAGACTGTGGAAACTTAACACTGGACTTCAAGCAACTTGGGCTATGAGCTTCTCCACCCTTCCTCCAGACTCTAGGACCTTGGTTTCCAAATGAAATACAAAACTTGCTCTCATCTGAAAAGAGGACTTTGGACCACTGGGCAACAGTTCAGTTCTTCTTCTCCTTAGCCCAGGTAAGACGCCTCTGACGTTGTCTGTGGTTCAGTAGTGGCTTAACAAATTCCTTGACACGTCTGTGTGTGGTGGCTCTTGATGCCTTGACCCCAGCCTCAGTCCATTCCTTGTGAAGTTCACCCAATTTCTTGAACCGATTTTGCTTGACAATCCTCATAAGGCTGCGGTTCTCTCGGTTGGTTGTGCATCTTTTTCTTCCACACTTTTTCCTTCCACTCAACTTTCTGTTAACATGCTTGGATACAGCACTCTGTGAACAGCCAGCTTCTTTGGCAATGAATGTTTGTGGCTTACCCTCCTTGTGAAGGGTGTCAATGATTGTCTTCTGGACAACTGTCAGACCAGCAGTCTTCCCCATGATTGTGTAGCCTAGTGAACCAAACTGAGAGACCATTTTGAAGGCTCAGGAAACCTTTGCAGATGTTTTGAGTTGATTAGCTGATTGGCATGTCACCATATTCTAATTTGTTGAGATAGTGAATTGGTGGGTTTTTGTTAAATGTGAGCCAAAATCATCACAATTAAAAGAACCAAAGACTTAAACTACTTCCATCTGTGTGCATTGAATTTATTTAATACACGAGTTTCACAATTTGAGTTGAAATAAATGAACTTTTCCACGACATTCTGATTTATTGAGATGCACCTGTATATTTTATTTTTCTTTGGGTTTGTTGTTTTGCCTATAGCCTACCCATTTCCGAAGCTCATGAAGTGAAATGAAAGATCATGTAAGTTTTTCTGATGTGACGTTCCTTAGCTGACTGACTTGATAAAAGACTCAATATCCATCCCTTGATTAAGTGCTTTATTTATAGTCTGTACTGTAGGCATACTTTTTGAAATATTTAATGCATGCATCATGATTGAACTGAGGCAGGGATCTCGACCAGGACTTCAAAAGTAACGGCTGGAGAGAGCGGCCACAACTACAGCAGGAATTTCTGCCAGGTGGCCTGAACAGCGGGGCTGAACGCGGATCCATCATCCAAATGCAGTCGCAACGACGATGGTAAGACAATCGGCCAACAGCTGTGTGAATCAAGAAAACGTGCATTTGTTAGGTAACAACAGTCTGTAAAACGGAGGTGCTGCATTATCCTTATTAATAAGTTCAAACTTGGAAAATAAAAAAGTAGACTGTACCCTCAAGTTGTCTGGATCAACGGTGAGTTTGTCGCAGTGCAGCTGGCTGAGCTGAGAGTAAGTGCCTTTGATGCCATCCATGTTCTTCACGGCTTTGTCCAACGCATTTAGCACAGTTTTGCCATGGTTTGACACCTTGGGATCGCCCAGGATTGTGGATTGCAGTCGCACTGGATAGGTCTCCAAAGGAACCGAAATACCTCTGAGTCCAGGGATATAGGCTATAGGCTACAATCAGCACCCAGTCATGTGAAACAATGGAAATACATAAATCCAAAGTCTATTCAAAATGCATCACTGAGTGAATAACCTGTTATCAACTGACGCACTATCAAAGTACCTTGCCAGAGCCTGTGGTCCGAGTTCACCGACGTTGATTTTGCCCCAGAGACTCACAATAGTATCCCAGCAAGCAATAGCCGTCATTTCACCGTCTCGGTTAGCTAGAGACCCGATATAATCCGGCTATGTGAAACCCACTTCTAGCCCAAATAACCTTGAATTTGGTTACATGTTGTTTTTTTTGGCAAAATAACTTATGAGATGTATGATATTCCATCATGTAACCAAAGTCAACAGCGTTTACAAGGTGTTTGGTTTCATTTCTTTGACTTGTTCAACACGTAGCCTGTGCGTAGCCTCGGTTTAGCTCGTAGTCAGAGCGGCTATTTGTAGCCCACTTATAGTCAAAACTGATTCACTGTTTTTGGTCACTGTAGGTTTTTTCTCATGCTTGTCATGTGACACACAGCAACCACAATACCACCCTGTAAAGGCTTATGTCCCTACTGAAAAAAAAAAAAACATAACAGAAAATTTTAATGGTTTCCACAACAAATACCATTACAAACATTACAAACCATCAACTTTTAACCATTAGAAAATGGTTTTCTGTAGTGTGTTTTGGGACATATTCCATTAGAATTTATTGGTTTTAACAAGCCACCAATAGAAGGCAACCAATTACCAGTAGAGACCCACAGGGTCCATTACAGTTTCCAGTAATTTTGCAATGGTGTCTATTGTTTTTTTCAGCAGGGGTTTCATTAAATTGTTTTTATTTTTATTCAATATATCCCCAAAATATATCATCAAATATCTCGATTCTCAAATATGTGTAAGTAAATGCATTTAGCACCTTTATTGATTACGTTAGTTGATCTAATGGGCGATGGGCAAAGTAGCCTAATACTGTAATCTATTAACTATGCACAAAAGCCCGTCTTTTTACTTAAGTACCAGATATGGGTGTCATACCATAAAATACTTTTAATACAACTGACTTTGTATTTAATGTGAATTTAATAAAAAAACATTGTAAGATACTAATTAGCATATAACACTTTCATTGAACAAAAAGAGAGCAAAGAACGTTTACATTATCAAAGAACATTTTCACTTCAGTCCAGCGAGTTCAAGTACTCTCAAAAACTGCCATAATAATCTCTAAAGCTGTTTACACTGTGAAATTAATATTTTACTTACATTCGTACTTCTTCGCTTTGTTGTTTCTGATGAGAGAATTAGTCAGAGAATTCAATCAGCCAGCGCGCGCGGTGATGAAACAGCGTGTTTCAGCGATGACTCATCTGAACGCCTCTGATTGGTCCTTGCATTCATGAGCTCAACAGAATCGTATGTGATTGGTTATAATGCGCAGTGCTTTAAAAACGTGCATACCTCTGCCAGCCAGCGAACGCAGATTTGAATTTAGCAGCTGGTGATGTTTTTCTTTTATATATATATATATATTGTTTACAGAACAAACGCATTTCACCCAAAATTGTTTTGCTTGTCGAAGGGGGCACTGTCCCCAAATGATCCTAAAATAGACTGAATAAAAATTGTTCAGATAAATCTGTTGTTAATAACAATTATTTCAGACAAAAACAGTCAAGGCATTCAATACATTATTTATGTAATTTTTTTAACTGTTAGAGTTGTCACAATCCTTCAGAAAATTAATATATTTGATAGAATACTGTATTTCTGATAATTATTTAATTATTTTAGGATATATTACATTAGATAGATAGATGATAAAAAACAGCAAAATTAATTATTTGACCAAGTTTGTCTGTACCCAGATAGCACACGTACGTCTGCAAGATGTCTGTTAAAGATCTCTTGATCTGGAAAGCATCTGCTGTCTACAAACGTCTGACAGACGTCTTTCAGATATCAGTTTTACATACATTCTAAATCATAAACATCTTAAAGTCATCTAATAGACATCTATTTGACATCTAAAAGGAAACGTCCTATAGATGTATTGCAGATGAGCAAACACTCTAAAAAATACGTCTTGCAGATGTAAATGCAGACGTCAAATAGATGTCTCCGAGATGTACATGTGCTATCAGGGTAATTATTGGCTGAAGTCTGAGAGGTGGAGCTGAGAGGTAAATCGCTCTGACACTTCTTGGCATAGAGTCTACAAATGCACAACAAATTGTCACCCACGATGTTGGGTGTGGCAGCACTGTGTAAATGAGCACATTGGTAAATGAGTTTGACAGCTAAGGATAAAGCTGTGGTTAAGGCCTTCTGGGGTAAAATCTCTAGTAATAGAGATTTTACCCCATAGGCCATAGGCCAAGAAGCTCTGGGAAGGTAAGACCTCTACATTAAAGGTAAGACCTCTACATTAAAATTCTTTCTTTTTTCTTTTTTTGACTTCAAAATGCCTACAAAACTGCCAAAATTATGTGCAATAAACAGATTCTTCTCCTTACTGCAGAATGCTTACTGTCTACCCTCAGACTAAAATATATTTTCCTCAGTGGTCTGATTATTCTCTCGGCTCTGCCCAAGTGAAGAAACATGGCAAATCTGTGATGGGAGCCATCACTGATGCTTTGGGCAAAATGGATGATCATATTGGTGGACTGAGCTCCTTGAGTGATCTCCATGCCAAGGTTCACCTAGACCCTGTAAACTTCAAGGTAAGATACTTGCTAATATGCTGTTTGTGCAGCGTTTCAATCCATTTGAGTAGGCCTACTTTTAAGGTGTTTGCACACCTAAATCATGGTATGGAGCACTTTACTTATTAAAGAGTGAGATATCAAAAATGTGAAATAGAATGTGAATTATTAATTCATAATGTATTAACTGTTCATTTACTACTTTTTGGGTTATTTTCCAGATTCTGTCCCATAACATCCTAGTGACTCTTGCAGTTAATTTCCCCGCTGACTTCACCGCAGAAGTGCACGTGGCCGTGGACAAGTTCCTTGCGGCTCTGTCTGCAGCCCTTGCTGATAAATACAGATAAGCTAATCATTCCGGGGCTTCTCGTGCATCTGCAAACAGAGGCACTTCAAATGATAAAGCTAAAAGATCAGATGCAATTAATAAAATCTATAACAATCAAACTGTCTCTTAAATGTGTTTTGTCTGGTTGATATGAAGCAAATCAGTTCAGGGACGAAAAGGCAGTTTTCATTGTTCATTGGACTTTAAACCAGGAATCTGTCCGGTTAGCAGCGCAATGGAGTAGACGTGTGTGTCTCCCTTCCCCGTTCAGTTTCGTTTATTTCTTCAACTACCCCTCTGATCTTTTCTGACAAACTATAAAAACTAACTAAACGACTTGTGAATAGCAGTGTCTATCTAAAATGGCGAGTAAAACGGCGAAAACATCTAAGAAAGAAGCCAAAAGAGCCGAAGGGCCCGCGACGTCAGGCGAAGTGAACATGGTGGCGCTAACGGATTTTCTGGAAGAATATAGAGCGGCCTTGGCGGCTGAGTTCAAGGCTGCAATCTCAACATTAGACGTGAAACTTGACTGTGTGCAAGCCACGGTGTCCGATCATGGACAGAGACTTACCACGCTGGAGTCCCATGCGGAATCGCTGGATGAACGGGTGGAAAGGCTAGAAACTTCCATCGCAACATTAACGGAGAGTAACGCAAAGCTCAAAGCCAAGACCGCTGATCTGGAAGCGTGGAGTAGACGGAACAACATAAGGATCATTGGAATGCCTGAGTCGTTAGAGGGTCCACGGCTAACGACATTTTTCTCCGAGTTTCTTTTTGAAGTTTTTGGTGATCAGATTCTACCTGCCCCCCCAGAGCTTGATCGGGCACACAGATCCTTCACTGCTAAACCTAAACCAGGGGAGAGACCAAGAGCAGTTGTGGTCCGCTTTCATCGTTACCAGCTAAAAGATAAAATCATTAGCGAGGCACGTAAAAAGCGAGGCGAACTACAGTATCAAGGGAAACCAATCGCAATCTATGAAGATTACAGCCCTGAAGTAATGGAGCAGCGTGCTCAGTATCGTGAAGTCATGGCCGAAATGTACAAACAGGGATTTAAACCGGCTCTTTTGTATCCGGCGAGGCTTCGTATAACAACCAAAGAAGGGAGCAGCAAGTGGTTTACATCGGCGGAGGAGGGCAAGCGGTATCTGGATTCCCAGCGCAGCGGCTCTTAATCTGATGTACCCGACAATAGGCCTGTGTGTCACTGGAATCGTGGGCTAAAGCAAGAAGCGGCGCGACCCTATGCTGGATGACATTTATGTTATTGGAACTATGTAAGTTGGGAGCTATATAAATCTAACACGACTTTCTTTTTTGTAATGCCCTTCCTGCTGTTTTGTTTAGCAGATGTTGTTTTTTGCACTCGTTTGGTTTTAACGGGCTCCAATGTCTTTGAACTGCCTTAGAAAGTACAATCGTTGAATACCAAATTTGTGACTGAAGAACAAGCTTCATGTAATGGACTGTTAAAAATACAGTTATATATATTATTTTGCGTTTGGGGGTTAAAATGTGTTATTGGGCAATATAAGGTTTGTAGGTTAAATAGTAGTAAAAAAGGAAGTAAGGTATCGGTTGAGGTACGCAAGTTATTGTTCAGTAGTTTAAGGGGAGATTAGGGGTTGTAGTTGTATGGAGGGTTTTTTTTATTTTTATTTTATTTTTATTTATTTATTTTTATTTTTTTGTGTGTGTGTGTGTGTGTCTTCCTCTTTCGTCTTTATCCCTGTTTCACATCACATGGATCAGGGTTTTGCAATAGTTATTCACAATTCAAATGGCTGGTAATACAACAGGATCAAATATAAATATTCGTTTTATCTCTTGGAATGTAAAGGGTTTAAATAATATTGTTAAGACCAAAAAAGTTCTTTCACATTTACAGTCCCTTAAAGGAGATATATTTTTTTTACAAGAAACCCATCTTCGCACTTCAGATGTTTCTCGCATTAAGAGTGCATGGATCAGTCACTGTTTTCACTCCAAATTTGGTGTGAAGGCAAGAGGAACAGCAATTCTTGTACATAAGAATATTGCTTTTGAACCGGAATCAGTGGTCTCAGATCCGAATGGTCGTTACGTGATTGTGTCTGGAATTTTACAAACAATCCCAGTTGTTTTAGCTTGTATATATGGCCCCAATTGGGACAATGATACATTTTTTGCTATTTTTTTTTTTCTGTACTCCCTAATATTGATAGTCACCACATAATCATAGGGGGAGATTTTAATTTGGTTCAAAATACAATATTGGACAGGTCTTCTTCAAAACAGTCCACATTGTCCAACTCTGCCAGACTTTTAGAGTCTTATACTAAACAGATTGGCCTGTCTGATCCCTGGAGATCAAGGTTTCCAACTAGCAAAGTCTTCTCCTTTTTTTCACGTTCACCATTCATATTCACGGATTGATTTTTTTCTTTTAGATAACAGAATGATGCACTCTGTCAACTCTTGTGACTATCATAGTATAGTCATCTCCGATCATGCCCCCACCTCTTTGGACTTATTATTCCCACAAGCCAAGACTTATTCTAAGCAATGGAGATTTAGTTCACATTTACTTTCTGATAACAATTTCAAAGATTTTCTCACGTCTCATATAAATCTATATTTTGAAATAAATGACAACAATTCTGTTAGCAATAGCACATTATGGGAGGCATTTAAGTCTTATATGCGAGGACAGATAATTTCATATGTCTGTCAGTTAAGGAGATCTGAGAATTCCAGGATGGCAGAAATATCTGACCAACTTTCTAAATTAGATCTCCAATACTCTCTGACCCCTTCACCCGCAATTTACAAAAAACGGCTTCAGCTTCATTCAGAGTATAACTTACTTCTAACTCATAAAGTTGAAAAGCAACTATTGAGTGCCAAGCAACATTTTTTTGAATTTGGTGAAAAAGCTGGCAAATCACTTGCATTTCAATGTCGAACTGCCCGCACATCTTGACTGATCCCCAAAATTAAATCTTCTAAGGGTGACAGTTTCTGACCCAGAGGAAATTAACTCGATTTTTTCACAATATTACAAAGATCTTTACTCCTCGGAGTCCGACTCAAAGTTATGGAGTGACCCAAACCCCTTTGATCAATTATTATTCCCTTGCATAAAGGATGGCTCCACAAATGATTTGGGCAGGCCTGTATCTACTATGGAAGTACAAGAGGCAATTCATTCACTTCAAAATGGTAAATCTCCTGGCCCTGATGGCTTCACCATCGAATTTTTTAAGACTTTCACTTCTGTTCTAACCCCAATTTTACAAAGAGTATATAATGAGGCCTTTTCTTCAGGTCAGCTTCCAACAACCATGTCTGAGGCATCCATTTCATTGTTACTAAAGAAAGATAAGGATCCACTGCTCTGCAGTAGTTACAGGCCAATTTCTTTGTTAAATGTGGATTTTAAAATTGTATCTAAGATCCTTGCCCTTCGCCTTCAGCAAGTGTTGCCTGCTGTTATTTCCCCTGACCAGACAGGTTTCATGATTGGTCGACACTCTTTTTATAATACCAGAAGTCTCTTTAATACTATCCTTTCTTCAAGTTCTGATACTGCCGAGGTTATATTGTCCCTAGATGCCGAGAAGGCATTTGACAGGGTTGAATGGGGTTATTTGTTTTTCATTTTATTATACTCCTCCCCTGTTGCATCTGTGCACACCAATGCAACACATTCTAAAACCTTTCCCCTGCACCGAGGTACACGCCAAGGTTGCCCCCTTTCGCCTCTATTATTTGCATTGGCTATAGAGCCATTGGCCATTTGGCTGCGGAGTGAGGAAAAGTTCGAAGGCATTACTCGGTTTGGAACCTCGTATAAACTGTCCCTCTATGCAGATGACCTTCTTTTATATGTAACTAACCCAACCTCGTCGTTACCGCCAATTCTCCAAATTTTTGATTTGTTTGGCAAATTTTCTGGTTACAGATTAAATCTTCAAAAGAGCGAGCTGTTCCCAAACAATCTAGCAGCTGAGACGCTGTCTAAATATCCTTTCCCCTTTAAGTGGACTCAGGATGGATTCAGATATTTAGGTGTATTCATCACTAAATCAGTCACAGTTATTTTTAGAAAAAAATTTAATTTTCTGCTAGATGCTTATAAGGAAGCTATACAGAGATGGTCTTCACTTCCAATATCACTAATTGGCCGTATTAACTTGGTTAAAATGACAATTTTGCCTAAATTCATATATCTCTTCCAGCATATACCAATTTATATTAACAAGTCTTTTTTTGTAACTTTGAATCAGACAACTAATTCTTTTTTGTGGGGTGGCAAATATGCACGGATAAAGAGAAAAGTTCTCGAATTTCCAAAGTCGAAAGGGGGCCTTGCCTTACCAAATTTTCAACAGTATTACTGGGCCTGTAATATTAATAAGCTTTTGTATTGGACTAACACTTCAAGAGTTTCTGAATATCCAATCTGGGCCCAAATAGAATTGTCATCCTCAAAATTTTCCCTTCATTCAGTAATTTGCTCTCAGCTTCCTATAAATAGTAAAAATGTCTCAGACAGTTTAGTGGTGACTAATACTCTTAAGATATGGGTTAATTTTAGAAAACACTTTGGGTTAATCAGTCCGTCAACTCTTGCACCTATAGTAAACAATTTATCTTTTCTACCATCATGTTCTGATTCAGTTTTTCGTGACTGGTCTTCTAGGGGTCTTAGTACCAAGGATTTGTATGATAAAGGTATATTCTTATCATTTACAGAATTGTCAGAAAAGTTTAGTCTTCCCAAAACCCATCTTTTTCGCTTCTTTCAGATCAGACATTTTGTACAAAATCAGTTTCCTCAGTTCCCTAATCGTCCTCCTGATTCAAAAATGGACACCATTCTTTCTCTTAACCCAGATAGAAGAGGGCTAATCTCTGTCATTTATGAATCACTAGATTCTTTAAATTCTGACCCCTCTGAATCACTCAAGAATAGTTGGGAACAAGAGCTAGGGATCACTATCAGCGAAATAGAGTGGGACTATATACTTGATTTAGTACACTCTTCCTCTATATGTGCCCGACACAGTTTGATGCAATGCAAGATTCTTCACAGAGTACACTACACTAACGTCAGATTAGCCAAAATATACCCAGACAGAAGTAACACTTGCAATAGGTGCCGACAGTCTCCAGCAAATCACACACATATGTTTTGGTCTTGTCCAAGGTTGACAGAGTTTTGGTCTAAAATATTTAATACTTTTGAAAAAACCTTTAATATATTAGCTACTCCAAACCCTCTTACAACTTTGTTCGGAATTCCTTTTGAGCCAAAATTACCTTCAACAACACAAGACGTTGTTGCTTTCACCACACTATTGGCTAGGAGGCTTATTCTCCTGAAGTGGAAACATGCATCCCCTCCTTCTTATGATGGATGGATAAAAGAAATTATTTTGTTTTTACAGCTGGAAAAAATTCATTTTTCATTAAAAGGGTCTTTAAAAACCTTTTACAAAACATGAAAACCTTTGTTGAATTGTATTGATACTATTGATATGTCACTTGAAGAAGCAGAAGAGGATTAGGTTTTTATTTTATTTAGTTATTTATTTATTTATTTTTGTACATTTGCTGTATCATTTAAAAATTACACTTACAGTATTGTTACTTTTACTTGTTTGTGTTGGACGTTTGGGATGTTGGGGGTGGAAGAGACGAGGGATTGTGTGTGGGATGAAAAGCAGAACTGTGGATTACTAATTTTGGTGTATATATATATATATATATATATATATATATATATAAGATGCTGTATCTGCACAAAATGTTAATAAATATATTTTGGAAAAAAAAACAGGAATCTTTACATTCTATGAATTTTCATTTTATTATGGCTTCTCGGAGGTACGGAAAAGTATGGTCCTTAAACAGCAAGATGTGATGCATGCAGAAACTGTATTCTAGGACTGTAGGCCAGTGATAGGCTTATGAAGAGTTATACTATATAACCTAATTAAAACAATGCGAATAATGAGATTTTGGCAATATTGCGATTAAACTTTACCTCATATAAACGCAATAGCCTACTTCGATCTAAATAATGTGATTAAGCTCATAATCACAGCACAATTGTATTGTAAGCTTTCATATACACATAAAGATTTGATTAAAATTAAAATTTGATTAAACGCCTGAAAACAGTAAAAACAGCAGTGAGAGACGGGGTGTTTCCGCTTGGGTGTGGCCATTTGTAAATTGAATGTGTCTGGCTTCCGGTGTCATTCCAGCTAGCTGTACAAACAGCTCATTTTGCTGTTTGCTATTGCAAACTAGTGTATCTTACCATGTTGTTTTAATCTATTGTCTTAATTATGAAAGTACTGGTTTTACTTCCCTATAGCGGGATAACCATAAGTCACTTATTTCAAACAGAAAACAAGATTATTTTTCTTACCCCATTGGCAGATTATTTTGCTTGTTTCAAGCAAAAACTCCCTTAATTTTGACTTGTTTTTTTTTTTTTTTTCTGAAAACAAGACAATAATTTTTACTTGTCTAGAAAATCCTTCTTGATTTATGAATTTTTAGATATTTTGGCTGGAAACAAGACAAAAATATCTAAGAAAAGCATTTTTTTGCAGTGTAGTTTCTCTATTCTTTTTCTATATCTATTCCTTTTTATTTATTATACAATTAACAAAAGCAAAAAGGCCTCTAACACTAGCTTGCTCTATTCTTTTTCTATTCTATCTGTTTTCTTTTTGTTTATTATATAATCATATTAAAAAAATAAATAAAAAAACCTTAAGCTAACTGAGTCCTGAGATATTATGGAGGTCTAGTACTCAAAAAAGGTTGGGAACCACTAGTTGGTAAAGTAAGGTGACCAGACGTGCAATTTTCCTGGGACACGTCCTGTCCAGGATTTCTAAATTGCCTAAAATAACCAGGCTTTGGCTGTATGTGCTGCACAGATCAATTGTTGTTTGACATCAAAGTACAGCAAAAGCGATTCGAAAGCATAAGACGTTCTCTATATCAGGGTACTTAAATGTCACATTGTATAGGCCATATCTGGCCAACACACAACAAGCCAAAACTCACCCTAAAGCTGGTTTGTCACAGATGGGCCAGATGTGGCCTACACACAACAAGCCAGAACTCAACCTAAAGCTGGCATACAGGCATGTAAACACCTTAATCACATTATGACCAAAGTGCGCATGTGCTCATGATGTACATGAATGACCTGACATGCACCTGCAGTAGCCTAATACAGCTGCTCTGCTCCTGTTCATCAGGAGTTCTCTTTTTACAGCGATTTAGTATATTGGATACTGGTTAATTTCGAGTCAGAGGGAGTGTCAGGCACGTTAAAAAAAAGTGAATAACTTAAGTAATTTGTGGATTATTGCTTACTGTAGACGCGAACCGTTTCAAACGATTCAGTCCGATTTGGTGAACTGGTTCGACCAGTTCAAGAAGAACCGGTCAAATAGAACGATTCGTTCACGGACCGGACATCACTAATACGCAAATTAGAAACGATGGTGGGTAAGAAAGCATCGTATTTCTGGGGAACCGAGGAAACAGAGTTCAAGCCATGTAACACACCTATAGGCCTATTCTGAGTCCATCATTTGTGCAGTGCAGTGGCGTATGTGAATAATGGCGGTAAAAAATAATAAGAATAATGGCGAATAATACGAATAATGGAAATTTCATGTAAATGGGAGTGAAGAGCTTTGCTCTTGACATGTAAACATTAAGAGGGTGCATGTAAATGCACTCATTGACGCACTCATTCACGATGTTGTTCATTGTAAAAAAAAAAATTGTAAAAAAATGTTGACTTAGCATATCTTTTAACCTTGAAGAGCGCATTAAAGGTCTATCTTGAAACTACTCTGAAACGCGTCGGTGCACTTGTGTGTTGCTTGTAATGTAAAGCCATGTGAATAAAGACTTGTTAATTTTTTCACTGTAATTTCTAGTGCTTTGGAGTGATTCGTTTACTCTGAAACACTTTTGGAACCCAAAGTGAGAATTGCATTGAAGGAAATTATGATTTGGATTGGTAAAATTTCATAACAAGGTTGTTATGAAAGTTCCGTCGTTGCCAACATAGTTCAACGATTTGCCGTTTTGAGTGAATTGTAGGCTATATTTTCATTACGCCACTTTAAGAAACAACTCGTTTGTAAACACTAAGTAAAACAAAAAAATAAAAAATAAAGAGCCCGCTCAGGAAGGCTTTCCGTCAGAACACCCCTCACTCAAAACCCCCGGAAGGACAGTGAGCTGTAACCGACTCCTCAGAGTGGTAATTCACTGTTTAACCGTGAGGGCAGAGAAGAAATAGAAATCGAAGGTGCTCTATGCCTCAGTCATAGAAGCTCCGACACAAGAGAGGGCTAAACAGGCTCCCATGAGGCCCCTCAGGGCAGGACATGGGTAGCACGACCTGGACATGCAGCTCCTCAGAGCAATGCCATTAGGGTGTGAGGGAGCACGCCAACCTGTAGGTTACCTAAATAGAAGGACCGACCGGCCCTGGGGTTACAGTGATGTAGCAGGGACCCAGCGACCAAGGAGGCTACCTTGTAGCACCTAGCAACTCGATTGCGAAGTTGACGATCATGAGACATCTTGAGCGGCAGCCAGGGGTCCTGTGGCCAACAGGGAGGTAATGCAAAGGACCTAGCCCTGAAACATAGAAAGAACACACAAAACCAACCGTACATACTGCAACACAAGCCTAAATCGGCTAACAAACAGATTACAAGATCCATAACTTGTTTTTAGAAAAAAGGATCGTACTCACCCACCATGGTTCCCTTCGCATTGTAATACTCTGTACGGACGCACTGGAAGACTAGTCAGAAGACTAAGTCCAGACCATCAGTCAGGCAGTTCTATGCATCATAGAACATAACCAAGAACATCATAGGCCCAGTAGAGAGACTGCAGTGCAAGCACAGGAGGTTCCACCTAACCTCAGTCAGGTGGGCAAAAGGAAAATACAGGGGAATTAGGGAGGGAAGGTGAGGGCAAATGTAAAAACCCTAGAGGGAGGTGAGTAGATGTTCAATCCTTACTCTGGTCTGGACAAGAGCGGGGAACGCCTCGTCTGGATCACCTCCCTCAGACGTTGCCGACCTCCCTTCGGCTCACGCCATCTCCAGGAGCCACCCTCAGGTGGAGGAGGGGTACTAGCCTTCTGTGCCCGTCTCCGATCCTCAGACCAGGACGGGCCAGGACCCCTCTGTTGTTCGGGCTGAGACCTGGACCTTCGCGGGATGGAGGTTTTAAAGACAGTAGAACGCGCCTTTGCCTTCCTGAACTTCTCGACCACAGTCTCAACAGAAGTACCGAAAAGCTCGGAAGGCGAAATCGGTGCATCGAGGAGAAAGCCATTCTGTTCCTTCCCGATGTCAGCCAGGTTTACCCACAGATGTCTCTCCGTCACCACCATGGCCCCCATAGACCTGCCCTTAGCAGTGGCGGCCTGCTTGGTGGCGCGGAGAGCTAAATCCGTGGTACGACTCAGTTCCGCAACCTTGTCAGGGGAAAGCCCCTGACCTTTATCCAGGTCCTTCAGCAGATCAGCCCGATAGGCCTGAAGCACTGCCATCGTGTGCAACGAGCCCACAGCCTGACCTGCTGCTGCATATGCCCTGCCATTCAAACGAGATGTATTCTGAAGGGGCCTGGATGGCAGGGAGGGAGCCTTAAGGGAGGATGTTTCACCCACAGAGGGATAAATAGCTAGCATCTCTTCTATAGGAGGCATTCTCTCGTAGCCGTTTTCACACATCCCCTCAATATTGGCATAATTAGTATGCTGGAATCTATGAATGCACGAGGAAAACGGCTTATTCCATGTCTTCTCGACCTCCTTATGAAGGTCGGGAAGGAATGGAAGGCTCACTTGAGCTGGGGGGCTATGATCAGAAAGGTAACGCACATCGAGACGACCCCGTGGCGCCACCTTCCTAGCCCGCTTCCACGGCAGGCCCAACCTCGCCATGGCGCGTTCCATAACCTCCAACAGCTCATCATACACAGGGCAGGAGGATTTAGAGGGTTCAGAATCAGCTTCGTCTTCCTCATCCAACATCTCCTGCTCTTCCTAGCTGGAGCCGAGCAGAGCACTGGCTGCCGGATCAGACGATGTCAGAGAAATCGTGTTGTCATCCAGCAGCTCGCTCTCATCCCCAACCGATGAGCGAGAAAGGGAAAGCCCCTTATCCAACTTATCAGCCAGGTCCACCTATGAACCCCACGAACCCAGTTTCCTCCGCGCCTCAGCAGCGGCAGGTCCCAAACCGTGGGGAGCAGATGGTTGCCCCTCCTTCATCGAAAAGAGGGACAAACGAGAGTGGAGCTTCTTTATGGGAAGAAGCTCACAGTGCACGCAAACTGCCCCCTCGAGGACATCGCGTGCGTGCTCCTCGCCTAAACACATGACGCAAAGATTGTGTGTGTCATCAGGTGTCAAATAACAAGGACACGGATCCGCACACTTCTTAAATGCCTTGTTAGTGCTTGCCATAATGTTAGGTACGAAAGACAAAGCTTACCGGAGAGCACAGCTTCAAACAAAACAGTCCCTGAAGACGAAAAAGAGGATGTTTGTATTCTACCGGCGTCCTTTTTATACTGTGGTCATACCGGTAGTGACAAGGGGTGTCCAAACTCGGTCCTGGAGGGCCACTGTCCTGCAGAGTTTAGCTCCAACCCCAATTAAACACACATGGGGTTGAAACACACACACATGGTTAGAGAGTTGGAATTGTAACCCAAAGGTCGCAGGTTTGAGTCTCAGTATCTGCAGGGATTGTAGGTGGGTGAGTGAATGTACAGCACTCTCTTCCACCTACAACTGCTTCCTGGGCGCTACTTCACTACTCACTTCTGTGTGTACACTTGAAGAGTTCCAATGCAAAAGCCTCTAAAAGCCATCTTGGTCAAAAATGAGATAACGATACTGAGTGAATACTCTCCACACGTAGTATGTTCATCAAGTACTTTCACTTCAAACGCGCTAAATCCCAGCCTCAACCCATTCAGAAGTAGGGTAGAGTGGAGGAAAATGCCCAGTGTTCAATGTGTTCAGAAGTTTAGCATTATAGTTTTAGTGACAATGACATAAATTATAAACCAAGTATGAAAAATGTCTTTTAATCTTTAATCTTTTAATTTTTGTTAAAAGATTTTTAACAAAAATTAAATATCTGCCAAGGGGGCGTTTTACCCCACCTATGGAGCTAAATGCCCCCATGAGTGGGGTAAAATGCCCCCCAGTCTGACAAAGTTATTTGTAAACATTTACAGCAAAATCAGAGTACAGGCAGTTTTAGCTTAAAATTAAAAAAAGAATATAATCAATAATTATGAATTACAAAATTATAATAGTCTATTTGAAAAAAAAAAAAAAAGGTTAGCTGATGATAACTGGCTAGCTAACTAGCTACCTGATGCTAATTTGAGGTAATTTTTAAATATAAAGTACAAATATTTTTATTCAACCAACTAGTTAGAATACATTTGATGGAAAAACAAAGGATTTGATGTTCAGAACAGAATAACGTTAACTACAGTAATTGCCCATTGCCCCCTGGGGGCGTTTTACCCCACAGACTATGTTTGAGAAAAACAGTCTGAAAAACATTCTGAAAATATAATTATATTTTTATTAAATAACACGTACTCCCTATCTTAAGGCCCTACTGTTCTCATATCATATATAACTGTGATGTTCTACAAAACAACAAGCTTTAAAACACTTTTTTTCTTACTGCTGAAAATTAGATAATTTACAGTGAAATCCTTTTTCTCTTCAGTACATCACCAGAGTAAGCTTCATCGTGACAACTTCCACATCATTCTTTCCAACGTAGTCCATAGTTACAATAAAAATTTATCTTGACTTTATCTTGTGGTTATTTTGGGAAAAACAGTAGGGGACGTTTTCCCCCACTCTATCCTACCAGCACTTACATAGAAACCTATACATAGTAGCCAGAAAGAAATGCTAATTTTAAAGAAAAACGTCAGACGTACTTAGAGGCTTTTGCACTTGAACTCTTCACTTGTTAAATGCAGAGCACAAATTCCGAGTATGGGACACGTCATTTCCTTAAAATGAAAAAGTCTCATGGCATTATAGCTTTAATTTATGTATAAACCCAAGTGATAATTAAAAAAAATACAAACAATTTGGATTATAAATTCAATATCTCATGTTTGTTTGTTTGTTTAGAAACCAGTTACAATTTTAAAGTTAAATTTGTCTTTAAATTTAAGAATGAAATCATTTACCTGTTGAGAGTATGTTGACAGTCTGTCCAGTTGCTGAGCTTCATAGAATCGGTAATGAGGTGCTTGACAGTTACAGATTTGAAAAACAAAAAGGTAAGAATAAAGAACCGTAAACTCTAATACAAAGATTCATTATAGCATAAAAGGGTTCTTCAAGATGCTATGGCTCAAAATAGAACCAAATAACCATCATCTGGCATTTTATATTAGGTGGCCTCAACTATGTACTTACATTTAAATTAATATTTGATGCACTTATTGTGTACATACATGTTTTACATTGTACTTATATTAAAAAAATAAATAAAATAACTGCATGAAATTACACCTGTAATTAATTTCTGTTATTATATTTATAGTTACACTGTTGACCCATCCCTTACACCTTAACCCACTCTTAAACTTACCCATACTCCCAAACTTGTCCCTAACCTTACCCATATCCAATGAAGGATCCTTAGATCCTCACGTGCAAATTGTGTGTGTTGTGTTTTTGTTTTTATGTTTAATGCATTTATAATCATTTATTCACACAATCATTTTACAATCATTAGTCATTCACATTATTTATTATTTGATTTTTTGTATCATTTATCATTATATAATTTGAGTATTTTTTCTAATTTTTTTTATTATGTTTATTAATTTATATGTTTCTATATTTTATATCAGTCCCTTTTATGGTTTTACCCAAGTAATTTCTGTTGTTAACACTATGTAAATAACACTACAAAAAGACAGGCAATGAAGTAGCAACGAAAACAAACAGCCCTCGGTTTATTTTACTATAAACAAATTCAAAATAAACTAGATATGAAAACAAAGACCAATTCACCACTCGGTTGCATTGTAAGCAAATCTATACAAGGGCGTGTCAAAGCGATGTGGTTAATGAATTTACAAGGGGAGAGGCAAGACCAGGGCTGCGTTTCCCAAAAGCATCGTAAGCCTAAGAAGTTCGTAAAAACGATCGTACGACTGATCTAAATATTACGGTCTGTTTCCCAAAAGCATCGTAACTTAAGTAGCACTTGAAAATCATCGTAGATCTACGAGTGCTCTGGAGTAGGCTAATCGTAAATCGTGAGAAGACTATGAGGTCACCTGCAGGACAATCGGCAGATTACACCTTTAACTTTATTCAAGTGCAATGTGATTATAATTAAAGCTTTTGATTGTACTTTATTGTACACTTTATCACTCGTTTTTTAAATTTATATAAAATGAAATAATTAAAAAGGGCACAAAACAAAACAAAAATACACATCTAAATTAAATGACTGAATAAAAAATTAATAAAAGAAGGAATGTAGGAAATATGCTTGAAAGACCGGGGAAAATAGGTATAAACTCATAAAAATCTGTCAATGGCTTGCTGACGTTCAGAAAACCAGCCATGTATTTGACCCGGAAATAACGTCTTGCAGATATTATATACAATATATTATATTATATTATATTATATTAACATTTAAATTTGTTAACATTTCAATAAACGAGCGTGTACTACAATTACGAGCCATTCTATAAATTGACATTTCAGCACTTGATCATCGGATAGCGACTCCTAAGTAGCACTTAAAGCACGGCTACGTGCGACTGTGTTAAGTGCATTTTTGGGAAACGCGCGTGAAACAATAACGAACGTTCGTAAAATGACTCGTAGAAAACGCTCTTCAGTGATAAGATCAATTGTTGTCGAGAAACCCAGCCCAGAATAGTACACCAAAGTACTATAAAGCATAGACCTACAAGTGAATTTGCATTATTGCAGTAGCACTGTAAGGATTTACAGTAACAGCATTAATGACCTCGGGCAACAGCTCAGGAAATGTAATAGAGCTATTAAAATTTTGCTCCTGCTCCATACTGTAGCTAGTGAGGCTGCAAGACAAACGCCATTGAATATTGAATATTGCGCAGTTTATTTAAATGTCATCTTAACATTTGATTATTTTTATATCTTAGTATCAGTCCGTAATTAATGGAGTCTAAAGTTTGCTGGAGGTGTCAAAACAAAAATTTCAAGTTGAAAAAAACAACAAAAAAAAAACAACAACAACAACAACAAAAAACAGCAACAGCAGCAAAAAACAAACAAACAAAGTTAAACAAGTTAACTAGAGCTCAACATGGAACTTGTTTTTATTTTTGTATACGAGTCAAAAGGCACAAAATCAACATATTGAAAAAACAGCATATTGTTCATTTGCGTTTTTTTATATTTACAAGTAAATCTGAAAACAGAGAAACCAGCTGATTAAAACAATTATATTTATAAGAATAACGAAGAGTGCCATGCTTGTTTTGAAACTATGCTGTAGAGCCACTGGAGGTTGTGATATATATATATATATATATATATATATATATATATATATATATATATATATATATATATCAGTGCCCAAATCTATCATAACTATCTTTGTAAGGCTTACTTGTAGAAATAAGCTCCTGACTCAAGTCAAGTCGAAAAACTTGCTAAAAGTTAAGAACAGAATTCTTTCCCTAGGTTATCATCTAGAACATGTTTCTTTTTAAGAGTTTAATTCTGATCATAGACTGCTGGTCAGTGTTTTTTTGGAATAAATGGAAGCAAACAACATTAAAGTGCTTTTAACATTATTTTATTGATCTTATTTTATAAGAGTTACATCTTTGTGTGAACAGCTCCCGCGATCTTCTGCATTACAGCTGGTGTTTCTTGGTGGTGAGACTCTAGTGGTACTGTCTGCACAGAGCGGAAACGACGACACACAGAAACTTCTGCCAGGCCTCCTGGACGTCAGCACTGAAACCAGAGGGGCCAAACTTCATGGCCGCGCACACGGTGATGCAATCAGCCAGAAGCTGTAGAACAAGAGATTTATTAGATGGTTATTTTTCCATAAAGCTGATTCAACATAATATGAGCAGAACAGTTTTCTATATTTACATCAAATAAATATTAGTTTACTTGCAAAAACCTACCTTGAAGTTGTCGGGATCCACATGCAATTTCTCAGAGTGCATCACACTGAGTGCCGTATAGGTGGCCTTGATGTTATCCATGTTCTTGATGGCTCTCTCCAGACCTCCCATCACAGTCTTCCCGTGAGCTGCTACCTTGGGGTTACCCATGATCGCAGCGGGGGTTGACAGATTTCCAAAGGTGGCGAAATATCTCTGAGTCCAGGGATACACGATCAAACACCTTAAACAGAATAATAAAAAACAGCATTAAATAAACTGCGTAGTTGAAATAATCTAACAGGGAGAGAATCTTTATAGAATGTGTCTGTAAAGAATGTGATGCAATGATACCTGGCCAGAGCCTGAGGTCCGAGTTCATCTGGATTGAGCTTTCCCCACAGGCCAAGGATGGCACTTCGCTCAGCATCTGACCACTCAACCATGTCTACGTTTTAGGGTGTCCTTATAAGGCACTTGTTTAAGTCCAGTAGGAATCACTAGTAGAAATTCAGAAACCGGAGTACAATTTATTGATGTGTGATGTCTCCGCCCATTACAAGACGCAAAGTCTTATTGGGTAATTTCTCCGAGCAGGTGACGCATACATGTCGGGACATCACTGATCGGACACCGTCCAAAAAATAAGAAATAAAATAAAAAATTGTTTTGTAAGATGTCTTAAACAAGAGTAAGCTTTTGTTCTGCGTCCAAATTGTTGTGGACCAAATATATGCACAACGTTTAAAAAAAAAAAAAAAAAAAAAAAAACATTGTAAGGGCTCATTACAATTAAATGTAGTCATTTTGTGAAAAAGCTAAATGAAAAATAAAATACTAAAGCACCGTTACAAATAGGTATTTTGATAACAATATATGGCCAGACAAATGCAATTATATTACAAGCGTTTTCAGTTAATGATGATTTTCAAATAAACTTTATTACTCGAAATAAATATCATGTCATCTTGTCATGTCATCTTTTCCGAGAGTTCAGTCACCATTTATTAACGTTTTGAAGCGAAAAAATAAAAATAAAATAAAAAATACTAGGCTACACAAGTGGGTTCAGTTCATTTTAACATTGTGTTAGTTCTGATTCATTAGTTTAAAATGGTGATTAAGTGAGAATAAAAACTATTTTATTTGCATAGGCTACTTAAGCGCCTGAAGGATGTGAAAAGAAAATCGTTATCTCAATTAAACAAGTAGCACCAAATTGGCACGTTTTTGATTGGACAACATGTTGGGGATCAGCAGTAAAGCGTTTAAGGGGTGTGGTTTGGACCGATTTGACGGGTGTGTCCTTCCTTAGTTTTATATAAAAAGTGGGACAAAATCCTGTTTTCGCCAACATCTTTTTCTGAAGACAATCTAACTTGAGAAAAAGAAGACGCAGCAATGAGTCTTTCTGATAAGGACAAGTCTATTGTGAAGGCCTTATGGGCTAAGATCGGCTCCAAATCCGATGAAATCGGCGCTGAAGCCCTCGGCAGGTAATACTGAATTACTGTCTTCCTATACAGGTCTATGTAGCAACTTGTAAAATAACTTTGCAAAATAATATAAAAAAGATAATATTTTGATTTATTCAAGTACCTTAAAGTATAATCTAGCTAATGTTTAGATCACTGAAATGATCAATGTTATTATTTCCTTTCAGAATGCTTACCGTCTATCCTCAGACCAAGACCTATTTCGCTCACTGGGCTGACCTGAGCCCTGGGTCTGCTCCTGTGAAGAAGCATGGCAAGGTTATCATGGGTGCAGTCGGTGATGCTGTTTCAAAAATAGACGACCTTGTGGGAGGTCTGGCCGCCCTGAGCGAACTTCATGCTTTTAAGCTGCGTGTTGACCCGGCCAACTTTAAGGTACACCTTGACAAAACATACCAGGTGTAATTTAATACATAGTAATTTAATACTTGCTATAGTCATGGTAATGTGTTTTTGTGTATTCCTTTTCTAGATCCTCGCACACAATGTCATCGTGGTCATCGGCATGCTCTTCCCTGGAGACTTCACCCCAGAGGTTCACGTGGCATTTGACAAGTTTTTTCAGAACTTGGCCCTGGCTCTTGCTGAGAGGTACCGCTAAACTTCCAGTGGGCATTCATACGCGACACTGTGCGGCACCCCTAACCAGCTCAAGTGTGATGTCTGAATAAAATTTCTCAATAAAAGGCACAGAATTAAATGAGTCATGTCTTATTTTTATCTATTTGAATTGATCATAAATGTTTCCAAAACAACTTTTATAAATGAATTATTTTGCCTCTATATTTTTGCCTTTAATTTACTAAAAGTTTCGACGTACGGTATATCTATAATTTAACTACAATTAAAGTACAATTTTGCAGTACTTTTTACACCACAGCTTTAAACAAAACATTATCTAAAATTGATGAATTATGAAATTAAAACTAATTCAAAGGAATTCTGTTCCAGGCCTATTATATAGAATAGACCGAGGATGAATTTAATCTATTAAAAATGAGCTACAGCCGTGAAATCACTATTATACATGAACACCGTTCTCCAGAGGTCAAGGAGAAGTTGTCTGTGCACAAATATTAATAATTTACAAGAAAAAAAACAAGGGGGATAAAGAACTAAAAAAATAAAAATAGCGCCTAAATCAACTTGTTCTCGCTCAATTTGATATATAAATTCCACATAAGCTTTTTGTCATAGAAATGTCGAAATTTCATTAAATTATCAGAGCTGAACAGAGAGGGTTAACAGTTTCTATAGCCTACTTGACCCACAAAGATTGAACAAAACAGGACAGCGTATACGGCTACATTTGCCGCAATTGTAAAAGTGTCTAAACGTTGTTTTATAGTTATAGCTACTTAGTCTATGCTTTGTGTGTGTGTGTGTGTGTGTGTGTGTACTGTTTTTGTGTGTACTATTTTTTAACATGAGGATATGGTTCATTTAACCACTATAAATTTCTTTCAGTAAAATGGTAAAATTATTATTATTATTATTAGCGTTACAACTTATAGGTTATAGCAACAATGCTTCAAATTATTTTACACAGTTCAGGGATTTAAAAAAAAAAAAAAAAAAGGTTGGGTTAATAAATTTCTAACAAGACAAAGGCGACAACAAATTAACAATTGCCTAGTTCCTGTTTTCAAAAGAAATATGCCCACTGGGGCTCGAGAGATATTTTATTTCTGCGTTATCACGATTTATCACACAATTCAGACAGTGAACACCCTTTTCTCTCTTGAAAGCATCAAAGATGTTTTTGAGCCTGCAGAGAAAATACGTATTAAATTGCTCATTATTGTAAAAATATCTCAAAAATATATTTTTCTTTTCTTTTCTTTTCTTTTCTTTTCTTTATCTGCACGGTAGCCGTTAATAGTCATACGATATTTGAAATAAATATTTTAAATATTTGGCTCGCACAATTTTCATGAATATCTGTAATAGCTTACATTAAGCGAAGTATTTTCTAAATGTTGAGATTTTATTTGCTAATTAGGCTAACTAAACATGTTGCGGAACACGAGAATAGTTGGCGCAGGCTGTAGGCTAGTTGTTTATTTTAACAATAATTTGGAGGAGCAAGCCGCTTGATTAGTTTTCGTCTCTGCACTATGAGCTCGGCTTAGATACTTGTAATGTTAGCCACCTTATAATCTATTTGGACGAGATGTCCAGAACAGTGGTTCTTAACCTTTTTGACTCCATGGCTCTGCAGTCAACAGTAGTCCGGTTTGATGCACTGTGCAGTTGTCATTGCCATGCATTAGCCTATGACTGCCATTAATACTTCTGCAGCAGATGTGAAATTAAATTTACATCAGTTGTTGCTTAAGTATGCTTTAATGAAGCTATAGGCTATGGCTGCCTGTAAATGCACAAACTGCTTAACGTTTCCAATGTACTACATTTGCAGTGACCCCTTGCACCCAGAGGCGGACAGTAATTAATTTACCCGAGTACTTAAGTACTTTTGCAGTAGCCCCTCACTGCAGTACACAAGATCCATCCAGGGGGTGGAGATGGTAGGTTTAGGGATCAGGGGGTGGAGACAGGTAAGGTTTAGGGATATATGTAAGGTGGGAGGAGTTGGATCCGGATCCAACCTTGCCCCCTTTATCTTGTGTTCTGCAGTGAGGACCATCTCACTTTTTGAGTATCTGTACTTTACTTTAGTATTTTTTTTTTCTGGAAACTTATGACTTTAACTTCTCTACATTTTAAAGACAGATTTAATAATTTTCTCTCCACTACATTTCTATCAAGGTCCTTGAAGTAGAAAGTCGTTACTATGAAGCAGCTTCCATCAGTGCGTGATTTTTTCTTCTCTAAAACGAGACTTTTTTTCAGAAAGTCTATCATCAGTAATCACTGATGTAGGGCTAGCCTACGAGAAGTGATTTCCCAGCATTTTTTAACACTGACCATTGCAAATGTAATATTTATAACAATTGTGATATTGATAACAATTCAATAATAAGAAGTTAATATTGTGACATATATTAGACACAATATTGTTTGATTTTGCAAAACTGTGTAAATGAAAATATTACTTAAAGCACAGAAGAACTGTTGTGCATCTCCTAACAAAACACAATAGGTGTTTGACTTGAAGCAGCACTGTACAGACGGTTCTGTGTATGACATCCCACAAGAACGATTAGAGAGCATTTTTGAATGTTTGTTTTGATGTCAAATGAATCTTGCTGTATTGCTTTTTTGTTAAAGCAGTGTTGCTGTTGTAAAGTTGCACAGCTACAGTTGTGTTGTTGGGTTTTAAAGCAGGTTTTGTTGTTGTTATTGTTGTTTCTTTATTTACGGCAATTTCACTGTCCACTCGGTTCAAATGTGGATGAATGGCTACACATAGTTCTAGATGTGTGCACACTGCCAGAGCTGTGTGAGATCACTACCATCCTGCAATTGTGGTTGTGGTAGGGGTGTTAAATTTTCCCATAGCTTTTTATTCCAGAGCTACCACAAGCTAGTCAGTGTATTCAGTAGGTATAATGTAACCTATTGTAAGTTGCTTCAGAGGTATTGCAAGTATTACATATAACAATAATAAAATAGTGTTAACATAAAAAAAAGAAGTTTACTTTTTGTACTTATGTACTTTTAAATGCAAGTACTTCTGTACTTTTACTTAAGGAAATATCTTTTTTCCAACTTTCACTTGGAATGGAGTTATATTTGACCAGCAGTGTCTGTACTTTCACTCAAGTAATAGAGTTGTGTACTTTGTCCACCTCTGCTTGTACCAGTTTCTTTCCTGTATTGCCTGCATCTGTGATAAAAGCTTCAATGCCTCGCACCTTTGTGAACGATACATCATGTCTGTAGTGTATTGGGATAGTGTGTGTGCGTGTGCGTGTGTGTGTGCGTGCGCGTGTGTTATCGCTGAACTTTTTACAGACACAACAAAGCCCTCTAGCGTATTGAACGACACTGAATTCATTTCTTTCGCGCCTTTGGACACATAATTGCCCCTAGTGGGCGCACGCTAAATAGCCAAAAAGGTCTAGTATGATAAAACTATCATAAAGTCCTACTTGTATTAGGCTAACATAAGCCTAACAGTGACATTGATAAAGGTTACAAGTGTGTAGACTATATAATAATACAAATGTAGGTGTCTATTTAGCCTATATAATAAAAGGCATTTTATTTTCACATTCCAATATATCCATTAGAGACCAAATTGAGAATGTTAATCAAATAAAAATTGAATAAAATAAAAACTTTTAAAACTCTTTTAATTAGACAACTATTTTAAATCATTCTTGGTTTGCTACTAATAATTGATTGTATCTTTTATTTTGATAGTTTCTTACTTTTATTCTGATCACCTTTCTTTATATTATAGTCATGTTAGAATGCTATTTAAACTGTATTTTTGAAATAGAAAATTTTATAATACTTGAAAATGTACCAATAAGGGTAAAAAAATAATTTTTTATTAACCAATAAAAAATTAATCCTGCAGACTCCCTCGCCACAAGAGCTGTTTTCACACTCTGCCTCACATCAAAATAGAACATATTATCTGTGATTCTGTCTGTGATCAAAACAAAACTGAGACAGAGCTGCGCTTTCGATAACAATGCACAAAATGCATTGATATTCGGACAATATTCTATCCAAAAAAAAAAAAAAAATGCATATACCTCACATTTAAAACACTGTATGTCAAACAGCGAAAAACTGCCCTTCCTGTTAGGAGAACACAGGGACTGCTGTGTGTCAGCCTGTCACAATATAAGAGACAATGAATGATCCGCGCTGACTTGATGTTTCCCTCTTATATCGCTAAACTGTATAAATTGTATTACTTCTTCATTCTGTTATTCTGTTAATATTTACACGACATTTTATTTCTATTTTTATCTTTTATTTCATTTAATTTAATTTTGCGCCACTTTTTCTTTGTAAACATTAAGTAGCCCACTTGCACTGTCATCATACTTTACATTGCACACATTTTGTACGCAGCCTAGCTGCCATTCCTTTGGCAATACAAATGTGCAGTTTTTGTCATGCCGGTAAAGGACACGTAAATTGAAATTGATAGACATTGGCGCTCCCTGCCGGTTAAAGTGGTGGACTGGTTTAAATTTGTTATGCCTATATTAGCCAAGTTAAGACATATGGACGGCAGGGGTCGCTAAAAGACGTCGCTCTGTGAAGCATGACTTTAACGGTCTAGACGTGTTATAGCCTATTACACATTACCTCGCCTGCCTAGAATATAATCAGAATATAATTTACAGCAAAATTGTCTTTATTTGCACATTTGGTACTGTAAAAAGTTCTACGCACGTTGCACAATGTAGGCTACTTTTTATAGTAGCCTATAGGCTACTGAGATGTCGCCTCTTTTAATTACATTACGGAACTTTCGATAGGCCTAAATTATTCAGATTCTATTTTGATTAAGGAATCTGAAATGTCAAATACAGAAGTCATGTGTTCGATGTGGTAAATATGCCGCAGCTTGCAACTCTCACGGGGGAGAAAAGCAATTTTCCTAAATGAGAAAGAGGGTTTCTCTTGTCAGATATTAAGTCAAATTTCACTGTTCAGAATACCCTATGTATAAAAATATTCTACCATATGTATTATATTATTTATGTCTATATGCAATCGATATCATCCGATTACAACAATTGTTCAATAAAAACGTTGCCATATTAAAATAAGTTATAAACAGAATTCATAGTCTCAGGCCTATTGTTGTTTTTAATCTCGGCAACATATTGTTAGAATTAACTGCTTAGGTTTAGTCTTTGCAGAAGATAAAAATAGGCTAAGATATGCATCTTTTGGGTGGACGTGGTCGATCCAACCCACAAACATGTCACCCAATAGCCTGCCAAGGGGTGGAGTGATGAAGCGCATTTAAAAGCACCGCAATGAAACTCTTTCTTCACAGCACTCTTTAGCTTCTGTTTAAGGCACTTTGTCTGAACATCTAAAGTCGGAAACATGGTTGAGTGGACAGAATTTGAGAGGGCCACCATCCAGGACATCTTCTCCAATATGAACTACGACGTCGTTGGTCAGCAAGCTCTGGCAAGGTATTGAGTCCTGGCAATTACACTAACTTAAAGCGGACAACTAGTTTCTTTACTGTGCTCTAATAAAATGCTCTTTCTCCTCGTTCTGGTTTGTAGATGTCTTATCGTTTACCCCTGGACCCAGCGGTACTTCGGCAAGTTTGGAAACCTGTACAATGCCGCTGCCATCATGGGAAACACCATGGTTGCTGCTCACGGTAAAGTCGTGCTGCAAGGCCTGGAAAAAGCCGTGAAGAACATGGACAACATCAAAGCCGTCTATGCTGAACTGAGTGTGCTGCACTCCGAGAAGCTCCACGTAGATCCTGACAACTTCAGGGTAAGCTGACACCTAGATTACAAAAGAATGTTTATTACTAAGCTTTGTTCTGACTTCAGTGTTCATGCATCCCTTCTGTCCATGACACTACACTTGTGTCCTCCCACAGCTTTTGGGTGACTGCTTGACCGTCGTTGTTGCTGCACAACTGGGCGCTGCATTCACCCCTGAGGTCCAGGCCGCTTTTCAGAAGTTCCTCGCCGTCGCGATCTCCTCCCTTCAAAGACAGTACCACTAGAAACAAAACCTGCTTTGACTGTTACACAGAGGATCATATGATGTTTAAACAAAAAGTGTGTTCTTCTGAGCTGAAGCAAATAAATGTTTCATTATTCAATATGCAGTGTACTGTGTGTGTGTTTGTGTGTGTGTGTGTGTGTGTGTGTGTTTTATATTCGCATGAATTCACAAATTATGTATCTGCAGCCAGCTTTTGATTTGAAAACAAAACAAGCCTTTGGTATATCCTAACTGATCATCTTTTATTAAAATAGACACCAGTTCGTTCGAATCTGATTACCTCTTTTATTAATAGACTATCAATATAACTTTAATAAGGACAGATAGCTTCAGGCCTATTTCAAGTTTTATTCAAATGAATTTGATTTAATAATTTAATCATTGACCTATCGGTAAGCCCCTCCCCTCGAACGCAGACTAGCCAATGTTAGTCGAGTATGAGTTGCACGGGGAGAGGAACTCAGATATCTTTAGGTTTCAGCGCCATAGAGAAACATAGAAGATCCGAAGCTCGCATCGTTTTTATGGGGTTTATGCTTCAAAAATGGAAAAACGATGTGCCTGGGGTCCTTGTAACACTGATTCCAGGTATCCTGAGAGGATAGGCAATAGAATTTATTTTATTACATTCCTTAAACCCAAACAAAAAAACAGACCAAAATATCCCTAAGCATTCACCCCCAATCCCAATTAAGACAAAAACGTTCATTTTCTGGTTGTCATACTCTCGTTAAGTTAAAATGTTCATCTGCTCAAGCAGAACATTAATGTCATCTTGTGCTTCAGCAAGGTATCTCTGGCTAAAACTAGCTAACGTTAAAGTTAAAGTCCATGCTAACGTACAAACCTATAGCAAACTGTTCCAACCCGATCTCATGAAAGTGCGTATAAATAGTACGCCAAATAAAAACGAAAACTCGTGGTATTAATAAGCAAAAATGGATTTGGGCATGTATATGCTACGCGACGGGTAGGATTAGGGTTGTGGAGTATAGATGCGTATCATATGCAAGCGAAAACTGCGTATTATATGCACGCCAAATACGTGCGTATCATATATAAGCCAAAATCTATTTTTGCGTATCATTACCACGAGTTTTCATTTTTATTTGGCGTACTGTTCTCGAGTCTTGTACAGTGTAGCGCTAAAACACACAAACGAAGGTTTACATTTCTTCTAGTCTCTTCATATTAATCTGGTTAAATGTAGGCTAAATTAATATAATCTTACCCTGCGATACATGAACAGTGTTGATCTGGGATATTTTCATCTAAAATCGTGACGACCTTAACATGAGACTTCTCCCGCTTGCACTGTGATCTGTAAACCCTCGCTTTCAAATGAATTCCCACAACAATATTTATTTTAAAATCTTTTATATATCCCTCCATGGATATTTAAGTCCCACTTGAATGATGGTCCTTCTGTGTCCAAAATTTATCAAAAAGATATAGGGACAAGGCTTTCACACTGACAGCTGTCATTGTAAGACATTAGCAACTCTGTTTGTTTGTCCGAGTTCGCAACAGTAACGGGGGGGCGGGGCTTACCGATTGGTCAATTGTTAGGCTATTTGATTTAAAGAATAGTCCGTTACTTTAACAATGGGTGTTATAATGGTAGGAGTACAATCAAAACAGTCACTTCAAGTATTTGATTATCTTAAATAAATAATTAAATAGATAAATAAAACGAACGAATTAATAAATTAGCCAAATAAATGCATAAATCAAAAAAGACATTTATCAATTAAAAAAAAAAAAAAAAAAAAAACTGAATGCACCAAAGAAAACTTAAAATACTTTAGTATTATACACTAATTAATAATTAGTGTATAATATAAAAGTGTTTTAAGTGTTCTTTGGTGCATTCAGTTTTTTTAGTAACTATAATAATATAATTACTAATTATATGTATTATATGTATGTAATATATGTAATTATTAGTATAATATATACTAATTCATATTTAACCCCCTTATCAAATTATAATGTAAATAAAATAATTAATAAAAACTACGTATAGAATGTTTTTTATAGAAAGTTTTTTTTTTTATTTTTTTTTTAGATTTACTCAGTGAGAAACGCCTCATTTGCTAGATTTCAAAAATTCATAATTGAAGCCAAATTGAGCAAATTAAATTTAGGCATTATAATTTATTCAATTAAAAGTCACAGTATCTCAAATATTTGAGCGGAAGTAAATGTTTCCACATTTGTTTGTGCTTAGAGGAACTAGTTTATTTATAGCCTATTTAAATTTGCAAGTGTAAAAAAGTACGAAACATTATTTTTTTTTTTTTTGACGAAAAAAGTAACTAGCCTATATATATTTTTTTAATAAGTGGGTATAATTATGATCAGTGAAATATGCTCTTTCTTGTATACGTCGAAGGACTTAAATTGCAACAGTTGTAAAACCCTCCAAAAGCACTAAGCGGACCAATGAAGTTCAATTACTACTAATGCTTCACACCTCTGCCTCCACTTATGCTTAGGTTGAGAAATTATTTAGCAATATGCTTGTTTATTTAAAGGTTTTTAAAATGAATTTATTTGCTTGTTTGTTTGTATGGTTGGTAATTTATGTTTGATTTGTGTCAACGCAAGATAAAACATCGTTACTTCCATGTTCACTGGCTGTTAGTTCTGCAGAATGAATGAAATAGTTGCAAATATTTGTATTCTGATGTGAGACTCTCATCATTCGCATAGTTATCTTCACGTTAAGGTGTTTTTTTTTTTTTTAAATACTGACATGTGTATGACAAAAACATGCACCAAAGATGTTTAGTTAATGTTTTATAATCATTTATTGCATCATAAGACAGAATGTTTATACAGGCATTCATCTGGTCTGACGCAGTCCGACTTCATCACAATAACATGCGTTTATCTGTACTTCTCGGCCAGAGCCAGAGCCAGAGCACTGAGGAACTTGTCCATAGCAACATGGGCCTCTGGGGTGAAATCGTTGGGGAACATAGCGGCCAGAACCACGAGGATGTTGTGGGACAGAATCTATGAAAAACACAGGAAACAAATTAGGTTACCGTGACTTTACGAGAGTACGAGAGAATCGGAATTGACTAAAGATGAATTCGTTGCACTTACTTTGAAATTAGCGGGGTCAACACGCAGCTGGAAAGCATGAAGCTCGCTGAGGTTCAGGAGCCCAGAGGTAAGGTCATCGATTTTGCTGACAGCCTCAGCAACGCCGCTCATCACGGTCTTCCCGTGCTTCCTCACTGGGGCAGAGCCGGGGCTCAGGTCTTTCCAGTGAGAGAAATAGGTTTTGGTCTGGGGGTAGACCACCAACATCCTAGACAGACACAGTGAATTGAATGGCAGATGTATGCTCGAAGAAAACATTATGACTTAGCTTAGATTAATAACCTTACCTAGAAAGAGCATCATTACCAATGTCATCAGCCTTTCCTGAGATCTTGGACCAAAGGTCTTTGACGGCAGCTTTGTCTTTGGCAGAGAGACTCATCGTGGAAGGATGACTTTGCAGCAAACTTCTGTAGTCTGCTGGCAAGAGGACTGGCGGTTTTATACTGTCACCAGGAAGATACACCCAAGACCCTCCTCTCACCCCCAACGATGACTTATCAGACTATGGAAGAGTGCCAAAATGTTCCAGTTTTTCTCAAGACATACTCTGTCCTTTTTCAGCAATTCCTTAAACCGTTAAAAACAGCTCATCGTACAAACGTAAAAACAAATCGAGCATTCACTGAGTCAGTACGTGAGTAACTCGCTCATTTTTATTAATAGCCTAATAATGAACTTCATACTCGGTTAATAATAATTGTGGAGTCAGTTGTAGCTGTGGCCTCCATCAGAATTGTCCCTCGGTTCCAGTTCTACACTATATTTTTTAACTGCACGTTGTGTGGAAAGTTGTAGTTTCGCAGTAAAAAAAAAAAAAAAAAACCTTTATAGGAGTTATTCATTCGACAGATGGTTAATAATTACATTAATTCATTTCAAACTGCAGGCTACTGATGATCTGTAGGCTATTTAACTCTTAGGTGTTGAGTAGCAAATGAGTTTGTTTATGATAAAGAACGGGAATAAACAGCTGAATTGAATTCATTTTTGTTCAATAATATCTTTAAAGATATACTTGAAACATTTGAAATTTGCTGGTAATGCTACTTTAAAGTACTAAAGATGAGTGTTTTCAACTGTACTGGGTATTGGAACAAAAGTACGTCTTGTCTTTATGAAATAACTGTAATGTATGAACTATTTATATGTATTATTGTTCATAATTTGTTTAGCAGACAACTAAAATAAATATCATACGAAGAAATTGCATGTATTTACTTAACAGTTTTTTGTTTTTTTTGTTTTTTTTTTTGTGGTGGGCTACTTAAAACACTTACTTGTAGATAATTATGGAACGCACAGTTCAGCAATACTAAAACTAAATTCAATGTTCAGAATTCCATATTCATAAAATGTTCTATCATATGTAGTCTATTTATTATGTATGTGCTGTATCATCCGATTTAAATAATTGGTCCTTAACAAATTAAACACGTTAAAATAAGTTAAAAATAGAATCCAGTATAGACTCATGGGCTTATTGTGGTTTCTATTTTCTTCTTCTTCTTCTTCTTCTTCTTATTATTATTATTATTATTATTTTAATCGAGGCATATTGTTAGAATTAATCTTTGTGGATATTAGAAGGGAAAAATAGGCTAAGATATGCATCTTTTGGGTGGACGTGGTTGATCCAACCCACAAACATGTCACCCAATAGCCTGCCAAGGGGTGGAGTGATGAAGCGCATTTAAAAGCACCGCAATGAAACTCTTTCTTCACAGCACGCTTTAGCTTCTGTTTAAGGCACTTTGTCTGAACATCTAAAGTCGGAAACATGGTTGAGTGGACAGAATTTGAGAGGGCCACCATCCAGGACATCTTCTCCAAGATGAACTACGACGTCGTTGGTCAGCAAGCTCTGGCAAGGTATTGAGTCCTGGCAATTACACTAACTTAAAGCGGACAACTAGTTTCTTTACTGTGCTCTAATAAAATGCTCTTTCTCCTCGTTCTGGTTTGTAGATGTCTTATCGTTTACCCCTGGACCCAGCGGTACTTCGGCAAGTTTGGAGTCCTGTACAATGCCGCTGCCATCATGGGAAACCCCATGGTTGCTGCTCACGGTAAAGTCGTGCTGCAAGGCCTGGAAAAAGCCGTGAAGAACATGGACAACATCAAAGCCGTCTATGCTGAACTGAGTGTGTTGCACTCCGAGAAGCTCCACGTAGATCCTGACAACTTCAGGGTAAGCTGACACCTAGATTACAAAAGAATGTTTATTACTAAGCTTTGTTCTGACTTCAGTGTTCATGCATCCCTTCTGTCCATGACACTACACTTGTGTCCTCCCACAGCTTTTGGGTGACTGCTTGACCGTCGTTGTTGCTGCACAACTGGGCGCTGCATTCACCCCTGAGGTCCAGGCCGCTTTTCAGAAGTTCCTCGCCGTCGCGATCTCCTCCCTTCAAAGACAGTACCACTAGAAACAAAACCTGCTTTGACTGTTACACAGAGGATCATCTGATGCTTAAAAATATGTTCTTCTCAGTTTAAGCAAATAAATGTTTCATTATTCAATATGCAGTGTATCCTTGTTCTTATATTCGCATGAATTCGCAGTTCATTCATAAATTCTCATACATGCTATGAAAGATTGTGCCATTTCCGAATAAAATATTTTATAATTACATATAGTATGTTGAAATAAGGATGGCCTTTCTGAGAGGTAACAGATGTAACAGAGTTGGACAGTTCTACAGTTTTTAGCCAAAACAGATACAAATATTAACACAAATACAGAATTGTTTGTTCAATAGGCTAACTTTTTACATAATTAATGGTTTCATATTTGATGTTGTAGCCTAATCGCGCACACGACTGGCAAACATAATAAATAGCATAATAATAATGTTATTTAAGGAATAGTCCGTCATTTTAACAACAGGTGTTAAGGTGGAAAAAGTGTTGATTCATAATCAAAGGTAACGTTAAGCATTTTAAAACAATAAACAAAGGGTAAACAAAAATAGATAAAACAAAGCGAAATAATAAATTAATAAATGAACAAAACCAAACAACAAACAGGGCCTAAGTAAATAATACATTTATTGGTGTAAAATAACAGAATACACCAAAGAACACTTTTGAGACATCTGACATCCTTAGAAACATTTGTGGTAGGCTATAATTTACACACTGACGTTGAAAAACAACTTAAGCTTTTAAAATAGTTTTACTGAACGAGAAACACATCATTTATAAGATTTCAAAACTTCATAACTGAATCCAAATGGAGCAAATAATTTTATCAACATACTCAATTAAAAGTCAAAGTAGCCTATCAACCATATGAGTGGAAGTAAAAGTTCCACAATTTTCTCAACACCTTGTCTAAGATAGCTATTAAACTAAAACCAATGAAACCTGTTACAGAAATGTTGAAATGTATGGTAAATTAATTTGAGTATAGGCCATTGCTATATGTGAATATCAAATTCAGAAACAGCTGAAGTTTTGATGTTCGATGTAAATACTAATAGTTCTGATGGTCGATATGTTCACATTCGGAATTACGTCAAATTCATTTTCAATTATGGTTATTAGTTACAATTAAAATTAAAACTTTTTTAGATGAAAGACGTCCATATCTGTGACTAATAATATTTTGCATTGAGATTGATTTCATTGTTGTTGTTTTTTTTTTTTTGTTTTTTTTTTTGTGTTTTTTTTTTTTAATATATGGATAGATAAATGTTAGGCAACGCGCACACAGCTTACAGACAGTATAGGCTACTTTATTGTCTTCTTTAAACTTCATTTCAAACACTTTATATGGTCTTAATTTAATGACAAAGTGTCGACAGCTTATTATTGAAACGTGATAGTACATCCATGATTCGCTCAAGCACGAATCTTTCCACTCATAGGCGGATCTCCTTCGCACAGAATTGGACGCGCGCTCTCGACATGCTCTCTTGACTCTGCTCTCGCAATATTGCTTGTACGCGGTCAACTTTGTCCTTGCGTCACTGAAGACCAGAAGGACTATTTTTATTTTATTTGTTTATTTTATTTATTTATTTTGTTATTTTTTTATAATTCGGGGCAGAGTATTCACACAAAATGGAAGCAAGCTGATTTTATTCTCTACTTATTTTATTATTAAATAAAATATTAAATAGTTACTTAAGTGCTTATAGTAAATCGGCGTTTATTAAACTATTTTATTTAGTGCATTTGTATTTTGTTGTTCTTGTAGGCTAGTTCTACAATAAAAGCGTATCGACATATAAAACTGTTTCGTCTTTTGTTTCGTCGCTTTTTTGTTGGGGTGGTGGTGGGGGTTGGGGTGGGAGGATTGTCTGTTTTCGCCTAGGGAACCAAATAAGTCAAAACCACTTCTGATTAGTGAAATATGCACTTTGCACTTTGTACGTTGAAGGACTTAAATTGCAACAATTATAAAACCCTCCAAAATATAGTAGACTAATGGAGTTCAAATACTCAAGTGGTTTACACCTCTGTCTCCACTTAGGCCTGTGCTTAAGGTTGAGAAATTATTATAGCATTATGCTTCTTTATTTAAAGGTTAAAGCTTGTTGATTGTGATGTTTTTATGTTTGATTTGTTCATTTATTTATTTATTTATAGTACGTCGGACTTTAGACTTTTTATGTAAAACTGCTACAATGAGTGTCAACACTATAAAACAACATTATGTTCATTGGCTGGTAGTTCCATATAATGAATGAAACAGTTGCAATATTTTGTCTCACCATTTGCAATAGTTAGGCCTATCTTCACCACGTTATGACAACAGATATGATTTTAAAACATTGACCGGTCTATGAAAGAAAGAAAAAATGCACCAAAGATGTTTAGTTAATGTTTTATAATCATTTATTGCATCATAAGACAGAATGTTTATACAGGCATCCATCTGGTCTGACGCAGTCCGACTTCATCACAATAACATGCGTTTATCTGTACTTCTCGGCCAGAGCCAGAGCCAGAGCACTGAGGAACTTGTCCATAGCAACATGGGCCTCTGGGGTGAAATCGTTGGGGAACATAGCGGCCAGAACCACGAGGATGTTGTGGGACAGAATCTATGAAAAACACAGGAAACAAATTAGGTTACCGTGACTTTACGAGAGTACGAGAGAATCGGAATTGACTAAAGATGAATTCGTTGCACTTACTTTGAAATTAGCGGGGTCAACACGCAGCTGGAAAGCATGAAGCTCGCTGAGGTTCAGGAGCCCAGAGGTAAGGTCATCGATTTTGCTGACAGCCTCAGCAACGCCGCTCATCACGGTCTTCCCGTGCTTCCTCACTGGGGCAGAGCCGGGGCTCAGGTCTTTCCAGTGAGAGAAATAGGTTTTGGTCTGGGGGTAGACCACCAACATCCTAGACAGACACAGTGAATTGAATGGCAGATGTATGCTCGAAGAAAACATTATGACTTAGCTTAGATTAATAACCTTACCTAGAAAGAGCATCATTACCAATGTCATCAGCCTTTCCTGAGATCTTGGACCAAAGGTCTTTGACGGCAGCTTTGTCTTTGGCAGAGAGACTCATCGTGGAAGGATAACTTTGCAGCAAACTTCTGTAGTCTGCTGGCAAGAGGACTGGCGGTTTTATACTGTCACCAGGAAGATACACCCAAGACCCTCCTCTCACCCCCAACGATGACTTATCAGACTATGGAAGAGTGCCAAAATGTTCCAGTTTTTCTCAAGACATACTCTGTCTTTTTTCAGCAATTCCTTAAACCGTTAAAAACAGCTCATCGTACAAACGTAAAAACAAATCGAGCATTCACTGAGTCAGTAAGTGAGTAACTCGCTCATTTTTATTAATAGCCTAATAATGAACTTCATACTCGGTTAATAATAATTGTGGAGTCAGTTGTAGCTGTGGCCTCCATCAGAATTGTCCCTCGGTTCCAGTTCTACACTATATTTTTTAATTGCACGTTGTGTGGAAAGTTGTAGTTTCGCAGTAAAAAAATAAAAATAAAAAAGTAAAACGTTTAAGAGTTATTCATTCGACGGATGGTTAATAATTACATTAATTTCAAATTAATGTCTTTAATGTAAAACTATTATTGAACTCTTTATCAGTTGTTCCGTTATTTAGGCCATTGATGATCTGTAGGCTATTTAACTCTTAGGTGTTGAGTAGCAAATTAGTTTCTTTATGATAAAGAACGGGAATAAACTGAGCTGAACTGAATTCATTTGTGTTCAATAATATCTTTAAAGATATACTTGAAACATCTGAAATTTGTTGGTAACGAGATGAGTGTTTTCAACTGTACTGGGTATTGGAACAAAAGTACGTCTTGTCTTTATGAAATAACTGTAATGTATGAACTATTTATAGGTATTATTGTTCATAATTTGTTTAGCAGACAACTAAAATAAATATCATACGAAGAAATTGCATGTATTTACTTAATATTTTTTTTTTTTTGTGGTAGGCTACTTAAAACACTTACTTGTGGATAATTATGGAACGCACAGTTCAGCAATACTAAAACTAAATTCAGTGTTCAGAATTCCATATTCATAAAATGTTCTATCATATGTAGCCTATTTATTATGTATGTGCTGTATCATCCGATTTAAATAATTGGTCCTTAATAAATTAAACACGCTAAAATAAGTTAAAAATAGAATCCAGTATAGACTCATGGGCTTATTGTGGTTTCTATATTCTTCTTCTTCTTCTTCTTCTTCTTCTTCTTTTTCTTATTATTATTATTTTAATCGAGGCATATTGTTAGAATTAATCTTTGTGGATATTAGAAGGGAAAAGTAGGTTATGATATGCATCTTTTGGGTGGACGTGGTTGATCCAACCCACAAACATGTCACCCAATAGCCTGCCAAGGGGTGGAGTGATGAAGCGCATTTAAAAGCACCGCAATGAAACTCTTTCTTCACAGCACTCTTTAGCTTCTGTTTAAGGCACTTTGTCTGAACATCTAAAGTCGGAAACATGGTTGAGTGGACAGAATTTGAGAGGGCCACCATCCAGGACATCTTCTCCAATATGAACTACGACGTCGTTGGTCAGCAAGCTCTGGCAAGGTATTGAGTCCTGGCAATTACACTAACTTAAAGCGGACAACTAGTTTCTTTACTGTGCTCTAATAAAATGCTCTTTCTCCTCGTTCTGGTTTGTAGATGTCTTATCGTTTACCCCTGGACCCAGCGGTACTTCGGCAAGTTTGGAAACCTGTACAATGCCGCTGCCATCATGGGAAACACCATGGTTGCTGCTCACGGTAAAGTCGTGCTGCAAGGCCTGGAAAAAGCCGTGAAGAACATGGACAACATCAAAGCCGTCTATGCTGAACTGAGTGTGCTGCACTCCGAGAAGCTCCACGTAGATCCTGACAACTTCAGGGTAAGTTGACACCTAGATTACAAAAGAATGTTTATTACTAAGCTTTGTTCTGACTTCAGTGTTCATGCATCCCTTCTGTCCGTGACACTACACTTGTGTCCTCCCACAGCTTTTGGGTGACTGCTTGACCGTCGTTGTTGCTGCACAACTGGGCGCTGCATTCACCCCTGAGGTCCAGGCCGCTTTTCAGAAGTTCCTCGCCGTCGCGATCTCCTCCCTTCAAAGACAGTACCACTAGAAACAAAACCTGCTTTTTACTGTTATACAGAGGATCATCTGATGCTTAAAAATATGTTCTTCTCAGTTTAAGCAAATAAATGTTTCATTATTCAATATGCAGTGTATCCTTGTTCTTATATTCGCATGAATTCGCAGTTCATTCATAAATTCTCATACATGCTATGAAAGATTGTGCCATTTCCAAATAAAATATTTTATAATTACATATAGTATGTTGAAATAAGGATGGCCTTTCTGAGAGGTAACAGATGTAACAGAGTTGGACAGTTCTACAGTTTTTAGCCAAAACAGATACAAATATTAACACAAATACAGAATTGTTTGTTCAATAAGCTAACTTTTTACATAATTAATGGTTTCATATTTGATGTTGTAGCCTAATCGCGCACGCGACTGGCAAACATAATAAATAGCATAATAATAATGTTATTTAAGGAATAGTCCGTCATTTTAACAACAGGTGTTAAGGTGGAAAAAGTGTTGATTCATAATCAAAGGTAACGTTAAGCATTTTAAAACAATAAACAAAGGGTAAACAAAAATAGATAAAACAAAGCGAAATAATAAATTAATAAATGAACAAAACCAAACAACAAACAGGGCCTAAGTAAATTATACATTTATTGGTGTAAAATAACAGAATACACCAAAGAACACTTTTGAGACATCTGACATCCTTAGAAACATTTGTGGTAGGCTATAATTTACACACTGACGTTGAAAAAACAACTTAAGCTTTTAAAATAGTTTTACTGAACGAGAAACACATCATTTATAAGATTTCAAAACTTCATAACTGAATCCAAATGGAGCAAATAATTTTATCAACATACTCAATTAAAAGTCAAAGTAGCCTATCAACCATATGAGTGGAAGTAAAAGTTCCACAATTTTCTCAACACCTTGTCTAAGATAGCTATTAAACTAAAACCAATGAAACCTGTTACAGAAATGTTGAAATGTATGGTAAATTAATTTGAGTATAGGCCATTGCTATATGTGAATATCAAATTCAGAAACAGCTGAATTTTTGATGTTCGATGTAAATACTAATAGTTCTGATGGTCGATATGTTCACATTCGGAATTAAATCAAATTCATTTTCAATTATGGTTATTAGTTATAAAACTTTATTAGATGAAAGACGTCCATATCTGTGACTAATAATATTTTGCATTGAGATTGATTTCATTGTTTTTTTGTTTTTGTTTTTGTTTTTTTTAATAAATGGATAGATAAATGTCGTCTTTAAACTTCATTTCAAAACACTTTATATGGTCTTAATTTAATGACAAAGTGTCGACAGCTTATTATTGAAACGTGATAGTACATCCATGATTCGCTCAAGCACGAATCTTTCCACTCATAGGCGGATCTCCTTCGCACAGAATTGGACGCGCGCTCTCGACATGTTCTCTTGACTCTACTCTCGCAATATTGCTTGTACGCGGTCAACTTTGTCCTTGCATCACTGAAGACCAGAAGGACTATTTTTATTTTATTTGTTCATTTTTATTTATTTATTTATTATAATTCGGGGCAGAGTATTCACACAAAAATGGAAGCAAGCTGATTTTAGTCAACCAATTCTCTACTTATTTTATCATTAAATAAAATATTAAATAGTTATTTAAGTGCTTATAGTAAATCGGCGTTTATTAAACTATTTTATTTAGTGCATTTGTATTTTGTTGTTCTTGTAGGCTAGTTCTACAATAAAAGCGTATCGACATATAAAACTGTTTCGTCTTTTGTTTCGTCGCTTTTTTGTTGGGGTGGTGGTGGGGGTTGGGGTGGGAGAATTGTCTGTTTTCGCCTAGGGCACCAAATAAGTCAAAACCACTTCTGATTAGTGAAATATGCACTTTGCACTTTGTACGTTGAAGGACTTAAATCGCAACAATTATAAAACCCTCCAAAAAATAGTAGACTAATGGAGTTCAAATACTCAAGTGGTTTACACCTCTGTCTCCACTTAGGCCTGTGCTTAAGGTTGAGAAATTATTATAGCATTATGTTTCTTTATTTAAAGGTTAAAGCTTGTTGATTGTGATGTTTTTTATGTTTGATTTGTTCATTTATTTATTTATTTTTTAGTACGTCGGACTTTAGACTTTTTATGTAAAACTGCTACAATGAGTGTCAACACTAGATAAAACAACATTATGTTCATTGGCTGGTAGTTCCATATAATGAATGAAACAGTTGCAATATTTTGTCTCACCATTTGCAATAGTTAGGCCTATCTTCACCACGTTATGACAACAGATATGATTTTAAAACATTGACCGGTCTATGAAAGAAAGAAAAAATGCACCAAAGATGTTTAGTTAATGTTTTCATAATCATTTATTGCATCATAAGACAGAATGTTTATACAGGCATCCATCTGGTCTGACGCAGTCCGACTTCATCACAATAACATGCGTTTATCTGTACTTCTCGGCCAGAGCCAGAGCCAGAGCACTGAGGAACTTGTCCATAGCAACATGGGCCTCTGGGGTGAAATCGTTGGGGAACATAGCGGCCAGAACCACGAGGATGTTGTGGGACAGAATCTATGAAAAACACAGGAAACAAATTAGGTTACCGTGACTTTACGAGAGTACGAGAGAATCGGAATTGACTAAAGATGAATTCGTTGCACTTACTTTGAAATTGGCGGGGTCAACACGCAGCTGGAAAGCATGAAGCTCGCTGAGGTTCAGGAGCCCAGAGGTAAGGTCATCGATTTTGCTGACAGCCTCAGCAACGCCGCTCATCACGGTCTTCCCGTGCTTCCTCACTGGGGCAGAGCCGGGGCTCAGGTCTTTCCAGTGAGAGAAATAGGTTTTGGTCTGGGGGTAGACCACCAACATCCTAGACAGACACAGTGAATTGAATGGCAGATGTATGCTCGAAGAAAACATTATGACTTAGCTTAGATTAATAACCTTACCTAGAAAGAGCATCATTACCAATGTCATCAGCCTTTCCTGAGATCTTGGACCAAAGGTCTTTGACGGCAGCTTTGTCTTTGGCAGAGAGACTCATCGTGGAAGGATGACTTTGCAGCAAACTTCTGTAGTCTGCTGGCAAGAGGACTGGCGGTTTTATACTGTCACCAGGAAGATACACCCAAGACCCTCCTCTCACCCCCAACGATGACTTATCAGACTATGGAAGAGTGCCAAAATGTTCCAGTTTTTCACGACTTTCTTGCTTCTTCTTCTTCTTCTTCTTCTTCTTCTTCTTCTTCTTCTTCTTTAAATCTACTCTTATTTAACCATTTAGCAATTCATTAAATGAAGATTCATTCATTTAATAATTAACCATACCTATAGGCCTACATTTTATTTTATTTTGTTCTGTTTTAGTTTTCGGAGCTCCTTGTGTTACTGCAAAACTACAGAATATACAACTTTCCACATAATGAGCAATTCAAAATATGTAAAAAAAAAATTCGTAAAAGCACGCTTAATCTTTCTTTCTTTCTTTCTTTCTTTCTTTCTTTCTTTCTTTCTTTCTTTCTTTCTTTCTTTGTCTTTCTTTCTTTCTTTTCTTGTATTTTGTAATATGAATTGCTTGATTTTGTCATATTCTAAATTTACTTATTTGTCAATTAAACATTGTGTAATTCTTGCATCGCCTTGCTAAGAAAATGTGGGTTGTTGGGGGGGGGGGCTTTTATTATGGCCTTTTATTAATTTAGGCCACACGCATATTTTTTATTCTGTAATTGTTTATAAACGCATAAAAAATACAAATAGAGAGCTATTTGGTTTCGTCAGTTTATGATTTCAACACAAGTTACGCAGATTACCTTACGTGACTAGTGGGACGGATGTTTATTTGACCTTTGTCAAATGGTCGTTGTTTTACCGTTAAATCATTCTGCTTTATTACATAAAAATCTGGGAGTTTTTGCATTTCAAAAAACACCATTTAGTAGGCCTATGTTTTTAAGCCATTTGGTTTACATGGACACAGAAAGAGGCCCCACAATGTTAACATTTTCATGATTTACTACATTTGAGGGGAAATTTCGTGCCACAATGTAGGTTAAACAAGTTCACACATACAAACTGAAGAGTTCAGATGCAAAAGCCTCCAAGCGCCGTTTGAAATTTTCTTCTAAAATTAGCATTTCTCTCAGGCTCCTATGCGTCGATTCTGTTATTTCACGTTCATGGTAAGGAATAGGTTATTTAATTGGCATTAAAGTGAAATAACGGAACATAAACATAGAAGCCTGAGAGAAATGCTAATTTTAGAAGAAAATTTCAAACGGCGCTTGGAGGCTTTTGCATCTGAACTCTTCAGTTTTGATCAGTGATACACTAAAAGTCATACGATGTTGCTCACCTGAATAAGTTTTGTGTTAAAACTAATCAACACACCTGAAATAATCAATCAAAGTCTGGCACCTTTAAAAACATGAAATTAAAATGAAATAACTGGCAGGTGCCGTTTTGAAGTATAGGTCTCCGGAATATCTCCGCTAAACCCCTCACATTGTGCTGTTGAACTGTTTACGGAAAACAGATATCGAGATATCAGCTCTGGTATCAGTCCAAGTAAATTTTGGCACATTAAAGCTGCTCGTGTTTTAGCGCTGATAAGTAGGCCTACTAAGTGAAAAGCTCATTTTCAGATTGGATTAACGTCATTTGAACAGAATTCATGACAGATGTTTTGCAGGATTAGCCATTATTATACGGGCGGGTGAGTGATATATAAATAAACGCGACCTCGCTAACAAGTAGTGCTATCTCAGCATTAAAGTATCAACTGCAAACTAATCATGGTGGAGTGGACTGACGCTGAGCGCAAAGCCATCAAAGCTGTGTGGGGAAAAATTAATGTGGATGTGATTGGGCCCCAGGCTTTGGCAAGGTGAGTGTGTCTGTTAATCTGGATGCAATTTGTTGGCTTCTTTTATACTATATTATATTATATTATATTATATTATATTATATTATATTATATTATATTTTATATTTACACGTGTTCCTCCACAGATGTCTCATCGTGTACCCTTGGACTCAACGCTATTTTGGCTCCTTTGGGTCCTTGAGTGACGCCGCATCTATTATGGCTAACAAAAAAGTGGCTGCTCACGGCAAGGTTGTGCTCAACGGACTCGGAAGAGCGGTCCAGAACATGGATGACATCAAGAAAACCTATGCGCCACTGAGCGTGTTGCACTCCGAAAAGCTTCACGTGGATCCGGACAACTTCAGGGTGGGTCATCGCTTTTGAGTTTGAATCTGAGTATGGGACCGAGGCGGGATTAAATAACTCACATGGTCTTTTTCAATTTTTTACAAACTACTTTCTTTGGAATTTGTTTGGAATTGCATTCTACACTAGCAATGCAGTGCGTAGTATACACTCTGTAGTTTGCAATAGCACTTGTCATGCATCACAGTACATTCATTTCCTTTAAACACAATTACTATTATAATAAAGATTCTTTATTGGCATAGATGGTTATTTTAAGAACCTTTAACCTCCATTGGATTCTTTCCATTGCACAAAAACTTCTTTATAGTGCAAAAGATTCTTCAGATTAATACAACGTTGACACTACGAAAAAAAAACAGCTCCTTTAAAAACTGTTCACAGAAAGGTTCTTTTAGGAAGACCAAAATGGTTCTTATATTGCATCCTTTTAGAAAGTTAATTTTTTTAGAATGTATATGTGAAATTTTGATCACCTTGTAATTTTCTCTTCAAAGCTCCTCGCTGATTGCGTGACCATTGTTGTGGCTTCCCAGCTCGGTCGTGCCTTCACTCCGGACATTCAAGCAGCATGGCAGAAGTTTCTGGCAGTTGTAGTATCTGCACTTGGAAAACAGTACCATTAACTGAACATCTGATTTTAAAAAGCTGCAGAGAATTATACATGTGCATCTTCCAATTAATGTATGAGCACCTTCCAATTAATAAAACCCTAAACAATTCTGATCAGTGTTGTTCTGTTATTGATGTTAATGCATAGGCTAATATGCAAAAAAGAGATACACTAAATTAGCATGCAATTTCGTTGTCCTCATTCTTGATTGTATGTTCATATTAATTATACGCATTTGAATGCAAAATTAATAATTTGCAGGGAAATATTTTACTTGGATATCCTTTTAGCGATGACCTGCTGGTTTCAGCACTGTACAGCGCCACTCTCAACCTGTCCGATCCTACATCAGGCACTCTCAGCCGCTGCCATAACAATAAACATAGCCAGAAAATCCCCAAAGCAGGCTTACTGCTGAAACGATGTTGATGTACTGTGAAGAGATTATAGGTAAAACCGCATTTTTTTTTCATTAAGCTCCTAAACAGATTGAGACCATGTTTATATAAATCTCATAAAACTCAAACATTATTTTCTAGAATGAAAAGCAAACGCAGGTTTGGATATTTTATGGAAATTTAAAATAATAATAATAATAATTAAAAAATAAAATGTAATATGATGTGATCATTTAAGCACATGAAAAAAATAAATAAATAAATAAATAAATAAATAAATAAATAAATAAATAAATGTTTGTTGTTTACCTGCTGTTTGGAGGAAATATGGTGACAGACGGTCGGTTCCAGAAATGTGCATTTTGCGTGCAGTTAAAAGTCAGTGGCTGATGCAGAGAAGTGTTATGTCAGGCATTATGAATGGTTAAGATAAGAAAGCTCGAATCTCTAACAGTCTTGGCACAGTAGCCTGTTTGTCTAATTTTTCCCACCCTTCCTGAACACTAAAAAGGCAAATAGACACCATGACAAGGTCTCGACAGTGACAGAGAACCTCCAATACCTTCATAAAGAAGGACATTCTTTGATTCCTACTCGTGAAGTGAACAAACAAACAAACAAACAAACACATAACTCATAATGTGTGTCGTTATATAGATCTGTAACATATTATACAACATATTATTCTAGCATGTTTAGGTCCTTTGGGTTAAGAGTGCTGGTACCTGCAACACATTAGAAATATCAGTGTTTTGTCATGAAAAAAAGTCTACTCAAATAAATAATAACTTAAGAACTACATGTTTTCGTAATGGAAAACACATGGTTAAGTAGAATCTAAATGAATGGACACTGGCCAAAAGTGAGGGGAAACAGACTATAATCTGTACATTTCAGTAATAGCTTTCAGCATGCATTTGAGAAGAGTTTGACTCTTAAAAAAAGATTTACTGATCAGGCAGTATTTATAGAGTAAACACTGAAACCCCTGAAACAGTAGCATTTGTTGAATTCCAAAGTTTAATATGCAGAATAACCAATATGCAGATATTCTGTTTATAAGCAACCTACTTAATTTCACCTATAGGTCCACAGCCAATATTGGAGCTGTAACATAGAAGAGTTCTTATAACAAAGTAGTGAAGTCACTTACTTTATATAATACTTTTCTCAGTCTACGTTTTTTAATTACTTTAAATATTCAATTTGTTATTCTTTTTTTTTTTTTTTAAATATTGGCTTTATTTTATTTTATTTTATTTTATTTTATTTTATTCTTCCAAATGTTTGAGTTAACTCGTTGGGTCTGCTCAGTTTTATTTGTTATGGTACCAAGTTACCTACCGAGTAGCCTACATCATAGTTGAATTTGCCAAATTATATCTTGAAAGTGTACCAACCCTATCAGATCTGTGGTATGTTTTTGTGTGTGTGTATGTAAACAAAAGGAGACAAAAGTCATAGCTTGATTTCATACATTTCTTTTTATTATTTTCATCCTCATTAAGGCGAATACAGTGTCGCCTCGGAGATGAATACAGGGTCGACTTTAGCGGTACTTCTCGGCCAGAGCCAGGCTGACCTGAGCGAGGAACTTGTCCACAGAAACATGCACCTCAGGAGTGAAGTCGTCAGGAAACATCATTGAGAGCACAACGAGGAGATTGTGATTGATGATCTGATGAAAAAAAAAAAATCGGTTGTTAATATAGAGTATATTTAATCGCGATTAAATATGAAATCCTATAAATCCTAAAAATATTTTCAGCAAAATTTACCTTGAAGTTAGCGGGGTCCACGCGAAGCATGAAGGCGTGAAGCTCGCTGAGGGTGAGCAGACCCCCCTTGAGATCATCTATCAGCTCGACAGCGCTGAGGACGCCATTCAGTACGGTCAGCCCATGCTTTTTCACCTGAGGTGAGCTGGGGCTCAGGTCTGCCCAATGGGAGAAGTAGGTCTTCGTCTGAGGGTAAACGAACAGAGTCCTGTAACGATTCAAAACAACAGAGGTGTAATAGCAGCCTATGTTATAAATGTCCGTTCATTTATGCAGAAACTGCAGCTCAAAGTACCTGGCCAGAGCCTCACTGCCGATGTCCGCCGCCTTAGGGGCAACTTTGCCGAAGAAGGTCTTCACGGCCAATTTGTCCTTTGCAGAAAGACTCATGGTGACTAGATTTAGTTGTGGAAAGACTGCCAAAAAAAAACCTAGATGTGTTTTTTTTTTTTTTTTTTGGCAGGGCCTTTTAAAGGAGAGAAGGGCATTATTTTGAAAAAAACAATTTTTGACTCCACCTCCGTAGGGCATTGGGTGGAAATGTCTTGAATCTTGATAAGCAAGAGAACTGTTCAGTTCTGAAACTAACAGCATGTCATCATGTTCACGTAAATACATACAAATCTATTATTCATTTCAAAACTCCCCAAGGCCTTCATAATATATATATATATATATATATATATATATATATATATATATATATATATATATATATATATATATAGGCTATATATGTGTGTGTGTGTGTGTATTCCTACTTGTGAGTTTGACATTAAACTGGTTGTGACATTGTACGTTTTGATGGTACATAAAACGTCTCTTAATTTCTTTCTTTTCTGGAGGTTCTCATGCTGTACAGTATGTGTAAGATAACAGCTTCAAACAGTTTCAAAATGAAAATTAAAATGTTTGTGCCATTTTCATTTGAGCTTCATTAAGACAGATATTACAGTAACACTTTAAATTAGGAAACACTATTCACTATTAATTAGTTTCTTTTTAGCACGTATATTAGGCCTACTACCATATTGCCAGTTTCTTACTTATAAAGCACGTATTAATGACTACTTCTGCATGATCATATTCTAGATCCCTTAACACTATATCCCATACCTAAACATAACTACTACAAACAACTACCTTACTTACTATCGATAAGCAGCAAATTAGGAGTTTACTGAGGGAAAACTCTAACAGTGAAAATGCGTTAAAGTGTTACCGATATTATCTAAAATATTACACCATTATTTTGCCACAACTATGGTCTGTATGTACATTAATTAATTACAAAAGATAGTGCAACAAACAAATAAATATCCTATAAATTAAACAAACAAACATAGGCTATTTACGAATGAATGGATTAAGGTAGCATTTCTTTGCATTTATTCATGTACCCGAGGTCTTTAAGACAACATACACAATTAAAGTTTTTGAAACATGTATTTATAAAAGTAAGAAACAGTCACAACACTACTTGAAGCATGTTTGGAGCCATTAAGAGGGGCTTTTTGGGTTAAGAGTGCTGATGGCACATAGCCGATAAATTATACTTATTTTAAGAATGGCGCTGTGATTTGTGTCCACGTCGCCAATATTGACATTTAATTAAAGACTTCTCAGACTGTATGGGAGTGATAAAACCCACAGGCATTCATATTTGATCAAACTACTATTGCTGTAGCGAAAGGGTGGATTTCAAGTCTTATCTTCTGGAAACATGAACACATATTATCAGTAACTTCAGAAGTAGGTCCACCCATGTTTGGCACTGATCTCGATTACAACGAATTTGCTCAGGGATAGAGATCTTCCAGCGATCTTCAGGCTTTTTGCTGAAGCATGCTGTAAATGACACTTCTGAGAATGCAAGATGTTTCACCATGAATGGTGTAACTCGGGGACACATGCTGAAGGCGTGCAAATATCTAAATAAAATAAAATAAAACAAACAAACTAAGATAACAGAATGGTTCACCTGCAAAATATGTATTAGTCAATATATGGTTATTGTTTAGAGTTAAAAAAAAATAATGTTAATTTATCATGCATGAATAATATATATGTGGATAAAAAGTTTTTTTCTTGGTCACACTGAGGCTTATTGATCACATATCTTGTAGGCTTATGGTGCATTATGTGTAGGTTGCACATTTTGCTCTTGCAAAGCATTTATATATATATATATATATATATATATATTTAAATTGGACAGTGGAATAAATAAAGCTCAGTTGTTGTCTATTGGGACGTTTTTCTTTCATTCTTTTTCTTTCTTTCGCTACTTTACATTTTATAAGTTCAACTGTAAGTAGAAATAAACAGCGAGAAGACAGTTACATTCTGTTATGTGATATGAAAGTTATTACACTAATATTTAATGTAATAACAAGCATTGTTCTTTGCAGCTACACACACACACAGTCATTTAGCAGACGCTTTTATTCAAAGCGACTTATAAATGAGGACAATGGAAGCAATCAGAATCAACAAAAGAGCAATGATATGCAAGTGCTATGACAAGTCTGTTAGCTTAACGCAGTACACGTAGCAAGTTATTTATTTATTTATTTTTTTAATTATATGATAAATTTTTAAATGTTTTTGATAAAGAGATTCCATTTTGTAAAGGTAAATAAAACTGTGTTGAACATAAATGTGCAGGTGCCAGAACAAAATGAAACAGGTACCATGTCAATCAAAGGTGTTAGCTGCAATAAATAAGATTATATTTATATACACCGAAAATACTGAAGTATCTATGTCTGTGCTACATCTACACAGACGGTCTGAAAGCCGTTTTCTTCATCATTGTATTATTGCGCCATCTGGCGTACAAACAAATAAAGTATGAACATCGGACACGTTTCTTAAATGGCTGCAATGTCCTGTAGGTCCATAATGCGTACACATTCAATAAATACTCCATTCCACTTCCTTCTATCTAAATTTATTTATTTATTTTTCAAAAACGTGGGAAACAAACAAACAAACAAACAGACGAATTTAAATGTGAGCACTTTACATAAAGGTTCATGGCTGGCAAATGTGTCAAAAGTTATACAAAGCTGTGAACAGATATTACAAATTTAGAGATATTCAAAGAGTGTTAAATAAAACAAATACAAAAGAGTATAAAACGAATTAGGTACTAAACTAGTTATAAGAAAGCATGTGTAGGCTACAAAGTGGGTAAACCAAAAATTTCAATCTTTCCAATTAAACAAAGCTCTTCCATTTAAAATGATAAAATCCAACATCTTGTGTGGTTTAAAAAAAGCTAAGGAAAAAATTCTATAGTCTTTGCACTAAAACTTTGGAGATGATATATATTATTTTCATTTTGGAAAACAATTTACATTCGTCATAGACAATACTGAGCCTTTCCCCCCACATTCTGGATCCTAAAACCACCAGCGAATGAGCAAAAAGACACAAAATCAACTGGTGCTCAGTGAACACGTGCAAGTACCAATATGTGTATATCACTTAAACCCGATGCGCTAGACGACATCTGGTCTCATCCAACAAGGAACTTGCGTACCTTCATATTTCCTTCACTGGCTATGTATGATTGCAAACTGGCAATATACAATATTAAAAAAAATGATGTATTAGCTCTGGAAAACTCATTTTATGCTCATCTATAATGTCTTTGGAGAGCCCTTGTTCAATAAACCTTCAATACAAGTTTTTACATTAACAAAATAACAAAAACATGCAGTCCTCCACAAATCAGAGTAAACAAAGTACAAGAGACCATAATACTGCACCGGCTGTGAACACATCTGTGGTGGCAATGCTGTCCATCAGGGTAAAGAGAACCTGTACAGCCAGATGATTTACACAAGCCCACAAAATCTTAAGCAGGATGACGTCTCACAATGTGAATTCATTCAGTAAAAATGCTAAAATATCACCATAAGTGTATTACCTGTAAAAGATAGCATTACAAATCTCCTAGAGAAGTAACTGGACCACTATGTTTCCCGTTGAAGGGTGACACAACTGCACTGTATAATCAAATATATTGTTGTAAAGGCTATCAAATGTTGTTCTGAAAACAGCTGGTGTGGTGTGTTTTTCTTATTAGAATAGTAAAAACCGTGAAAGGACACTTGATTAAAATACATGTTTTTTTTTTAGTTGTTTACACAATGCTCTTATAAATGTAATCAGTTGCTGTATGACTATAACTGGATGATTTGAACGCTAAATATTGCTGGATTGTTAAAAGTTAACGCACTTCGATAAACTGACTGTATAAGGTAACACTTGTTTAACAAATGGACCGCTAGATGAATGATATTGCTGTTACACGCTTGTTGTTATTCTTATTTGAAATCACACCCCTTGTTTCCTTCACTACAATGGAAAACGCTACAAAAGGTACAGAAAACAACACATAAGGACCAATGGTGTCAAGTGCTAATTCTTTTAAGAGTGCACAATATTTATATCTCTAAAAGTTGTACATGCTAAATTGTGGGTACACATACTGTACACATATACACAAACACACAAAACCTCACACACATACAGACAGTGGAATGGACAAGGATTGTTTGCTGGAAGAGGTGACATCTGATTCATGACATCCATTTACTTCAGTTCAGAGGAGGGAGGAGAAGATCCCAGAATTGGAGACTTTGGTGACACCTGTGGAAAAGGAGAAACTTGGTGGCTCAACTCACAGGGTTGATGAACAGAATACTGGATGTGATAGCTGTTATTGAGACATTTGTTATTGACTTTGGCTATTAGGTGATAACAGAGCAAGCACACTCACAGGGGAAGGTGGCTTTGCAAAATTGAGGTGCGCATACAGAAGCACGGCAATGTCATTCTGACTGGCCTCCAGTGCTATGGAGAGAGCTGTGCTGCCATCCTGTAAAAGAGCAACAGAAGATGTCACAAGCCAGAATAAACATTTTCATAAAAGCTAAAGGGTTAATATGATGTCTACACAAATATGTGTCTCAATAAGGAAAACGATAAAAAAAAAAAAAAAAACTAGTTTAAAACAAGTTCTTAGAAATGTATTCATGTTGGTTTAATTTGGTTTTAAAAACTTTAATACCATTAAGTAAAACGTCATAACTTTTTTTTACAACTTCAAAAAAGAGTTATATACACATATACAAACACCACGCAAATACCAAGAATTATTAATTCATAAATATTACTACGTTTTTTTAGGGGTTACATATGTCGCTTTTTGCATTATAAACCTTAAAGTAACCTTGTCTTGCCATAATTTATTTTCAAGATTACCAAAATTAATTATCAAGTTTAAAATTATACTTTAAAAAGATTTTTGACTTTGACAGATATGAGGTTCTGCAGGGGCCCTTTCTATGAAAAAAGTTGAGATACATATCAACTTTTTTCATAGAAAGGAATTTCCCCTGCATGTTGGTTGCACTTGGGAATTTCTGTCATCATTTACTCACCCTCATGTCATTCCAAACATGTGACTTTCTTTTTTTGTGCAACACACAAAAAAAGGCATTTTGAAGAATGTGAGTACAAAAAAAAAAAAAAATTGTTTTTATTCCCATTGACTTCTATAGTATTTTTTCCTTTGTCCATACAATGAAAGTCAATGGGACCCAGAAGTGTTTGGCGGCCAACATTCTTCAAAATATCTGATCCACAGAGGAAGAAAAAATGGGTTAAACTTTATTTTAAGGTTTCCTTGATACAGTGTAATTCTACATTTAAGTACTGAGTAATATGTACTTATATGTGGTTAGGGATAAGCTTAAGGCTTACTTGCATGTAATTATGCATAATTTATTGTTATTATAATAGTAAGTACATGTAACATGCATAACAAGGACACCTTAAAATAAAGTGTTTCCAAAAAATGCATACAGGTTTGGAAGGACATTAAGGACCATTTTCATTTTTGTCTGACCTATCACTTTACGATGCAAAACTGGCAAAAATTGACAATGAGAAGCGATAAAGAAGATAGACAGAATTTAACAGATGAATGTGGAATCATGCTTGATAACAGAGATAATCACATTATCAGTGAGCGTGGCGTCACAGCCCGGCACAGACAGCAGCTGCCGCACAATGTCCACGTGTCCGTGTTCACAGGCACACATGAGCGCTGTGGAGCCGTCATCGTCACGCAGGTTCACCTGAGCTCCACAGGACAGCAGAGCTCTCACCATGTCCCCTCTGCCATGACTGACCGCCAGCATCAGCGCAGTCTGCCCCGCCTACAACACACACACACACCCCCATCAGTACAACACACTGACTGACACATACTGAAGTACACTGAGGGACCAGAAGGGGGTGCACCTGGCTGGCTTTGGCGTTGACGTCTCCGGTGCGGAGCAGCTGTAGGACGGTTTGAAGGTCACTGTCAGAGTTGAAGGCAGCCAGAGCTGTCAACATGATAGCTGTGTAACCAGCCTTGTTCTGCTTGTCAGCATTACAGAGACCTACACAACAAGAACAGCTGATAAATAAGAGCTACGGATATAGCTCTGTCACATGCTAAATAAAAAGTACTGACATATTTTCGACCACAAATACACTACTGTTCAAAGGTTTGGAGTCAGTAAGTTTTTTTTTTTTTTTTTTAAAGAAACAAATACTTTAAAAGATGCATTAAATTTAACAAAATGACAGTAAAAACATTTATAAAGTTACAGATTATTCTATTTAAAATAATTCCTGTTCTTTTGAACTTATTTATCAAAGAATCCCAAAAAAAATATCATGGTTTCCACAAAAATATGAAGCAGCACAACTGTTTTCAACACTGATAAAAATAATACATGTCTCTTGAGCTGCAAATCAGCATATTAGAATGATTTCTGAAGGATCATGTGACACTGAAGACTGGAGTAATGATGCTGAAAATTCAGCTTTGAATCACAGGAATAAATTAAACTTTAAAATAAATTTAAGTAGAAAACAGTTGTTTTAAATTGTAATAATATTTTACAATATTACTATACTGTTCAAAATCAATCAATCAAATAACTGCAGTCTTTGTGAGCAACTTCTTTGAAAACATTGAAAAATCTTATCAACCTCAAACTTTAAACAGCCTTAAACATTTAATTTATAATATTAATAATAAAATATGTGACCATGGACCACAAAAGCAGTCATAAGTAGCACGGGTATGTTTGTAGAAATAGCCAACAATACATTGTATGGGTCAAAATTATCGATTTTTCTTTTATGCCAAAAATCATTAGGATAATAATTAAAGATTGTGTTCCATGAAGATATTTTGAACATTTCCTACTGTAAATATATCAAAATTTAATTTTTGATTAGTAATATGCATTGCTAAGAACTTCATTTGGACAACTTTAAAGGCGATTTTCTCAACATAGTGGTTTTTTTTTTTTGCACCCTCAGATTCCAGATTTTCAAATAATTGTCCTATCCTAACAAGCTTATTTATTCAGCTTTCAGATGATGCATAAATCTCAATTTCAAAAAACTGACCCTTATGACTGGTTTTGTGGTCCAGGGTCACATATTATTGACACTCGTTAAGTACTGAAGTCTACTGATTTCCCTTTCCCCACTGAATTCCCTTTTTGCAATTTTAACAATAGAGATAGAGAGAGGAGAGACACGATATAATGTGTCAAAGGATGTGCGTGTGCCTGCCAGGCCGTTTGATAGCACCTACGAAAATAGTGTGTCAGCAGTGAGCACTGCTCAGATGTGAAGAGCGTCGCTCACCAGTATCCAGCAGTAGTTTGACTACAGGGAAGTTGGAGTGAGAGACAGTGTAGTGCAGAGCTGTGTTTCCATTGCCGTCAGCCATGTTGATGACAAACTCCAGTAGCTGGGGAGAAATGGAGGCAAAGGTGTCCATGTAGGCTTTGACTACTGCAGTGACAGCAGCCTTATGACAGGACACTCTGAGCCACTCCTGCAGCACTGTGGTGTAGGCTGTCCTCTGGAAAGACGAGAGGAGATAGAAACAGGCTTTAACTACAATGTATTACAATAAATACATCATGCTCATTTACTAGCAGATCCTCAATATTACCAAAAAGCTGTTTTAAAGGCGAGTCATTTGATCCAAATGATTTTCTGGATTTGCTCTTTATAAAATATGGTGGTGCTTGTCCATGCGCAACTTGCCACCACAGTGTTGGAGCTCGAACGACGTGTGTCAAACCTCAAGTCTGGTCAAGTATATATATATCTGGACAAGTTATATGGCACAGTTTTGGATGGGAAATGTCGTAAAATAAGCAATAACAATAGTGATGCTAATTTTTCAAATTTTAATATTTAAAATGCGTCAGTGGAACAATAAAAATGGCAATCAAAGATATTGCAAATACTAGGGCCCAATGAAATCCATATTACATTTTCCCAAATTCTTCTGTTTTCCATTTTATTTATTTTTTTCTGGTTTCCTATTTATTGGTTTAATAAATTTTTAATAATCAAAAAGTGTGTCTAATTAATTTAATTAATAAAACTTTATCAATTTAATAATTTAAATAACTTTTTTCCCTATGAAATTCAGAAATTCTGTGTCATCTGTTTTAATTGCTCTAGGCTTATGATTTAATATAATTTTTTTTTAAATTATATTAAAATTAAAAAAGGTGGTAGCCACATTAATATTTAATTAATCTTTTAAAACGTAATTACATGAAAATGTAACAATTACTTTTATTTTTGGCAAACAAAGCACTGCAAAATAGGTTTGCTGTCAAAAATAAAACATGGAGGAATTTTGTGATATTTCTTAAAAAAAAAAGTTTTATTGTTTTTATTATTATTATTATTATTTATATTATTTGAAAAGTACATTCTACTGTACAACAGTAATATACTTGTCACAATTTCAAGTTAAACCAAACTTTTATTTTAACAAGTTGTCGTGAAGGCCTAGTTCAAAACTAACACATACTGTGACTTGATTACGTGTACAGCCCTATTTTTGATTTATTCATCCAAAATTTGTCAAATTCTGTGACATTATAAGTTATACTGTAAATTCCATTTATTTGACTGGATGCGTGTTTTTCTGCATTACAGTACTCACGGGGTCCTATGCAAATACCTACTAATTTTCTAAGCAAAATAATTACATACTTCACTTTGAAGTTGTGAACTATGCTATCTATCACTTTTAAGCATGAGAACACAACTGTTGAACATACTGCATTTTGATGGCTAAATGCATTTGGTTCACTGAGTGCCTTCTGCAAGGTGTGGAGAGCCGCCATGAGACTGCCACTCAATTCCAGTCTGGAAAGAAAGAGAAAATGCTCGTCACTCAGCATTTACAGCCAACTTACCTAATCAAAAATGAATCTCATAAGAGCTTGTGCTGCTGATTTGAGTCTCCCTACCTGCTTGCTTGTTTGTTAGTAAGGGTGGTGCTTGTATTTGCAGCTGGATCACTGGTGGAGGATATGGCTATGTCCTGTTTTGTTGAGGCATCTGTAGATTGTGACTGTGTCACACCTTGTTGGGCGGTAAGGTCAGCGGTTTTTGATTGGCTAACATCTTGCTGAGGTTTGGCACCAGTGGATTGTGATTGAGTGATTGTCAGCTGAGCAGCAAGGCCCGACACATCTGGCTGAGTGAGATTTGGCTGGACGTTTGAATCGGTGGCTTTGGATTGCTGCACTATAGCGCTGGTGGATGACAACTGGACAGAGTCTTGTTCAAGAGAAGCGGCAGTGCTTTGAGAAGTACGCTCTTGGAAAACATCTGCGGATTGAACGATGCCCTCCGGATGAGCCATGGTGGTGATCATTGACGATTGGTTTATAGAGAGCTGTATGCCTGCCTCTGCTGCTGGTGATTGGGTGACCTGTTGCTGGGTAGCTGCATCCGTGGCTTGCGATTGGCTGGTGCTTTGCTGTGCTGCAGTGTGATTGGCTGGTGGCTGGGCAGCGCTGTGCTCAGGTGTTTGAGCAGCTGCTGTCTCACAGGTGGGCTGCGGGCTGCAGGAGGTCACCTGAGACTGCTGCGCCGCAGATTCTGGTAGTTTCTCCGTAGCCTCGTGGTATTCGCTTGCATCGCTCTCATCATCTGAAGTTTCCGAGCTGCTGTCGTCAGAGGATGTCGACTCGTACCTGCAGGGCACATTAGCTCTGTTATTTACCACATAAAACCCTCTGATATAATGAAATGGATCCCAAATGGATAATCTAAACAAGATGTGCAGTTCCTGAAGGAAACACAATTGTCGCAAGGCAGCAAAATAATATAATAGTTTTGTGCTTGTTTTCAGTTTAATATCAAATTTCTTATAAACTTTAGTTTCCAAAAACCAAAAAGTCATCCTTGACCAAATAGTCTGAGCGATACGCATTATGCTAAAAGAAACATTAGCAAAAATACATAGTAGTTCAATGATAATATTGTTTAAACAAATATCTACAACATATTTATTTAATTCACATAATTCTTTATTTACCCTCCATTGACTCCTATGAACTGCAGGTTCTTTTTGGTGTACGGAGAGCCAGGTTCCCCATCTGCTTTTCGCTTCATGATTGACCTCAGGTTGGACTGAGGGGAGGCTGGAAAAAAAATATACACATGGACAGTGTAAAAATCACTAGTTGGAATATATGGAAGATTCCTGATGTGTTGTTATCAGCAGTTACTAAAAACCAACAAAGCAAACCTGGTTTTGCTGGATCGATTTGGATGGCTTCTTCTGCTGGTTGCTGGTTAATCTCTCCCTCTTTTAGCCGTTGGCAGACGGCTGCCACTTGGCTGCACTTTGTCTCTATAGCAGTTGCCTGGTTGGTCACTGGCACTGATTTGGACACTTCACTTCTCAAGACCTCCCGCACCTGCTTAGAGCTTATTGCAATGGGAAACTCACGCGGCGATTCTGAGGGCAAAAGAGAAAGGGGATAGTTCATCCAAAAATGTTGTTTTTCTTTCTCTGTGGAACACGAAAGGGGAAAAAATGGAGAATATCCATGTTGCTATTTTCAACACAGTGAAAGTGAACAGAAACATTAAAAAAAACGGCACCATAACAGTGGACCATATGACTTGGTAGGTTGGTCACACTATACTTCTGTGGACACTGCAATGGACAATAAATGTCACGCTCTGTCGTGTCTTTTTTAAAAACATAAATTCAACATATAACATAATAATCAACCCAAAATTTAAAAATATGCAATATTATCCACTTTACTGCAAACCTGCACCTTTAAAGTGTGTGTTTAGAATTCAGCTAAGCGGTAACGCTGTGAAGCATGATCTACTGATCATGCATCAGATTATTTTTCTGCATATTCAAAAGGGCAATGGCTCCATTGTCTTTAAGCTTGGCATACTGTGTCTTCCCACACCATATCTGAATACATGTGTATATTCATGTGTACACATGTAGCAGTTGGGTTAGGATTAGGACAATTTGGAGATTTTGGAGTGAACAATGTTGCTCATATAAAGCTAAAATGTGGTGTCAGAGTACTAATATGGGGCATGGACCACTTTCATGGTGTTTCTTTGATGCTTTCTTTGTAATTTAACAAGTGAAGTTGTTTTTCCCTTTCGCTGTTATTGTACAGAAAAAAGCAACAAATATTCTGCTTCCTTTCATGTTCCATGAAAAGTAGTTCAGGTTTGGAACAACATGAAGGCGAATAAATAGCGAAAGATACACACACCCTCTGCTGCTGGGGACTCTGCATGTCTTCTGTGGGCTCCTTCCAGTGCAGACACAGGCTGAGCTGGAGAAGTGCAACCCTGGGCTCTTAGCAGCTTCCCCACACCCACCACTGTGGGCTGCTCCAGTGTGTACACTTGGATGCCCACGGTCCTCTGCTGATGAGGCTGCTGAGTAAAACTGACAACCGTGTGCAGGCCCGCACCGGCCTGACCATGCTGCTCCTGCCAGCCGATACTGGTGGCTCTCACCGCATGGCCCACCTGAGCGGAAAGAGCTTGCCTCTCTCTCTGAGCCGCTTCCACTTGCTGCTGAGCTCTCTGTAGCTCCTGCATCGTTTTCCTCAGCTGAACTTCTAAAAGCCCCACCTTAGTCTTGAGGGCTTCGGCTTCAGGCAGCAGCCCCAAGTCCTCTTCTCGCACCCCTACTCCCACTTGACGGTAAGCCACCTCAGGTCCCACACCGACAGTTCGCACCTCACGCTTTGCACCCGGTCGAGCTCCACCGACGATTACAGTTTCCTCGATTTCACATCCTGAGTCCTGAAGGGAACCCGGAGTGGTAGGTGATAGACTTCCTGCGGCTTTGTTTGCGGCTCCTGTCCCATTTCCTGTCTCCTCTTCGGGGATGTCAATGTAGAGCTCTCCTCGTGGACGGCTCCGACTGAACCCCAGTGTGTGGCCCAGGAACTTCTGGCTCTTGAGTTGCACGCTAAGCTGCCTCTTCTCCTCCTGAAGCACGGAGATCTTCACTTGCAGCACCGGGATGGTCTTCACCTGCTCCTCCAGCTCCCGGATCTTCCGCAGGGCAACGGCCATCTGCTCCCGTACGTGCTGCAGATGGGCGGGCGTCGGTGAGACGGGTGTGGACAAGCCCGAGCTCATTGGAGTATAGGAGCCCCCTCCCTGGGCACGATTGAAGCTGTGGGCACTGGATAGTGAGGTGTTGGAGCCTGCCACGCTGCTGTGCATGCTGCCCAGGTTCAAGAAACGACGGCCATCCTTCTCCTCCTCCAGCTTGCGGCGAGCGTCCAGCAAGGTCTTCTCCACGTGTGCCGTGCTGAAGTTGGGTCGCTGTGAGCTGTGAAAGCCCGGCGCACAGTAGGAGTACGACGAGTGACGACTGTCCATGCTGGCGTTGGAGCAGAGCGACTCAGTGGAGGTCCACCAGGAACCCGTGTATCCGTAGCCACGTGGAAGCGAGCCATAACGTGGGCGCCGCTGCACTGGCACCTTCTTAATAGTGTTGCCCTTTTCAATATCATTGACATACTTGAGGAAGTCCAGGTCCAGATGGAAGCCATAGGGGGTCTCTACTGAGTATGGAGCCTCTGGGTCCTTTCCATGTAAGGAGGGGGGCTCCGGGGGGTTAATCTTCCCTAAGGACAGAGGAAACAACTTTAAACTGCAGGAAATCTCAGTCTAATCTTGGAATCAGACAACAGAGAAAAGAATAAGGCTATGACTAAATCAGGGTTTCACTTTACTAGTTAACGTCTTTAGTGCGGATGAACTGGAGAAAGACAACCGAATCACAATATATAAACATTAGAGTATGTGTAGTATCCGAATTCAAAGTGGGACCTTACCTGGAAAACTGGAGTCCATATGAAGCACCTGAGCCATGATTGTCATTCACCAGCCAATCTCTCCTGGATAAGAAAGATACGGTAAGTAACCAATACCAATTTTCCAACTGAACCTATGAGATCTATGGCCAGCTACCAAACCTAATAGGCAGCTCTCATTCAAAAATCTTTAAATCAGAAATTAAGCAGCAGCGTACAAATATACTCCTCAGACCAGCAGGGGAAAGGCAGGAGGTAAATGGTACTTTCAAGCTATCTAACATATGTTAGGTTTGAAACTGAGAACCATGTTTCCTTTTTCCAAATAAAGTACCTAAAGGATTGTTAATGGAATCGTTATGAAAGCAGAAAAGTTCAAATGAATATGAATCAGAGCTGTTAAATTCTTCTCGGTTCCCAGCTCTGAATATGATTTACTCTTCAGCTGATGACGTCTTAAATTCAATCTCAAATTGTCAATATATCTCCTTTTGTGTTCCATAGAAGTCAGTCAGTCATGAGGGCGAGTGAATTTTGGGTAAACTATTCCTTGAAGTCCAACAAATTATACAGTGCCCCTCAGGGGGGTCTTTGGGCACCCTGGCACAGTTAAGTAATGATAAAAGTAGTGATATACACCTATTTAAATGTAAATTTATAAATAATTATAGATCCTAACAGAAAAATCTGTTAGGATCATTTACCTAGTAAGATAACTTTTGATGTTTGTGAATGTTGTTAAAATGTTCCTAATGAAATATGTAGAATTAACTAACACTGACTTGAATGTGTACCTTTAAGATCCCACACAAATCTTTTGTTTTGGGTTCAAGTCTTAATTAAGAGGGTCAAACTCCCTGTAATTCGTCCCCTCCTTTATCCCCTACAAAGTTAGACTGTTCAGTTTCTGTTTGTTTCTAGTTCTCTTGTTTGGAGGAGAGGGGAAAAAGAGGGGAAAGTTATCTGGCAGGCGACAACAGGAGAAAGAGCATCTAGTTACAGCCTTATTAGGAATCATCTGAATACGCTCTCTGTGTCAGAATCGAGGTACTGTAAAGGAAAAAAAAAAAACCAGACACAGGCACTGTCGCTTGGCCTTTCTCTCCCACACTTTTTCCATGCTTTTTATCTCTTATTTTCTCCCTTATTTTTCCTCACTCTGTCAGCTGATGATCAGGAGACAGCAGCTGACCTCTGTCCGCTCTTCCTTCTTCCGCTCTCTCAGTTGGGCATTTCAACTGAAGCAAAGCATTCCAGCTTTAAATCAATTTGGTAAAATAAAACCGAAGCATTACATGCATAGGCCTTACTATAACTATTTTTTTTTCTCTCTTTTCATCTGGCTCTTGTGCTTCTAGATTGCTCTCTTTTTCCCCTCAGCATTGCATCTTTCCCAGTTACTGTGCCTTTTTGCCAAAGATTAACTTTCTAGGTCATTATTCAGTGGGAAGGGGGCGGGGGTGCAGTGGCACGAGCTATCTCTGTTCCCAACATTAACAGTATATTAGACCACAGAGTTGGGCTCGAACTTCACAGACATCCCAAAGAGAACTGCTGACTGCTCCAGTCATTTCAGTTCATAATTGCAAATTGCTTCTCCCTTGCTGCCTCACACAAAACTTTTCCCCTCTGTCTAATCTCATGACCCTCTCAGTCTGTTTATGTTCTTGCCTTTTTGAGGAGAAAGTAGGGCATACGGAAACACTGACTGAACTGATTTGGTATTTTGTAGATCTTAAGCCGACAAAATGAGCTCTCTTGCCCACTAAATATCCTCTGTGCTTTTGCTCACTTCCTTACACTTGAAATCTCACTCATTTAACAGGCCACTCAGCTGTGTCACAGTGCCCATTTTGATATCCTGTTGTATTTGTTTTGTATTAAATTAATCTTATTGAACTATCACTACCATTCAGATTTATATTAATATAATATACATACAGTGTGTATGTATGTATATATATATATATATATATATATATATATATATATACATATATATATATATATATACATATATATATATATATATACATATATATATATATATATACATATATATATATATATACATATATATATATATATATATATATATATATATATATATATATATATATATATATATACACACATACATACAGTGTATATACATATACATATATACATACATACATACATACATACATACAAATAAAATTCCCCATGACATAAGACTTTTTGTCTCAGTTTTTTGTTATTAAATGCTTTTTTTTTTAAATACATTAATAAAAAAAAAAATATCATTATTTCTTTGTTTTTTGGTAAGAAAGTCAGTTTTTTGTCACAAAGATTTCCCAAGTTTCCACATCACCTACTTTCATTAAATCGAATATGTAGGATAAATATAACTTTTTTTTAAATGCAAATAACAGAGGTCAATGCAGAATGAAAAAAAAAAACTATTAAATTTAAACATAAAAAATTAGAGAAAGAATAAAAACTGTACTTTTACCTTTAATACTAGAAGCTAATAATACAAAAAAGAAAAAAAAAAAAAAAAAAAACCTGTAAAATTTTTTGACTGTGCCCATTAAACATCACAATGTAGAAAGATGATAACGAGGCCATGCAGGACAAAAAAGATTTTAAAACATGCCGAGCTGCTTAAGTCAATATCATCTTAATTAGTGGGTTTTTTATTCCCCTGCCACAGCCACAAATGAATGTTGAGTACGCTTGAGAAATGTTACTGTGAGCGCTAACACACAAACTTGTGTGTGTGTATATGTGCGAAAATTTGAGCGTCAGTGCTGTGAAGAGTGTTGACAAGGGAACGGTTGATGTGCCATAATTAGAGACTCCAGTAAAGGCTCACAGCATGACAAACATCCAGGCTTCAGCAATAACTGCCCTGTCTCTCTCACTATGTCACAAACACCCTTGTTTTACTCAAACACATCTCTCTTTGTCTCTCACTTTTATTTCTTTGCTCTATTATTCTAACATCTGTTATTATTGTAAATATTTAGGGTTAAGATTTGAACAAACTCTTAAACTTTAATGTGCAACTCATCCTGTATCATACTGAACTGTTAGTACTAAGTCAAATCGTCAGCTTACTGATTTTTCCCTGCCACCATAGCCTACTTATGACTTTCCCGTCAACTGATAAAACAAGCACTGATCAAACCCATATCTACTCATATCTAAAGACTAAAATTTCATAGAGACAAAAGGGTTGGGCTCTTTTGACTTTCATCCACTAAGCAACACCTACCAACCATTCAGAATACCCTAGTAACTGCATAGAAACATGTTAAAAACCACTCTGAACACTTCCACAACCACATAGCAAACATTCAGAATGTTTAAGCATTAGGGCTGCATGATTTGGGGAGAAAACGTAATCACAATTTTTCTAATAAAAATTGCTATTGCGATAAAAAAAAATTAGTTATGATTTATTTTGGCATTTTAGAGACATTACAATAGAAAAAAACGTTTCAATGGAATAATATATAGATGTATTTTAAAGGGGCACTAACAAAACAAAAAAACGGAAAAAAATAAAAAAAAACCTTGTCCAAGCATTTTTTTTCTAAGAGCTATAGGTTTGCTATCTGTTTTTATATAGGGCTACTCAATTTGGCCACATTTTGGGGTTGTATAGCAATATAATAATCATTATAAATTGCTATTTTTTAGTGCTGTCAAACGATTAATTGCAATTAATTGCATCCAAAATAAAAGTTTTTGTTTACATAATATATGTATGCGTGCTGTGTATATTTATTATGTATATATAAATACAAACATATGCATGTATATATTTCATAATAATAAGTTATGTTTATATATTAAATATATTTATTTATAATATAAATTATGAATATAAATATAGACATGTAAATACATGTAAATATTTTCAAAATATATACTGTATGTGTGTCTTTATATATACATAATAAATATACACAGAACAAAAACATATATTATGCAAACAAAAACTTTGCGCTAATTGTAAATAACAATGGATTCTATTTACACTAAGCGAAAATAGCAGTATTTTCTGCTACTTATATTACTTACTGCAAATAGTGGCAATTATCTGCACCTCAGTATTGTAGTACATTATAAAACAGTATGCAAGAATAACATATTGAGTGTAAATGATCATTTTTATTAAAATTATTAAACTGATACTGCCTTGTGACAATAAGAGCTTAAAGAGCTGCTAACACTATTTCGTTGTTCTGTACCACTGGGTGCATACAATGAAAATAAAGATCAATTCATAAAGCCCTCCCTACACCCACCCTAACCTTACCTGATACTTTATTTTCAACTTTTAGATTATTTCCTTAATTTTTATTGAATATAAATACCTTTCCAATGTGATATAAGATGTAAATATAAAGAGGAATGAGTTTGGCAAAAGGCAGATTCAATTGAGGGATCGAGGTCGATTGCATCAAAATGAATGTGTTACACACTTTACTATTTACGCCACTGGAGCTGTTGTTCGGCAGCCGTCTTTTGTAACATCATCTATCCCAAACACACATTGGTGGGAGGAGTTAGTGTACATAGCCTCTGCCAACAAGGCTGACTATTTGCACTTAGTGTAGATAGACGCTCCGTTTCGATTTTATTTAGATTAACTGTTCAGCAACATGCAAAAATTACTCTAAACAGCAGCCACGTATCAATATCCATCCAAAATACTGCACAGTGACACACTTCAAATCTCTTTTAGCAGCATTTTAGCAATCACATAGCAATACCCTGGAAATACCACAGTGCCATTTACATTACAGTAAATGTTGAAACCTAGTTTCCTGACTCTTGTCGTTTCAGCGCTATGCCTTATGCTCCCGAACAATCTTCTTCTCCAGCCCACCATGTCCACCCTCTCCTGCTGAAGAACAGGGCTGCATCGGGCACTATGCGTGCATGTGTGGCGGTGACCTTCCTCGCTCTTTGTCTGCTCATAAACAGTGTCCGATTGAGATGACAGTGAACAGAGGACAGTGTGCCCCCTCCCCGGCAGCGCCCTGCCATTTCTCAGTGGCATGCAGCAGACCTTTCACCAGCACAGCCAGTCTCTACCCTCCTCCGGAAGGAATGCGTTGCCCTAAACCCATGCCCCTCTCTCTGTACCTCTCTCCCAACTTCCCTCGCTTTACATTCCAGAGCAGCGGAAGTTGACATCTCCTGCCTCCAGGGTGTCCCACACCCACCGCCACATTATTAAGATTAGCAATCTTAAGGGAAGTGTTATATCGGTCTATATTCGGTGTAGGAGTGATTTTGCTATGCTTGTGGAGTCAGGAAAGCTGAATTCCTCAAAGCTTGTTTCATATTATGAAAACATGCCAAGAAAAAAAGTCTGGTTATTAGTTTCACTCAAGCGAAAACGGATAAACGTTAAGGGGTGTTTAGTTTTGATGATGATGTTCAAAGGTCTCTTTATCACTGTGTGAAACTCAAGGTCCGTTCGCAACAAGCTGCTTCATTTTTCTTAGCTATGACGTGGAATTAGGGATGCTTATCTACAAACTAGGAATAAATCGACTCCTTAAACTCAAGGGAACCGCTTGAGTAGTTTGTATATTGTCTAAAGATAGCAGTCAGAGTTAATTAACTCACTGTGCTGCAATGATGGCCTCTCTTCCCCGACCTCCTCGCTCTCCTCTTTCGATTCCTTCGACTCTCTTATGGGTGCCACCAAAATCCTGAAGGAGGGGAAAATAGATTAATTATTTACAGAACGGTTTAAATTATGACTAACATTGGCAGATTCTTTGTACGATGTTGGTCGCACCCTTCATTTTAGACGTTTGCAGTCATCTCGAGCACTAGAGAAGCCACTCCTCACGACTGTTGATCCAAAAAAGCCTCTTCTGTGAAAGACTAATTCATCTTGGCTCTCTATCATCATTGCTTACCACCACAACACACCCCTCATCTCCCTCAACCACAACAACATGTTACTTGGCAAATCACTCCGAGCCTGGGAAAGCTCTGCGCTGTGCGCCGTGTTTTTTTGGTCCGGAGTTCTACTGAGTCACCCGCCTAAACCCAAAGAGACGGACACACCCCTGCCGGACAGCAGATGGCATCCAGAAACATTCCAGAACATCGTGGACCTTCACTAACACTCCTACACCTCAAAGATTTCCTCAAGAGCAGGGTTCAAGCGACTTTGTGGTTAAAAATCTGCATGACTGGAAAATTATCCTCTTAATCTCATACAGACATTTCATTTCTGGTCATCTAAACTTACACTTGAAGAATCAAGGGCACGTTCTTATAAAGCTCAACATCTCATACATGCATTTCTGCAGTCTTAGTGGTGAATTGATATGATTTTATGGAGTAACAATGTCAAAGTAGGAACATTAGGTTACATTGTTCCAACACTTTTGTCATGCCAGTTTCTAGAGGGAGAAAGAAACAAAGCCTTATACAGGAGTGACAGCCAAATCACAAAGAGCCATTCATTCAGCCTCAAACTCCACAGCTGGTTCTAATATAGAGCTGGGAGGAGCATGGGGAAGAGAGAGAGAGAGAGAGAGAGAGAGAGAGAGAGAGAGATAGAGAGAGATAGAGAGAGAGAGAGAGAGAGAGAGAGAGAGAGAGAGAGAGACAGAGAGAGAGACAGAGAGAGAGACAGAGAGAGAGACTGCCTTTAATACACACGTAATGCTTCTCATTTGCCCACTGCTGAGAAAGTCCTATTCTTTCTGGAAAACAAGAAGAGTATCTTACCGTAACCATAAACTCTAATGCGCAGTTTCTTTTTCTGGATGTATTCGCTAGTGGTTTATGAGTACATTTATTGACATTGCCATTTATTTTGATGACTTAAAATGATGTAACAAAGACATAGTGGAGTTGAAAAATTTGAGATTCAAAATCAAATTTGCAAATAAACAACGCTTTAAGATTTAAAAATTAAATCAAGAAACACTGATATAAAATAGACATTTTATGTGCAGCTTGAGTGCTGTTTTCATTGAAGAAGCCAAAAAGTCACTGTTAATTTTGAAGTTAACTTTTTGGTCAAATTGTTATGCTGATAATCTACACTATCATTCAAAAGTTACGATTGATAAGATTTAAAAAAACGTTTAAAAAGAATGTCTCTTATGCTCACCAAGGCTGCATTATTTTATTAAAAATACAGTAAAACAGTAATTTTGTTAAATATTACTACAATTAATGTTTTCTGTATTCTATGATCTTATAAAATGTAATTTATCCCTGTGATGCAAAGCTGAATTTTCAGCACCATTACTATTGTTTTGTCACATTATCCTTCAGAAGTCATTGTAATATGCAGATTTGCTTACTTTTATCACTGTTGAAAACAGTAGTGTTACATATTTTTGTGGAAACCGAGAAACATTTCTTCAGGATTCTTTAATGAATAGAAAGTTTAAAAAAGAACAACATTTATTTGATATTAGAATCTTCTGTTATAAAGACTGTCACTGTTACATTTGATCAATTTAATGCATCCTTTCTGGAAAAAAAAAAAAGAAAAAAAAAAAAAAGATTTAAGTCTTCGTGTTTGTGTATATATACAGTAGTCAACATCTGAAGTGGATCAAAACCTTTTATCAAAGTTGTCCTAAAACCAAAATACGTTCTTGTCTTAGGACAACTCTGGTGAACATTTTTGATCCACTTCAAATGTTGACTACTGTATATAATCTTACTATCCCCCAAAATTTTGAATGAGCATAATTTGCAAATAAATAAGAAAAATGCTAAATAAAGTGGTCTCAGACTGTATACAGTACACCCCACTGTTTATCATGCACCGTGTCACATACTATACTATTAAATCGATTTAAGTCATTTTTACCATAATGACTATGTGGATGGTGATAAATTTAGATAAGGCCAACACATGCACATAAAACAATAGCTCGAAAGATTGACACCACACTTGACTGCACACTTATGTCTAGGGCCAACAACATAAATGTCTCCTTCCAACCACAAATGAAGCCACACACTGTCAAGAACGTACTCAACAAAAGTTCATGACCTTTAGATAGATGAGTATGATACTGTGCTCTAAACTACATGAGGGCTGCGGTCCATTGAAAACAAGTGTGCCCAAGTGTATGTAGAGTTCAGGTTCAGAAAGAGTTAAGGAAAGGGAGCTACAGTTCCCCAAAGACCCAGAAAGGAGTCAGTCACTTCCTCCCAGTCAAGGCGAAGGGGAGACTTCAAAATTAGGGAGGGAGAGAAAAACAGAAAAGGCAGAAACAGTAAAAGAGCAGACAAAAAAACTTAGCAAATTCAACAGGAAGGAGAGCAGAAAGACAAAGGGTGTAGCTCCAGGACAGACACCAGGAGAGGCTAAAACAGCAAAGGGTGATATTTAAATGGAAACGTTTAGAGCAAAAATACTTTCAGACTAAGAAACCCAGCGTGAGTCATTTCAAATGCCATTGGCTTTACGTTTTGTGACCTTTGCTGACCACATGCTGTAAAAAAGCACAGCAGGACTAGATGAAACTTAAGGAAAACAGTTTAAAAGGCCTCATCAGTCCCGATTGTGATCGTATTAAGTGCATTCCTCTAACCACTCAAGAAAACTATAAGACAAAGCTGGAACTGTGCCGTGTCTTTGAACTACGTTTGACAATTCTTAAAGCCCCAAGTATACTTCATTTTTGTACGCATACGCTAGCGTAAAAAGAGAAGCACACTTTGGGCTTTAGGCCCCAAAACTGTAAACTATAAAGATAACTTTATTAGCATCCACAACAATGGACAATAACGTCCTGTTACAAGCACATGTTGGAGATTTATTGTTTGTCACTTTAAACGCTTGATCTCTTTTAACTTCTAATTGGCTGTCAAAGTTTTTATCATTCATCAGCTGGAAAAAAATCGCTCTGAAAGTGATTCCAATTAAGTAATTGGCTGAAAGGAAACTTGAAGAAAAAGACAACACAGACTCATGCATTTAAAAACTTAATTATAAAAAACACCTCTTTAAATCAATTCCAGGGGCAAATATTGCCTCTTAATGGAAAAGTGGCCCTTATCTTGAATTTGGGAGGCATTTTTGGTGGTATTTTTGCCCCAAGCCCCCGTTAATTTCTGACCCTGAGTAAGGCTAAGCTGTTCTGGGAGGAATACTTCTCCATTGGTGGTCCAAAGCTGTTGTTGTGCGACCAGATCTTGTTGATATCCATCCATGGAAGAATAACACACATAACTCGGTGCTCAGTTCTTCTCAATCTGTGGACCGTCTGGGGACATTTCCGTTGGGTTAGGGGTTATGTAACAAACCTGCCAACTTCGTAAATATAGGCTGTTGCGAAGTTCCAACCAATGCTGGAAACTGTCCGCATGCCCTGCACATACAAGGCTGTTTTTTACATTAGGGAGTGGTATACGGAGAAAACGACGGCATCCAGAGAAACACCACGGCCTGAAGCCAAAGCTCAAGGCCCAGGGAGGGGCCTCTCTCTGCTCACGTTACGACCGGAGCAGGAGCAGAACAAACACACGCCGCGTCGCCATTGGTCATTGTGCTGACCTCCAACAGGAAACGGCCCGCGGGGTGGAGCCAGGCAAAAGGAACCACCACAGACATCCAAATGTAGCGCTCCAAAAAATAACTAATGGCAAATTCCTGAGAGAACCGGGATTAACGGTGATGAATGGCACGGGCAAGCTGGGAGGGAATATAAATGCTTAGAAGTAGAAAGAGACATGTTGTAAGTGTCGTGTCATGCAGCAGCGATAAGGTCACGAGTACATAAGGGGTGCCGATTCATCACTGCGGTTGGGGCAGCTGTGGCGGGGAGACTTTAGGGGTTAGTCAGACTCTGCTTGCTAATGTAAACAAAGAGTAAGGGAAGCAGATTTCACGGGGAACGTTCACAGCCTCGGCCATTTCCAGGTTCCAGACCTCTCGTGTGGAAACCAAAACTTTTCCAGAGGGCAGCTCTCATACATCCTGACAGAGCTGAATGAATATAGAGTTATGATAAAATGACGGCTGGGCGTTGAAGTTTGCGCAGAACCTTTGCGAGAGACTTTATTGAGCATTTCTGGGATAGACGAGGCACAGCACACACCCCAGAACACATGTCCCACACACGCAGCAGACACACCTTCACTCTGGGGGCTCCAGTCTGTTCTAAAATTTCCATTCTCCCCTTCAGATTACTGTCTTCTCCGGATTAGAGCGGTTCTTTACTTTCTGTTGCGAGGCACATACATTGCACAAAGGAGCAAGAAGCTTCCAAAATTACTTGTGTAATGAGCTATAATAAAATATGGCTAAATTGATTATGCCTTAAGCTAAATGTAATCGAAACAGGTGCGTTTTTTTCAAAAGGCCATGTATTAAGTCACGACCATACATTATGATATCTGGGCAAAAGTTGCAAAATGAGTTCAAAGTCATGATTTAATTAAAGTAGAGACTGATCTTTTCTTCCATATTGTGACGCTGAACAGAGTAAAACAGACTGTCAAAAAATAAAAAATGAAGGGCGGGGACTTGGTTCTACCCATTGGTTGTTGATTGGATGGAGGCAGATCTGAATGCGAGCTTAAGGTCGAGTGTTAGAAAGGGACAGGGTTTATAAGGGCAAAATGAGATATAAAAATTATATATGATATACATGATATATCTTTCTTTTAGAAAACAATGCCAACAAGGTATGTGTAATTTAAATAATTTTAGATTTATTAGAAATGTGTTGAGCCCTGACACTGCTTTGATAATCATTACACATTTCACATATTGTTTGATAAGATGAGCACAGGCTAACATAAACAATGATGTCACTTTTACAGTTTTATATAAACTTTACATCAGAAACTGTGTATAGTGGGCAAATCTGAAATAAATTTAGACTTCTGAGTTGGTAAAATGTAATTAAATATGCTAATCTATGCTTTTAGTCAGTCTGAATGTTCTGTAACAGCATTAGAGGAATTAGTACTTACCCTTACTATTACTATTTAACTGAAGATGTGGCTTGTTAATCAAATATGTGAACACTAGAATACTAGCTGCCTACTGACATTTTTTTTTTGGAGTGTGCTAATAAAGTTACAGCTTGTGCTGCATTGTTTGTTTGGTGGGTGTGCATCGTATTGGTTTGGGCATTGGTCTGAATGCATTATTTTATATGAGATATTTGTGATAAATTATTTAATTGAAATTTTTGCTGGCCTTTTTAGGAACAGGCTGTGAGCAATGCAATACATGAAACTTAGCCTAGGGTTAACTTTGGTTCATTTGCAGAATAATGAGTGCTGTCACTGTCAAATAAAAAAATGAACATCCAGCAGACAAGCATGTGGTAATGGCAAGCCCTTCTACTTTTCTAAAGCAATGAGACTTCACTGATGTTATACTTGATGTGCCTTGATCTGATGTTTCAATGAGAACTAACAGGTCATTGAAGCAAAAAAAGTTAGAAATTATTGCAGAATGAACAGAATGATGGTGATTGTTGGCATTGTCTAAGATGAATTGAACATCACATTTAAAGTGACAGACAGATTTACACACCTATCAAGCAGAATAATGCCTGCTGGGGGCAAGTTAAAGCGAACATGACAAGCCATAAAATTGCTGAGAATCAGACCAAAGCTGCCCACTGTCACACAGGTCCATACCGCTCAGAGGATGATTTTTCTGAAAGAACAGTTTTCTGAAAAAGCCTCAGTAAACTACAAAAAGTCACAAATGAGAGAAGACAGTTTTGGTCATATAGTAAGCTATAAAGGCTATAAAATGAATTTGGAGAGCAAGCACTGGTGTCTAAAGCACAGTTGAAATCACTTAAGATACTCTAGAGCAGATATGTGTGAGATACTGGAGTCTTTACATTAGGAAATAAATCTGAAAAGTGTCAATACCATCAAAGAGAAACGACTGAGATGCAGATCCCGTTTGTGTTTTTCTTTTCTGTGGGGGGCGAGGTCTTGAGAGGACACGCTGAGAAACGCCAACAATTAAAGGAAATTAAAAGCGCTCGGGACAGATTCGCGTAATCCTGTGGTTTAATTTCATTGGTCTTGCAAACATCATTTAGACGCCCAGCGTGTGGTCCACAGTACAAATGGGGTTTATAACCGCGCATTCCTGCGACTTCACCCCTTGCGCCAAACGACGCGCATTCCTGCGCGCTGCGACGCGACGCGACGCGACTGCTGTGATCACTTTACAACCCTCATAGCTGTTAGTTAAACACACGACAGGCGAGAAAGAATGAACATAACCCCAAAATAAAAACACAGTCGCGTGGCGTGACTAAAACAATATGGTAAAGACTTCAAATGTAAGAGTTACACAAAAGAAATAACTAAACAATAACAAAAACACAAGTTTTGAAAGCTCACTGAGCTGACTGTTTGTCATTCGCTCTTTTTCACACGTTCAAGAGGTGTTTCACAATCAGTAACATGCTCATTTAAATCAGTGCACGTGTTAAACCCAACAGTTCTTGGCTAACCAAATCAAGGCCAGTGAATTCAAAACCACTGCAGCAAAGTGATGAACATCTGGAAGTCATGAAATAGACCTACTCCAGCCGTCCCACCCTCTCCCCAGAGTCACAGCAGTCACGGGGCTCTCATTTAATGAAGAATTTACCCCCAAACCGCCATCAGCACTCATTTACCCATCGAGCCTGTCTAAATAAACGCTTATTCAGATAAAACACATAAAAGCTGTTTTATGACCTGGTTTGACTATAACAAAAAGGCGCGCGTCCGCAAATGAACCCAGATTACATTAAAACGAATGTTTTATTATTATTATTTATTTTTTAACACTTAAAATGTTTTCAACAACCAAGTGATTATATTCCTTATGAATCACACGCGTGTCTCTGAACTCTCAGGATCACTCTGTTAAGGCGTTGCGCGCGCTTCCCATTACAGATGCTTCTTCATTTCCATATTCCTATAATAATACATCAACCAATAAAAGCGAGAATCGTTTTTCAAATATATGCAATACTGACTCTAGAAATAAGTCATATATAGTAGCATTAAGTCCGTTTTAAAGGTGAGTCCCCATCGTAGTACCGTTACTTTGTAACTCTCAGTAAAATCGAGCAGCACAAAGACTGAAGCATCACAACCATGAAAGCAAATGGAAAAACGACAGTGCACACGTATAACTGTATGTTTTCCCCCATAAAAAAATAAATAAATAAAATAAAAAACCACACACACAGGGTTAAGCAGAAAGCATGCGTGTATTGTCACCTACCCCCTCGCAGTGCCCTCCGTCGATCAGGCCAGCAGCAGTCCCACTGACAGAGACACAAACACCGCAGCCGAGGCGTGAAGCGACCCCTCCCTCCGCTCTTAAAGACACACTCTTCCTTTAACCCCACAATCCTCCTCAAATACCTGCTCTTCTCGTTTTCACTCGAAAATCCTCGAAACAGAGCAATTGTCTCAGTAACGCGGGACACGACACGCTTGCTCATAATCATTAAACAGACGCTCGGGGAACACATCGGAAATCATTCATTAGTATTTAATTCTGCTTTAATGCGGTTACATTGAATCGCTGTATTGTAATTAGTGATTTGATTTGCTAGGGGACACATGAGGTCATTATGGCCTTATGTCCCGACCTATGGCTACGATGAGGACACCCATCATCCATATGGGCTGTAAAGCGACATTAAGATGATATTAATTTGTCATTAGGTCGCAGATGGACAGGCGCGGATTTTTTTTCTTTGTCTCGTTACATATCAATGACACGCTGACCATATGGAGGTCGCTTTGAGAAGCAGACAATCAAGCTGTGAGGAGATTAACAAGAGCTGCATGTGAAAAGAAAAGAGGGTCCAAAAACTGTTTTAAAGAAATATCTTCAACCGTCTATTTGAACATCTTAGTATATATATATATATATATATATAAATATTATTTACAATATATTTACTATACAGAATGTATGTAATATATAAAATGAATATATTGTAAAAATATTTATTTATTAATAATGTAAATAATATACATAAACACTTAGTTTTTAATATATTAATACTTTTTAAATTATCTTAAAATATGTACAATATATTTACTATATTTGAATATTGTAAATATTTGTATTAATATAAATAATACACATTTAATATTTGCATTTAATAGGCATATCTATATCAGTTTACATAAACACTTTAAAATACAACAGCTATATTACAGATATTAATATATTAATATTTTTTTTAAAATTCAAAATATTTATATATATTTACTATATAGTGAATGATCATTGTAAACATTTTCATTTATTAATAATATACATAATATACATTTATTATTTACGTGTATCGTGTATCTTTAAACATATTAAAAACATTAAAATATTATTTACAATATATTACTATACAGAGAATATATTGTAAATAATATATGTTCTATTAATAATAAATTAATCCACATTTATTTACATTTTATGTGTGTGTATTTCTACATCTATAAATAAACACTTAAATAAAGCTACAGTTAAACAAAATAGAAGAAGTTTATTTTAATAAAAAAAGTAAAATTGAAAAGAAAAAGGACAAACATACAAATAAAAAAAAAAAAATTATTTTGGTTATTAAAAATACAGTATTTAGACCAGCAATTTGCAAAGTATAGTGTCGAGACAGGCAGTAGAGGTCATACAAACATTAAAATAGTGCAAGACAGATATTACAGCAGTCCAACTATAGTAGGTAGGCGAAAGAATTGCTAGTTCAGGACATTATCAACATTCAACAACCAAAATGGCAACATCTAAATCATTCTCCTTTTTCCAGTTTACATACTAGTGCATAACGTGGATAGTATACATTACATTACTGTGCATTTACAATAACATGAACATTAAAATAAAAGTAGGATTGGGTGCAGCAGTGGCAAAAAACAACTCAAAGCAGTCAGTGCAGAACGTCAGTGTGCTCTTTTGTTAGTGCAGTGCAGAACTCTTTCCACAGGTAATCACCATATTAATGCCTTATGCTTCCTCCGTTACCTAAAGCGACACGCATCCAAAGAACAAGCCAGGGATCTACACTATATACATTGTATAGTCTTGAAACAAATCCAGCCTTTTTTTTTTTTTTTTTTTTTTGCTTTTCTGCATCAATGCTTGAGAAAACAGAATAAGTTTTAAAAACAGTTTGCGCAAATGACGTGAAAGATTAAACACGTCTCCTCTGAGCGAGTCAGTCTCTGGGCTCAGTCTGTCAGTGGTTAGTCTTCAAAAAGACAGCTTTTACAAATGCTTTAATCCACTGAGTGCAAGCAGATAAATCAAACAGCACTACAAGGTTTTATGTGGCAACGCATTCATACACACACACACAATGCCTGGAAGGACTGTGGCTCATATGGTTGCCCTCTTTCTCACACTCACACAAGCGCACGAGACGGGGAAAGACAGCACAAACAAACAAAAGGAGGAAATGCAGAGGAGCATCTGAATGCCGTGTGCTGGTTAGAACCTAAAATTACCTCCGATGTTGAGCAAGAAGCTCATTTTTCTCTAGTGATGACAGCTTTGACCGGTTATGCTGCTGTGTGCATGAAGATCATAATGACTCTGTTTACAGCAGATAACCTCTCAGAGTAAACAGACTGAAGCTCTGGGAGAGAGAGACTGGCTCAGGAGGGCTTGTGCCTGAGAGAGGAATGTGCAGTGTGTTTTAGTGTGTGGCTGGGGGGTTGAATGATGGAGCGGGAGATCATGTCTGGCTTTACATCCACCCGCACTCGGCTCCGCCACACCTCAGCACCGAAAACTGGATCGACTGAGAGAATTCCTGTAAAGATGAGCAAGAACAGATCCACCATTCAGATAGATCCCTTCTGGTGACTTTGGGTCATGAGCCAGTTATCACTCACTACAGGAAATGTGGTTTGGATGAGGAAAAACAAGTTACTTAAAAATGTTTTCATTTTATTATTATTATTATTATTTTTTTTTACCATATATTATTTACTCTTATTTTAATTGTATTATTATTATTATTATTTACATGCGTGTATATATTTTATTAAACATATTTATCAAATGTACATATAACTGCATATATTTCAATTATTATTATTATTATTATTATTATTTAATATTTATATAATATTAGGTGACCAGACACTAACAAAGATGCTTTCATTTTATTATTTGATTTTTTTATACACATTAATAGTATTTATTGAATGCAGATGCAACTGTTTATTAGAACATTTATTTATTAGAACACTTTCAACACTGCTTTTTAAATTGTAATAATTATACATTATATTATGTTATTATTAGTAATAACAACAACAACAACAATAATAATAGTAGGGCCCTATGAAATCCATTTTTTTTTTTCCAGATTCTGTTTTTTATTCCCATTTAGACTGTTTTAATGATTAAATTAAATGTTATTAATCAAAAAAGCATGTCTAATTAATTGAAATCATGAAATATACACAATTTAACAGCAATTTATAAAAAGTTTAACAAAAATTAAATTAAGGCCCTATGAAATATTTATTTTCTCAAATTCAGTTCTATTTTTACAAAATTCTGTTTTCCATAAATTTTCTGGATTCCATTTTAATGGTTTCATTACATTTTAATAACCAAAAGCATCTCTAACTAATTTATTTTATAAAAAAACAAATATTTATTATTATTTTATTTATTTATTTTTCAGAAATACGGTGTTGTGTATTTACATTCTTCTGGTAAATAAATTCTGGTAAATATTCCTTAAAAATATTGTTTTAATAATAATAATTTAATAATTTATAATTTATTATACCCATTAACATTTATTTATTGAATGTAGATGCAACACTATATTAGTGTGTCATGCATGTTATACACAAAAAATGGTGACTGGCTGCTAAACAACTTGCAGGAGTCAGGATGCACAGATTTTTAACGAGTTTGATCGGTTTAGTTTACAAGTAACCAGGCTGCTATGACCTGTTCTGTTGTTGTGATATAACTGATTTCAGATAACGTCTGTGTGATGTTACCTCTGTGTTGATGTGGTTGGCAGAGGCAGGAGTCTGTAAAGTTGAGGGATTTTCCGGCTGATAAGAGGAAACAGAGCTTCTCTTAGTTTAGTGTAGTTCCGCTCCAGCTCTCGATGGTACTCCTTCTGATCTGGACCAATCAGAGACTTGTTCTTCCTCAGAGCATCCTCACACCTGAGTCAAGAACACTGCAGTTAGTAGGTTAAAAGAGACCCAGAACTGTCAGTCCAAGAAAAGGCTGTCCATTTTAATGAACCGCAAAAACATTTCAAACATTCAATCACTCGTTCACTTCATTCTTAGCCACGGGAAGATGGTTTAGGTAATTGGCAGCTTTAGCATGTTGGAAATAGACTGCGGCCATGTTTAGGACCATAAAGATCCAAACCGAGGCCACATAAGACTAGGGATGTGAAACTTGGGGTTGACAGCAAATCAGTTTAATTGGTGATTCACTGCTCTTTAACTTGATTCAATTGCAAATTTTCTAAATTCAGAATGATTCAATTGAACTTGATACATTGAACTGTTTGATTCAGTAAATGCTTTAACAAATCTCAAAATACTAATTCTTAATATATACCTTAAGCAGGAAAAAGACATTTATTGCTCCAAAAATAAGTTAAGCAATACTTACTAAAAATACCTAGAAAATGAAAATTTGTAAAATACTGCTGCCTTATGTAAAATAATTTTTACATTTCAACTGTGATGCACCAACTCAATCTGCAGATTTGCCCATCGAATTAATAAGTGACACCTAAATGCTCAAACAAAACAAACAAAAAACATGCTCTTTCCTTTTCTTAATAAAACAAATCCTTTCCAAATGCAAAATCTTTCCCAACTCCATAATCCACATATCAAATGTGGGTACTGCCTCAGACTTCTACTTTAAATCACATTTGTTGGTTAGTCATTTTAAATTCTAAAAAGTGATGCAGTTGCATTGGTAGGCTTTTTAAATCAATGAAAAACCAAATTAAACGAATCACAACCTAACGTTTTCAACTTAAGCATGAGCTTGCTTGTGTGCAAGAATGTGTGCACAAAATACACTCCACCTTTTAGTCAAGTCCTTGAAGCAGAGGCGCAGTTTATTGTGATGCCGGAAGAGTTTGGGGTCCTCAGGAATTTCAGACAGGAAGACCTGAGCCACCTCCAGCGGACCCTTTGTAACAACATGTACAGGTTCACATCCACAAACAAACCGACATACTGGAGGAAAACCATTTGATCTAAAATATTACCTGATTAACAGTGGTGCCAACACAACCCTGAAGCACCATCTGGAGCATCTTTGAGTCAGCGGGGTCCTGATGGGTCGCGAAGGCCAGCTCCTGTGTTTTCTTCTGCATATCCTCAATCGCCACCTCCATCGGCATCAGAATGATCTGTAGGGAGGAGGGAAAATATTTAGAAAATCTGTCTTGAGGCAATTTACGAACCTCCCAAAGTAAAGTGGCCCACACCTCCTCTTTGTGGATGACGTTGATGCGGGTCTTGATGTAGGGGAAGGCGTGGGAGGTGGTGAGGATGGTCTTGCGTTTGTACTGCTCGTGCAGGTCACCGTGGGCCCGGCCGTCCAGCGTGAACGGCGTACAGTACATGAACGTGCGCAGGTTATAGTTCTTGTCAAAGTACGTGATGCGCTCCTTCAGCTCGTAAGTGTCGAAGAAGGGCTCCACGTATGTGATCTGCAGGTATGCCTGGGTAACATAAACATACACAGCACTGCTCAATATGGAGACCATATGTACGAAACCGAAATGTTCTGAAATGAATCAGTGTTGCTATTGTTAACTAAACTAAAATGAAAATAAAAAAAAAATTAAACAAATTGAAATAAAATAAGTTTAAGTAGAAGTACTAAAATTACTTAAAAGGAAAAATTAATTAAAGCCAATTTAAAATATATAACAAAAACAAAAAATAAAAAAAAGACAAAATCACATAAAATTACAGAAACTAAAAATTGAAAATATAAAAATAAAGTAAATTTAAATATAAATAGATACAACAATAGTATATACATGACACCAAATGAATATAAATGTGTTTTTGTTTGATAAAAAGTAGTGCTGTCAAACGATTAACCGCAATTAATCGCATCCGAAATGGATTTGCATAGTATGTGTGTGTACTGTGTATATTTATTATGTATATATAAATACACACACATACAGTATATATTTTGCAAATACTTACATGTATTTACATGTCTATATTTATATTCACATAATTTATATTATAAATAAATATATTTAATATATAAAAATAAATTTTTTTGGAAATATATACATGCGTGTGTATTTATATATACATAATAAATATACACAGAACACACATATAGTATGTAAACAAAAACTTTTATTTTGGATGCAATTAATCACAATTAATCGTTTGACAGCACTGATAAAAAGACTTCAGTCTTGTACTAGCATTAATATCTGACCTTATTGGGGTCCAGTTTGTTCTTGTCAACAGGGTTGGAGTCCTTGATGATCACCACCACATCGTCACCAAATCGTTCAGAGTAAAACTCCTACAAAGGAAATCAGCACAAACCTTACATATATCATATAAAAGCAACATTTGAGATGCACAGAACCAAAAGGTAAACGAATTTTCAGGCCACAGTTATTTATTTATATATATATATATATATATATATATATATATATATATATATATATATATGTGTGTGTGTGTGTGTGTGTGTGTGTGTGTGTGTATACAGTTGTGCTCAAAATTATTCATACCCTTGGTAAATATGATAAAAGAAGGCTGTGAAAATAAGTGCATTGTTTATCCATTTGATCTTTCATTCAAAAATTTCAAAAAAGTCTAATCTTTAATTGAAGTAAAAAAAAAAAAAAAATGTGAAAAAGGGGGAAAATCACATTAGGAAATAAATATTTTTCTCTAGTACACAATGGCCACAATTATTGGTAGCCCTGGAAATTCTTATGATTAAAATATCTCTGAAGTATATTCCCATTCATATTTGCATTTTTCACACCAGGGAGACTAGGAACATGAAATTGTCCACCCTTGGCTTCCTGTTTTATAGGATTATAAATATGAGAAACACAAAGGCCAAATTCCCTTAATCATCCATCACAATGAGTAAAACCAAAGAATATATTTTTGATGTGCAGCAAAAGATTGTTAAACTTCACAAATTTAGAAAGTGGCTGTAAGAAAAGAGCTAAAGCATTAAAAATCCCCATTTCCACCCTCAGGGTAATAATTAAGAGATTCCAATCAACTAAAGATATTACAAATCTCCCTGCAAGAGGACATGTGTCTATATCGTCCTAATGCACGGTGAGGGGGAGAGTTTGAGTGGCTAAAGACTCTCCAAGGATCACAGATGGAGAACTGCAGAGATCAGTTGAGTCTCAGGGTAAGAAAGCCTCTAAAAAAAAATTGTCAAACAGCACCTACATCACATGTTGTTTGGGAGGGTTTCAAGAAAAATTCTCCTAGCTCATCCAAAAACAAACTCTAGCATATTCAGTTATCAGACACGACTGGAACTTCAAATGGGACTGGCTTCTGTGGTCAGATGAAACTAAAAAATTTGCTTTTTAGCAGCAAACACTCAAGATGGGTTTGGTGAACACAGGGATAAAAAAGTACCCCATGTGTACAATGAAATATACTGCTGTATTTTTGATGTTGTGGGCCTATATTTCTGCTGGAGGTCCTGGACATCTTGTTTAGATACATGGCATCATGTATTCAATTAAATACCAACATATAATTTAATATAATATATATATAAAAAATTTAAAACTTACTGTCCATGCTAGAAATCTTATAAAGGGCCTTGGTTGGATCTTCCAACAGGACAATGATCCACAAACAAACATCAAAACCACAACAAAAATGGGTCACTGAGAACAAAACCAAGCTTCTGCCATGACCAACCCAGTCCTCTGACCTGAACCCTATAGAAAATGAGTGGGGTGAACTGAAGAGAAGAAGCACCAACATGGAGCTGTGAATCTGAAGGGTCTGGAGTGATTCTGGATGAAGGAATGGTCTCTGATCTCTTGTCAGGTGTTCTCCAAACTTATCAGGTGTTATAGGTGAAGATTCAGAGCTGTTATCTTGGCAAAAGGAGGTTGCAAAAAGTATTGAATAAAAGGGTATGATTAATTGTGGCCAATGTGTATTAGAAAAAAAAACATTTATTTCATAATGAGATTTCTTTCCCATTTTAAATTCTTATTCTCTAATGAAAGATTAAATTTTTGTAAATTTTGAAAATAAAAGATCAAAAGGATTAATGATACAGATTTATTTTCACAGCCACCTTAGATCATATTTACCAAGGGTATGAATAATTTTGAGCACAACTGTATATATATAAATATATAAAATTAACATTTTAGAAGCAAAGTAAAACAAATCAAATAAAAAAAAAAATATAACAACTTGAAAATGTTCAGTGAATGTTTATAATTATAATTAATTATATAAACATAATATTAGTAGTAATTAAACTTTTACATTTATTAAAATTACTTTTTACTACTACTACTACTACTAATAATAATAGCAATAGTTGTTATTATTTTAAACTGAAAATGTTATTATTATGATATTATCACTCCAGACCAGAACCGTACCTCCAGTCTATGTGAGATCTCGGCCAGTTTGGTGATAGAAGGCTCTTTATAGACAAACTCCTGCTCGTCCAGATCTCCAAAGCGGCATCCATAGAAGCCCACACGGAAGTAGGTGCCAAACATCCTCTATGACCTGAACATTTAGGACAGGAACAATTGAGATACATGTAAGAAGAGAGAAGAGAATGGTGTGTCACATAAAAGCCTAAATTACATCATTTTTGTCTGTTTAGCCACATCATGCCTAAAGGCACAACACTGATGGCATGGAGGATGGGTTTATGGATCCGAATGTGTGCACATGTGCCCTAGGATAACACTGACTTGTGCCATTCTTGTGAAATGGCCTTACGTAAGTATGTCAGAGACAGTGAACCTTACAGTGGGATGGAACAGCTTGAATTTTATGTTGGGCAACCAAGTTCATGTTCACTCACCAGGAAAACATCCAGACCGCACACGGGGAGACATAAAAAGAGAATAAAAAGAGATAAAGACCAGAGACAGTTAGTTTCTGTGAGGGAGAAAATTCCCTCTTACATAAACTGCAACATATGGTACTGATAAATACAGAAATACAGTGTGATCGATCAGCCATACCTCCCATCCTGAGCTCTGTGTGCGGACACAGCAGGAGACACATCATCACCGACAAGACAGAGAAAAGATATCAATCAAACATCTAAACCACACACATTAGAATAACACAGAGCTTTACACCACAGCTCAGCAACTAATGTCTGTGGTCCAGATCTCAGACCAAGACTGGCTTCATCTCGAGCACAAAACATTTAAAATTCTCATTATATAGCTACTAAAGTTGTCAAATACAATTGTTCATTTGGTATGATAAATTAATATTAAATTAATAAAATTAAGATATAAACAAACCTGTATAACATCATTAACCGTAAAAACTATGATTTAAAGGAATAGTTCACCCAAAAATGAAAATTACCCCATGATTTACCCTCAAGCCATCCTAGATGTATATGGCTTTATTTTTTCAGAGAAATACAACCGGAGTTATATTAAAAAAATGTCCTGGCTCTTCCAAGCTTTATTATGGCAGTGAATGGGAGTCGAGATTTTGAAGTCCAAAAAAGTGCATTCATCCATCATAAAAAGTGCTCCACACGGCTCCACGGGGTTAATAAATGTCTTCTGAAGCGAAGCCATGCATTTGTGTAAGAAAAATATACATATTTAGACATAGATATGTATACATTCTCTATTCGACTGCTCTGGATAACTTGACGTCATTCACCATAATAATCAATGAATATTCAAAGATATACAAGCGTATAACTGCTGTTGTAAATGCATACAGTCAACGTGCTCAAAGGTTCACAGACCATTCCAAAAATGGTGGATGGCTTATGTATCACGGCCCATAGAAACAGTCGCTAATGAGGCATCTACGTATATATATCTATGTATTTACACTTCTCTCTAGCGAACGCGCACGCGACGGTTAACGGAAGCTAGAGATTACCGTTTATAAAGTTTTAAATATGGATTTTTATTTATTTTTTTTACACAAATGCATCGATTCGCTTCAGGACGAGCCAAGTGGAGATTGTATTCGTCTGAAAGAAGAAAATTGTATACATCTAGGATGGCTTGATGGAGAGTAAAACACTGGGTGATTTTCTTTTTTGAACTATCCCTTTAAACAACTCAGTTCAAATAGTACAAGTTTTCACAAAAATAAAAAGTTCTATAAAATTATAAACCTCATATCAGCCTAATAAATGATTATTTAATTGGTCTGAATACAAACGGCAGATGTAAATTCATGCAAATTCACTCTTTGACAGTAGGTGGTATTTCTGCTTATGTAAAAGCAGAAATACAGCAGTTACCTCTGTATACAAAGCAGCACTGTGTTTATAAACACTTTATTAGGCATCATAAGGAGGTAAGATGTTAACTTTTATATAAGCCTTCCCGAATAAAATCTCCTCGTATTTGCATAAATGACAATAATGGCCTAATTCAATGTCAGAACGGTGAATTTCACTGAAAGGTAAAGAGTTTGCAGGTACTATAAAACTAATATTCATCTGAAACTATGATCCCACATAAGGAACGCAGAATTCACCATCTGAGATATTCATGTTTAAAGTAGAGCTTACAGTAAGAAGCTGCTGATAAGATTAGGATATCATATATATTATATGATTAATTAAATTAAAAAATATATATATATATTTTTTAAATTGAAGCAGCTCATTGATTTTTGTTCAATTTTACCTAATGCAACTCAATCAAAATATGTATTACTTTTTTCTACTGTGGTTATATACTGGATGAAGTAGCAGGCTATAATGGCTTTATAATTTCTTTCTTATACAAGAAATAACATTACTAATTAATGTACAATGAATATTGCTGAAATTTAATATCCAGTCAACAAATTGACTGCTGAAACTGTGCAAGACTGATTGGAACTTCTTGCAGACACGTTCAGCTCTTTAACACAAACTTCCTGAGTCAACAAACCTGATTGTATACTTTGTTGAAGGCATCCTGCAGTTTGCCGTGGACAGAGGCCAGCTTCTTAAAGTCTCTGTTGGCCTCGTGAATGGGACAAAGGATTTTGTAGACTTCATTTATGGCCTCGTACATGGCAGCCTGGAGGAGAGACAGAATCTACAGTCAACCCTCAGTTAATAGTTAATAATCCCATAAAAAAAGTGTGGCGCTGGCTTGGATATGAGTCTAATCCATTTGACTCCCTTGGATGCATTCAGTTTCCATGACTGTAGGGGGAGTGATGTGACGTGAGCTCTCACCATGTTGAAAGACGCAGCTGCTTGCTCCAGAAGTCCCACGAGCCCAGACTCACTGAAGTACTTCCCTGAACAGATGCCCTCCTCCTCTGGGGACAGAATATCATCAGACACCGCAGATTCCTCCAGCACATTGGACGAAATACTCTGTGAAACGCAATCGAAGTGTCAACAATCCACAAAATTTATCATAGGTATTATCATAAATTATAATACATTTTTAATCGAAACAGAAAAGTATCCAGTGAAAATGTGTTTAACGTTTGCATTTTCAATATATTCCATTCAATATGTAAAAATTATTACTTGCTTAAAGTTTATTTAGAAAATGTATTAAAAATTATAATTTATTAATTTATATTATTTCATTACAATGTTTAAAAAATTATTAGTTAAAATGGGTAGAATTATTTTACATAATATAATGTTTGCAAATAACTATGGAATTAATTATGGATTTATTATTATTATTTATAACATTGTAAAGTTATAAAACTATAAATTTTATTCATTTTTATTAAATAAAATGACAAAACATTTAATTTCAACCTTTTCCAGAACTAATAAAAATTCCCTGATTTTTCCTGATTGTGGCAATAAAACCAAAAACGAATGAAAACATTGTTATTGTTTTTTTTTATTATAGTTATATTATAACATTGTTATTATTCATCTACTACTTTGTATTTCTTACTACTTTAAAGTAGTTTTCACTTTTATATTTTCAATTTTAATTTCAGTTTAAAGTTTTAATATATGTAATTTTTGTTATGTGCTTTTTTCATTTTCATTAGGTTTTATTGTTGTTGTTTTAAATATTCCTACACAGCTTTTTTTTCTTAACTCAAATGAAGTTTTAAATTACCTATATATATATATATATATATATATATATTTTTTTTTTTTTTTTTTTTTTTGTAAACAACAATAAAACCTTTCCTGGTGGAAACATTTAACTGCAACTTTTCATTCAATTATTAGATGCTTCTTTTAGTATGTTTTTTAAGCCATTTGGTTCACAAGGACACAGGAAGAGTCCTCATTCAAGAACACACACAGGATTTTACCTGGAATGACACACAGCCGATAGGGAGGTAGCGGCAATCTTCAAGCATGTTGAGGTACTCCGCCACCAGGGCGGCGCTATGCACCAGACAGTGTGCTGCCTCCGCGTGGTTCCCTCTCTCAGAGTGCTTCCCTGCCATGTTCTGCAGCCACGTGAGCCTCAGATCAGGTGAGTTCTGATAGCCCTTAGCAATCCTACACAGAGAAGAGCCATTTGTACATAAAGCACAGGGGCCACATTGAATGCCCTTTGGTTTTTATGATAAAGCACTGACCTGTACATGAGGTCTATAAGCATCTCTGGGTCCTGCTGGTGCTCCTTCATCTTCACAGTGTCAGTGAGAATCATGTGGAGGTTGAAGACAAGATCCTGCACCTACAGACAAGACAGAAGAAAAGTGACTCAGTATTATGGTAATATCAATGATATGCTATTATAGTTTTTGTTACTTTTTTGAACTATTTTTATATGTTCTGTTTTCACTTTAATTTGAAAGTTTTTAAAATATTTGTTTTGTGTGGAAATGAGAAATGCTGCCTTGGCAAATAGCTGAAATTAGTTTTTTTTTTTTTTTTTTTAAATATTTTTTATGTTATTTCAGTTTATTTATAACAAATTTGTTTATGGTTTTAGTTGTTGATAATAACTGTACTTTAGCATAATTATTAGCAGATATAAAGTGTTCCTGTATAAAAAAAAATACAAAAATCTATCCCTTTATGTATCCTTAAAGGGCAAATTAATGATGAGTGCTGGGTTTTTATCCCCTGTGGGATTCGAACCAACAGCCTTTTAGCTACCAGCTCCGATCCAAGTGTTTGATACCTGCTCAGGGAAGGGGGAATCTCTGAGCTCCAGGTCATCCTCGGCATATGTGAGAATAGTTTTTAAGGAGCGTCGCAAATGCTCTTCATTGAACTTCATCGAGGTTCCCACGAGTGAAGACAGAGACATAGTGACCTGCATCTTCACACGGGCGAAATTCTACAGAACAGGAGAAAAGACAGGATTTAGTTGATCATATTTCTCCTCTATATGTTGGGAAAGCTGAATGAAGGATAGGAGTTTAAAGTGACATTGTGCCTTACGTTGCCAATCTCAAAGTTCTGTCTCATGAGCAGGTAGAGGGAGGCGCTGGCGTGGCTGCGTACGGAGCTCACGCTGCTGCTGCAGTGCCGCAGTAACCGCAAACACAGATCGGCACAGAGCTCAGTGTCCTCCTCAAACAGCATCTCTGGGAACTACAAAAACACACGTCAAAAGCTTAGTTTCTTCTACAATTTCCTTTGTGAACTATGTCAAATATGTACAAAAGGCTAACCTGAACAACAAGGGAAGGTCTTACAGTTTCAAGTTTGTTTTATTTAATAACAATCATTTTCAAAAAATACACAGACAGCATGAAGAACTATGTATTTACATTTCTTAAGAAAATGTGAGCGGTACAAGACTGCAAAATCTCATTGTAACAGTGATTGCCAGGAAGTTTTTAGGATGTTTGTTCTTGTTTAATTTGCTCCAGTGTGCACTACAATATTTTGCACTATACTACTTTTTGGAATACCTCTCTTCTTGTCTATTTTATTTTTTATTTGTATCTATTTATGTTTGTCTATTATGCCAAAACCTTGTGAGCTGCTAAATAGTCTTTCGTTGTTTAAAACAATGACCATAAAATCTATTCTATTCTATTCTATTTAGCTGCTACTGTGTTTTTGAGTGTTTTTTTAGTAGTGATGGAGCGACATGGGGCTCTTTAATTGGCAGTGGAAGGACCAAGTTCAAAAGTTCACTACAGTTCAAAACTTTGAGGTCAGTAATATTTTAAATGTTTTTTTTTTGAAAGAAAAATAAATGTTTTTATTCTGCAAGGACACATTAATTTGGTCAAAAGTGAGAGCAAATACACATTTATATTAGGGGTGGCTCGATACCACTTTTTCAGAACTGATCCCGATCCGATACCAAAAATTCTGAGTATCAGCCGATACCGATATCGATCCGATACCTGGGGAGTTTTTTTTTTATCAGCGTTGAATTTTTATACCTCAATGTGTGTTGACCTGATCATGACTTTTTTGTGTTACACACAATCTGCTAAATATAGACAACTTTATTGTAAAGAAAAAAAAAAAAAACATGAGTGCACAATTACATAAAATCTAAATTTAGTGGGAAAAAAAACATTATTTATTTGGGAACAAATAAAAGTGAATAAGTGTAGGACTAAATCTAAAATGATAATGTAAAATGATATACATTGCTCTTTATATTGTTGTAAAATACATTAATGAATAACAAGTAATATATTTATATATAAATATATATATACTGTTACATTAAAAGACATTTCTTTTAAATGTATAGCACAGTAATGAGGCAGAAACATATGATAGATAAGACGAACAAGAAAGGCTATTAATAATCTTTCATTGTTCAAAAGTATTATGATAGGAAAGGCTCCAAATACCGAGCAACACAAAGCGCTTATGCGCATCCCGTGCGCAGAATGATGCGCTTGAAGCAACACGCAGTCACAGCACGGAGCACTCCGCATAGAGAAGTTCAAAGCACAAAGTGAAGAGATATTAATGCGTAGTGTATTAAATCTGTGCGATAGTTTATTGAGCCTTTTTTTTAAAAGTGTTAAATTTCAGTTACTGTGCTCGTTAAGAACATAGTGCTCTCTAGTCCAGTGTTGTGATCTAACAAACACCAACACAATTTTGAAAACAGCACAAAGATAAAGTCCTGCAAGATAAAGTCCTTTTATGCAAAACTATTTATCTTTATTTACAGATCAAGTATAATATTAGGAACATTTAATAATCTTGGAGAGTTTCATCGTCTTGACTCGTAACCGAACGCGACACGCAGTTTGAAAGCTGAATGGAGGAAGAGTTTATGTGAACTTGACTTAAATATTCAGCTCTGATCACAGGAATAAATTACGTTTTTAAAAATATTCAAATAGAAAATAGTTGTTTTAAATTGTACTAGTAATCAACAATATTTCCTAAATATTATTTTTCAGCAAATAAATCAGATATGACTGGAAGCGAAGTGGGAGAGAGAGAGGGGGGCGGGTTCGGGAAAGGTCCTTGGGTCGGGATTCGAACACGGGACGCCCGAAGCGCTGTATGTCAGCGCGCTGCCCACAAGGCTATCGGCGCCGACCATGTGACAGAATTTAATGATTTTAAATAACATGGGTTTTGAACCGGTGTTCAGTAATTAGAGTTAGGGATTAACAAGCACTGCTTAACAACAGACACAAACCTTGTAGACCAAAGCTCTCTGTGTGCTGAAGCAGTGCTGCAGGAAGAGGGCGCTCTGGTTTCCTGCCATACTGTGGAGGAGGACTCTCAGCACACCACCCAAAACACTCTCCTTCAGCTCTGACATCACCACCGTCTGATGCAAAAACACACACAAACACTTATGAACTATGTGAAAATGACCCATGTCGTAACGCATGGTATTTGTAGTAAATGCATTCAAATGAGTCACAAAGTCTGCTTTACTTTGACAATGATCTCCAGTGTGTCCAGGGCTATGAGAGCAGCTTCTGTCGCCAAGTTTCCATCCACTACCAACTCCTGCTCCACCTCTGCCTTGGTTCTGCACAGAGACAGTGTTTACAGTACGCTATTCATAGTGCCCATATGACACACACACACAACTGTATGTGTAGCCAGTGATTATGTAAAATCGACAGACAGCTAGAGCAACATCATTCAGATGTCCAGTGAAAGTGAAAAGCTACAAAAAGATATTCAGTGAGAGAAGAGGCAAAAAGACACACTTGTCCACTCTGTCTGCATTCTGTCTCCAGTGAGTGACGTTTTTCCTCCAGCGGACGTTCTCCTGACCTCCGTAAGGACTGCGCTCTGAGGAACACACAGGAACAGAGGTGAATGACAAATTCACTGCTTTGACATTTACTCGCACAGATACCAACAGAGTGTCCGTTGTACCTCTGCAGCGACGGACCATCTCCTGTCTTGCTCCGATGCTGCCCAGTATGGCCTCCTCCAGACGGGCCTTCATGTCCTGGGACTTCTTAAATGTCAGACTGTTTATCCTCTCCAGGGCTTTCTTCCCCTGAGAAGAGGCACAATGAACAGAATAATCAAAAACATGTCAACATGCAACACAAAAATGCACTACATAAAGTAAAAATTTCTGAATGTGTGTAACATAAGAAATGACTTCCAAAATTACAGATCCAAGTTATTTTTTGAATTTGAAAGAGGCCATGTCATATTTTTAGCATATTTTTCTCCCTGTGGTCCACGTATACAATGTTAAGTAAAGGTTTCGTACCAAAAATAATTGTTCCTGATCATTTTCCACCCTTTTTTTGGGCCTTGGAATTAAACGGGATGTTCAGCCAAATATAGGTTTAAACTGGCATATCCTCAACACAGCCTCTTTGTAAATAATTACATTGTGGATTTATTTATTTATAAAAATAAATAAATAAATAAAAATATTTGAATGCAATGATCCCAAACTGCAAGAACATGTTTTATATATTGCATTTTCAAGTTATTAAACATTATTAATTTCTTAAGCATTATTTTAGTAATAAAAGTATGTGTGTGTGTGTGTCTCATATATATATATATATATATATATATATATATATATATATATATATATATATATATATATATATATATATATATATATATATATATATATATATATGAAGACTGGAAGTCAAAAACTCCTCATATTCAAGTGTGTCGAATTATTAGACAGGTTTTCTTTTACAGATAAAATGAGCCAAAAAAAAAGAGATTTAACTCAGACTAAAAGTCAAGTCAAGTCAAGTAAAGTTGAGCTTTATTGTCATTCCGCTATATGCGGGGGCATACAGTGGAACGAGATGTCGTGCCTCACAGGACCACGGTGCTACATAAATACAGGCATACAGCAATGAAGTAAAACAATATAAACCTATACACAAACTATCCTACTGATAGATTTTGACTATAAATATACTATCTATATAAAGAAAAATTGACCTATACATAAACTAAAAAATACAAACTATACAAACTATACAGACTATACGAATATAAAAGTAAATAATTATTAAATGCCCATGAGAAGGATGGACTTTTCAGGATAGGAGATGGACTAAAAATGAGCTCCTAAAACGTACTACCAGATTCTGGAAGATCAGTTCTTCAGTGACACAAGAGGATGTGGTGCTTGGTCCTTCAAGAGTCACTCAAAACTTATCTGTCCATAAAGCCTATGAAAAATCAGTCTTAATGTATTTCACAACACTTCAGCATGCTATTCTTATTAAGTGAGGGTCATTTTTTTTAGGATTTTTTACCCAAGCAAAGTCCCTGAGAACCTGACACATTGCACTTGTGGAGACTCCAGGAAGGTTGCAGTTCTGGAAAATGATGGCGCTGGAGACTAAATAGTTCCTGATGGTTTCTCACCTAATTCTTCATTCTTTTGCAGTTAACGTGTCTTTTCTTCTCCACCTGTTTTTTCTGACTCTGCTGACCCAATGAGCATTCGCTGCCCAATGGTCATGCCTGAACTTTTCAAATTCTATTATTGCATTAGTATTGCATCCTTCTCATGGGCATTTAATAATTTTTTATTTTTAGTCTGAATTAAATCTCTTTTTTTGGCTCATTTTATCTGTAAAAGAAAACCTGCCTAATAATTCGGCATACCTGAATATGAGGAGTTTTTGACTTCCAGCCTTCATGGACAATTATATATCACTTATAAATCATTAAATACAAAGTCAATAATAGTTATTAAGACTGATGTAGTTTGGAATTGGTAAAATGTTCTTGGAAAAAAAATATGACCAGAATATCAACTTGCCTAATAATTCAGTTGACGGTGTATATACACACACACACACACACATATACAGATATATATTTTTTTATATATACATACATACATGTGTGAGTGTGTATATATATATATATATATATATGGTTTTATTAGTATACATACTATCCAGTCCTAAAAAGCCTTTAAAAGATTTTCAATTTATAAAACAGATAAATCCTACTGTCTCCTCACTACCTGACCATGACTGAATGGACCATGTTTCTAAATACCAAATAGTCATTACTGAGAAGGGCATGTGGATGTACCTTGTATTCAAAACAGGACAGACAGAGGTGAAGAAGATCAAGCAAGCGGTTGATTTGTGGCACAGACAGGTCTGAGACCCAGCGCTCCAACAGCCCTGCGTCTGCATTCTTCAACACCCACAGGAAACAAACCAGCAGTGTCCTGCTGCACTCTGCAGAGAGGGTGCTGCACTGACGGCCCGCCTGATGAAGAAACAAACAAAAACACACTTACACTCACGCAGGCAAAACACAACAAACCCGACCGATTAGACATCACATCCGGCAGCCTCTTTGGGACAGACATATACAGAGGACGTCCTTACATACCCATATGTATAATAAATACTTAGACACACATGATCCTCATTTCCTCAGCCACACACAAGCCATTAATATTCACTAATGAACAGGAACCTCTGTTGTACACTTTCAGAGCAGTACACAATGACTTCCCCTCTAGTGGTGGAGAGCAGTACTGCAGTCAACAGAATGGACAGGAGTGAATATGAAGGGCTCCTCTAGTGGTGATATTAAGACACTGCAGCTGTGACCTCATTCAGATGAATGTGAGGGAAAATTCTATTTATGTTGTTTGCCTTTTCTATTTATTCCACTAGACTAGAGCAACAGCATTGGAAAATTATGTGGAAACTTTATGTGCATAAATATAGCTTATTTCTGAAAAATAAGAAAAACACTGTTTTTAACTTGGGGACTTTTTAGATAAAAAAAAAGAAGAAAGTACTGTGAAATTATTAGGGGAACATGATTAGGGCATGTTACAGGCCAGACTTGAACCTGCATTACTTGCATGAACACCAAGGCTTACTATGAATAGGTCACTTTTTAAAAGAAATTAATAGTTTTATTCAATAAGAACCCATTAAATTGACAAAAGTGATATTATTAAGAAAATATTTATATTTCAAATAAATGCTGTGATTTTTAACTTTCTAATTATCAAAAAAAAAAAAAAAAATCAGCTTTCACAAAAAAATTAAGCAGTACAACTGTTTTCAACAATGATGATAATAATAACTGTTTTTTAAGCAGCAAATCAGTTAGAATGATTTCTGAAGGATCATGTGACACTGAAGACTGGGATAATGATGCTGAAAATTCATCACTGGAATAAATTACATTTTACAATGTATTGTATTAAACTAGAAAACAGATAATTTAAATTGTGACAATATTTCACACTTTTACTGTACTTTTGATCAAACAAATGCAGCCATAAGAGACTTCTTTTAAAAACATTAACAAACATACTGTACACTACTGTTAAAAAAAAAGTTAACACTTCACAACCTTCATTCATATTCATACCATGAGTTATTAACAGTGGTCAGCGAGCAGGTACTCACCATAGACGGCAGAGTGAAGGGGTTGGCTTTGGGATGGGGAAGTGGTGAGCCAGCTATCGCCATGGCAACAGACTGGCTGATGGTGCCGTTGTCTGGGTCGCTATCATCGACGAGCGCCGAGGCGTGACGTACACGCTGTGGGGACGTGTCTGGGACACACAAAGGTGGAGAAATACAGATCTCGGCTGAAATGGGACTTTTGTTCAGTTTTTAATGACTGTGGAGCGCTGACCTTTAAAAGACTATTCAACTCATAAACAAAGAGTTTATATAAATAACGGCAGTCTGCTCTACTGTGGGCGCTTGGCTCACAGGGTCTCACTAACCAGTGAAGTCGTGAAGCTGGGGCAGTGTCTCCATGGCGATGGGGATGAGTGGCAGGTAGAGCTGGGCGACGTGCGAGCGGACATGGGGGTCTGTGTAGCGGGGGTCCGCGTCGTGACTGCACAGCAGAGAATGCAGCGCACTAATGGCCTTCTTGTGTAGGAAGAACACACTGAGAAAGAGGTGTGAGATGTGATTTGAGGTGTTAGAATCTATGTATTTTTAAAGTCCTTTTATAAAAGCAGTTCAAAAACAGTTAAAAAATTTTCTGAGATAATTTACAGGGATAGTTCACCCAAAAATGAAAAATACTGCTTGTTTTACTCACCCTCAAGCCATACTAGGTGTGTATGACTTTCTTCTTTCAGACGAATACAATCAGAGTTATATTAAAAAATGTCTTGCCACTTCCAAGCTTTATAATGGCAGTGAATGGGGGTCGAGAATTTGAAGCCCAATAAAGTGCATCCATCCATCATAAAAAGTGCTCCACATGGCTCCGGGGGGTTAATAAAGGCCTTCTGAAGTGAACTGATGCATTTTTGTGTGAAAAATATCCTTATTTAGAACTCAATAAACCTCTAACTTCTGCTATCTCTAATCTCTAGCTCACGAGAACCAAGTTTTGAACACAACAAAGGAAAACCAGTCTCCTCTTGGCTTATATTGAAATCCTCCAACATTTTTCTTTACAAATCCTCGTTTTGAACTTCTAATTTGTGACCGGTGTTTTGTTTTGCTCTCTCCTCTGCGCTTCTGCGTTCATTACCGCGTTTACGTACGTCCTACATCCTCTGCTGAACGCCTCTCTCTCGTGAACGACAGTTAGTGGAAGCTAGATTACGTTTTAATAGTTTTAAATATGGATATTTTCCTTATAAAAAAGTATTGATTCACTTCAGAATGCCTTTATTAACCCCTGGAGCAGTGTGGAACACTTTTTATGATGGATGGATGCATTTTATTTTGCTTCAAAATCTCAACCCCCATTCACTGCCATATAACTCCTTTAACTTTAATACTCCTTTAACTTTAATATAACTCCGACTGTATTCATCTGAAAGAAGAAAGTCATACACACCTAGGACGGATTGAGGGTGAGTAAATCATGGATGGGCTAATTTTCAATATCCCTTTAAGGGTGAAACATGAAACTAAATGGCTTCAAACTCTTAAAACATGCAAATACTTCAAAAACTTCAAGTACTGTATCATTCATTTGTAATTATTTTTTTTCTATAGCTTGTAATTGATCACACACTGTTTACTTGGAAAATTGACAAAGTTGAAGAAATATTTCCTTCACTGAGAAATACTTGAAGGTTACATGTTATTGTTTTTTATTCAATACCATTAATATTTAACATTTTTAAACAAAATTGTGTTCTCATCATCAGCATATTTCCTTTAAGGCTGGAATACACTAAACAGATATTACTTGAGATTTAGAAACACTAGACACCACACACGTCAACTTTGTAAATGGTTACAGAGAAAAATTGAGCATCATACACAAAACGACTCACATAGAACAATATATGTTCTAAAATTGTCTCAAAATACCAAACATGACTGATATCCTCCAACTGGATGGAATCATAGTCTGAAGCTAAAAGTAAAAACCAGTGTGTGTTCATTATACACTATATGATCTGTGTTCATTATATAAAATCTGCAGACTGACTCTGACTTTTGGCAACTAGCATTGACTCCAGATTCCAAATCGGGACAAAAACATCAGGTAAAACTCATGTACAGTAATGTACTGCAGCCTTTAAATGTGATATCGAAATTAGCATTGTGAACTATGATATTTTACCATAATTTGTACTTATTTATAAAAATTTTGGGAATTGTTACGAACACATTTGTTTAATTGTGAATATTCTATATCAGTACTTTGACCATAAAATGAAAGAAATCAGCTACTGACATAATCTGAAAATATCTATGTGTCTCCCTAGTAAAATACTTGAGTGTGTGAGCGGAGGAACATTTCTCACCCCTCTCCGTCTGGCTCCAGGATGAGTGACAGTTCAGCCAACAGCAGACCAGAAAGAAAATGCTGCTGGCGGAACGGCACCGACAGTTCGAACATGCTGACCACACCCTGATCCTGAACATGACAGGAGAACGCTGAGCTCTACAAGAGAAGACACAGAAAATGCCTGCTTCAGCACTGCCATAATAAAGTGAAGTGCAATTTATTCCCTAAGAGGATTCCACTGAGTGTGTCCAGCTTGATATAATGTGGCTGTATGACAGACAGTCAGCAGACAGAAACACAACATCCATCATGACAGGATTTAAACTCTACAGTGAGAAACACTCCAACGCATAGTTACAAACAAATCAGGAAACTCCACAGCACTGACACTAGATTTCTGTGGAGTATTAGAATGTGGTCGGATTATATAAACATTTGGAGAAGAGCACTCTATCTAATCCACCCAAGAAAACATGAACATCCAGCTCTCAAGAGTGGAACAAACATGTAATTATTGCCAAATTTCACAAACCTGAACTAGTCAAGCTGGAGGAGTAAAGTAAATCTGCCTAATTCTAATTAACATCCCTCACACATAATCACAGTCTTAGATGAAGAATTAAATGAATGTTCAGAGACAGATACAAGTCCAGCTCTATCAACAGTCATTGTGGCATAATGTCAGTTACCACAGTAAATTATTGCAACTTGCCCCTCTTCTTTGTATCTTTTATTTAAAAAAAGTAATCAAATTTGTGGTTACAATATTAATAATCAATATATTGTATCTGTAATTAATAAATTGTAAGTTTTTGTTAAAGTACTAATATTTACACAATTCTTAAAAAGTTAGGTGTCAGTAAGATTTTTTGCATTCAGCATTAAATTGGTCAAGAGACAGTAAAGGCATTTATAATGTTACACAAAATTGTGTTTCAAATAAATGCAGTTCTTTTGAACTTTCTATTCATCAAAGAATCCTGAAAAACATCATTGTATCATTGTTTGTTTTCAAATATATTATGTAGCTGTTTTCAACATTGATAAAACTCTTCTCAACGTTGATAAAAATAAGAAATGTTTATTGACCAGCTAATCAGCATAATTAAAGACTGGAGTAATGGCTGTCAACAAATATGTTTTTACTATATATATTTTTTTAATCAATGCAGCCTTTCTTGAGCATTTTATAGACTGCATATTATTCAAAAAATATTTCAAAAATCTTTCCAAACTCTCTCAAACTTCTGAACTGTGGTGTATTATCATACCTGCAAACTCACAAGAAGTCAAAAAGGTGACAGTTCAGAATATGACCCTTGTAGTGGGGTCTGTTAAATATGAAACCAAACCACCAGTAGATGACGGTAAACGACTGTTTTAATGAGCGAGTCATTAGTCATTCATTCAAACGGCTGATTCATTCAAAAACGAGGCAAGTGACTACTGTCTTTATGCATGGGTTACTGAATCAATGACTCACTTGATTCGTTCAAAAACGAGGACTCGTTCAGTATCGAAACACTGCTGTGTTGCTCGGAGACACAAAACAGTTCTGCTGTGGCTTTGACTGAAACTTCGTCAGCGAACTTGAGCAAAAACAGTCAATTTTGTATTAGAAATTGTGAACTTTGTGTCTGTTTCACTCACAATAAAGAACTTCCACGCCGACGACATGTTTACATGCGTATGTGAGCGTAAGTGTGCCGTCAAAACGTACCGGCTCGGAGCATTCGAAAAGCATGCAGAGCCATCTGCTCTCTGTAGCTCTCGTGGTGCTTTGATGTCATACAACGATCGGTCTGCACGCTGCTGCTTCAAGTCGAACCAAGAAAGAGACTTTGGTCGAACACACTCCTGTCTATGAGCTTGCAATTGAGCGATTCACATAAATGACATTTTGATTCAAAACAGTGAATTTCACCGAAAAGTGACTAGTTTGCAGGTATAATTATTCTGGAAAAAAGTAAAAAAGCTTAATAGATAATTGCATAATTTCCCTGCCTACGTGTCATTTCCCTTGTATTGATTGTGTGAATGTGGTCATGAAAGTCATGTGGTCATGAAGGTCTAGATATTAGGTCAAACACAGAATTTGCACTCTACGCAGAAAGCCCTGCACATTTATGATAACAATTTCTGTTTTTGTAAAAAACAAAGCGAAACGTCTAGGTATTTTCTGTGACAGCTTGACTTGTACCTGAAACATTCATTTAAGAGTAACAGAAAGTGAGCTAGTGTGTTAGTCTGAGTGTGTGTGTACCTGAGAGGTGGTGGAGGATGTGGATGGTGAGGGGGACGCGGGGGGACTGAGGGTGGCGCAGGGAAGGTTCAGGGTGACGTAGTGCTCGTGACTGCAGACGATCCGTATGAAGTCCATCCTCAGCGCTGTCAGAGAGTTGGGGTTCTGCGCCGTGTGGAGCTTATTATTAATCTGAAGATACAAATGCACCAAACTGCCATCTGTCACTGAAGTTTCTAGGGTGGATTCACAGCTGCGCCTCATCTGCATGTGTCTTGTTCACTAAACCACTTGCAATCCATGTAAACCAGGCACTATGTGCACTAGTGCGCTTTTTACATTTTATGTGTACAAAGTCTAGTGATCATGGCAGCAGAAATTCATCAAATGGTGACAAAACTATGGATAAGAGCATCATATATTCAGACAACACTACTCAAACACACTGAAAGCATTTTAAAATGTGTGCTTCTGTGTTTGTGCATGTACCTGTTTATAATACGAGCGAATGAGGTTGAAAACAAAGCCTCTGTCCATGAGAGACAGCAGGTCATTGAGGAAAAAGGCCAAGCTGCTGTTTAACCTCTCCACTAGCTCGACATCCTGAAATGCACACAGATATTGGTTCAGACAAAGATAAGCATGCTTCCTGTTGATTCACAACAAGAGTAAACAGTCATAAAACAGAGTAGAGTAGTAAGTCTCACACATCCCCTTATCTACATAAGGTCTGTGTTCCTCCAACAGTAAAATGAGATCTGCTGCTCTTTTACCTTGTGATATCTGCTGGCTATATCTGCACTGATGGCACACACTAAGGCAGCAATGTCGTCCACAAAGCGGTCTGGGAAGCGCTGGCGTCGGGGCATGTCCAGGCGTGAGGACAGGAACAGATGATGGGACATGCTCTTCACCTGTTATCACACACAGAAAAATGAGTGATACCATCTGAAGCTTTGATTCTGCCTTACAAAACTCACCAAACACAAGGTTTTTCAAAACTTGCATGTCTAGAAATTATAGAAATAATTCAGTCAAACTATGTGGAACTATTAAAGGAACAGCTCACTCAAAAATGAAAATTCTACATTTTTTATTGACAAAATTAAAAGACAGTTAAAAGACTATTTATATTGTTCAGAGCTCAAAAATAGCCAATTGTGCATACATCACAACCAATTCTCATTTTACTAAATTGTAAGCACAATTTAATAGCTCATTCCTCTCGTTTTAAGTAAATTGTGTGCACAATATAATTTGTTTGCTTTGATTTGATTCAACTAAAATGTAGCCACGATTTAGTAAAACGAGGGACCAAATTATTATATTGTGCACACGATTTACTTAAAACGAGGGAATAAATTGTTATATCATGCATACAATTTAGCATTTAATTTTAGTTTATGTCATGTGCAAGATTTACAATTTCTTCCTCAATGTCATGTGCGGGACTCTGTAATACTCAGTAATATTAATGATTTGACTGCACTAACTCTATCAGATGAGAACTGAATTGATCTGGAAAATGGCACTAAACTTGCAACAAAGACACTGTTACTGAACTGAATCAACATTGACTTGAGCTGAATAATGGTACTATTGTCTTCTGTAGAGCTGCTTCATAGTTGAATTGAGTTCATTTCATTTCATGCAATGAACATTGCAACAGTGACACTGACATTGAACTAAAGTAGAGCTGCTTTTTTATTTTTACAACAAACACTTATTACCTGTTTTATTATTATGAAGCTGATCTGTATTGTATAAAGTGCTATACAAATAAATATGACTTGACTTTAGTTATTGATGTACAGTACAGTAAATGTAAAAGGTTGGAGGTCTACTGACCATGAGCTGGAAGAAGAACCAGGCCTGCTGCAGAGACGCCTCTCTCACGGTACTGGTGCTCACCACCCACTGGAGAGCCAACTCTTCATGAAGTAACTGAACGCAGAGAGCATTATTACAAAATATCCACACAGAACACAACCACACACATGCACACACACAATGAAGGCAGACTACTTTGAAATAGTAGTAATATGTGTGCATGAACAAGATGAAGTGGCTCAATGAATGGGTGAGTACATAAATGAGCGAATGAAGGAACGAATTAATAGGAGAGTGCACGGGTGAGTAAATGAGTATGTGCTTTACCTTCTTGGCGATCTGCCTGGAGGGAGGACAGAGAATGGAGGCAGTCTCGATGAAGGCAGACATGCGATTACAGGCACGCTCACTGGCCTGCAGACCAGTGGGTGAACACAGAGCAATGGTGGTGGTGGTGATGATGATGACAATGATGATGAAGAATGGATGACAGAAAGATAAGAAAAAACGAGGGAAGAGGGGTAAGAGTCAATGCCTGCTACATACACCAACCCAGATCCTTTTACAAATTTTAAAATAATGAAACGTAATCCATGCTACGTAAGGGATAATGTACAGTCAGTTGGTCATCAATGCAAAATAAACCCTGACAGCGTGATTGAGGTCTTGTATAATCCTTAAGGGGTTTATTTTGTGGTTACCCGACTTATTGTATGGCTATGCACCAAATAAATAACCAAATAAATTAAATTATGTAAGGGAGGATCTAATCATATTGATATGACATTGTAGTAGTTAATTGCATTGGGTGAATCATTGCATATGTAACCTAGGTTTTGTTCCTCCATAACTGCAAGAGGCATGTAATGTTGTTGGTGTGGTTGGTAACTAGACTTCTACCAAGTTTCTCCTGACAGATAGGCAAGAGAAGTACAGCACACAAAGGCCAGAGAGACGAGTTGGTTGATGAAAAGGAGGAGGCATGAACACAACCTTCTACACAAATGCTCACACATCCTCAGACACAGACAAACATACCTAAAAATAAAGCCAAATGGACAGCAGCAGAAGATTACAGAGTATGATTACAGAAGTAATACCAGAGCGAAGGCAATAAGAGTATACAGGATGACATGGTGTAGGGCTGGAATATGGACTTAGCATTTTAGCATATAAAAGTTGAGAATGAGGGGAATTAGGGTGTAGGGGACAGTAAAATAAATTTGGGTAGAGTTTGGGACACTAAAGTCATGTTGGGTTAAGGGTTTGAGACAGCGACAAGTACAGACAGGGTTAAGGGTTTGAGAGTAACATGCAATGTTAGGGTTAATTAAGACAGTAACAAGTAATGTTACTGTTAAGTGTTTGAGACAGTAACAAGTAATGTAGGGGTTAATAGTTTGAGAGTTTAACAAGTAATGTTAGGGTTAAAGGTTTAAGACGTGATAAAGAATGTTATGGTTAAAAGTTTGAGAGTAATATGTAATGTAAAGGTTAACGTGTTCATACATTATTAAGTAATAATAATGTTAAAAGTTTAAAATAGTAATAAGTAATGTAAGGTTTAAGGGTTTGAGACAGTAACAAGTAATGTCAGGGTTAAATGAGAGTAATAAGTAATGTTAGGGTTAAAGGTTTGATAAAGAAACACAATGTTAAGGCCGTTTCACACTGAACACGATGCTCGCCTTCTGCTAATTCACCCCTGCATGCTAGGTGGCGCCGACCAACAATGTATTTTTCCTCGGATAAGTATCTCATATATAGATTTAACATCATCCGTTGCTCAATATACAGCATTAATTTAAGATAAATAAAGTTTGGATCTATGCCAGAAACACAAACCATCTATAATGCTTACAAGAAAACATCTTAAAATACAAACAGAAGTACAATTAGCATCAAGCCACATTTGAAACTTTATGTAATTAATGTTTTTGGTTAAAATCCACTTTAAACCATCATCGAGTGCTTGCAACTTCCCATTGTGATCTATAGTTAATTTTGATTCTATAATAGGCAGACAAGCACTCTTTGTGTTTAATAATGCCACATTGCTTGTCATAAACATCCTTTATTGTTATATGAGCTGCATACAAAACACATACAGAAAATATCTTGTCATAATCATATGTCTATTTGCTTTCATATATCATGTGTAGAAATGTTTCACCCGATTATTTTTATTTTTTTTTAATTTGGAAGATCTAGAGTGAACGGGCTCTGACTCATATAACACTAGTGCTCGTGGAAGAAATTGGACAGATCACATAATTCAGTGGAGAATTAATAGAAATTATATTAAGAACATGTGAGAATAAACCTGTTCTCAGATACCAAAGATAACAAGAGCTCAGCATCCACTCTCTTCTCTCTAGGAATACTCTTCTTCTGTGTTTGTTTACACTGGTTTTCGAAACAGCACCACCACTCTTTGCCTTTTTGTGCAACAGCAGCTGCTCCACGCACATGATCTAAGCTCAGATCTGATTGGAGGGTCCATTTCATCGCGGAGCGACGGGGGGAAAAATAAAAAATAAAAAAAAATCCTCGCTTTTTCGCGCTGCAAATTATCACGCCTGGTGTGAATAGCTCCATAGGGATCTATTGTTTCGATTCAAAAGTGTCATCGTGCCGAACATTTGTGCCTAATTTTTGCGTTCAGTGTGAAAAGCCCTTTAGGGTTAAATGTTTGAGATGGTAACAAGCTGCACTGAGACCGTAACAGGTCATGTTAGGTTGTAGAGTTTGAGATGGAACAAATAATGTTATGGTTAAAAATTTTGTGGGGGGTCTGAGGCAGTTACAGGTTATATTCGGGTGTATGGTTTGAGGCAATAGGGAGGGACATTAGGGTGTAGGTTTGATTGGCACCTGCTTGAGCTCACAGCTGGAGTTGGGGTTCCGACGGAGCACTGCCCTTGAGCCCCCTGGAGCGTAAGCAGAGTTTACCCAGGAATGTGAGCGGTCTATCCCCTGCTTATCCACCGACGACACAAACACGCACCACAGTGCAACAAATGGCAGGCAGAACAGCCACATACAGGTGCCACAGGGAGGGGACGAAGTGCAGGAACAAGAATTAATTTAGAGGAGGGTGGGGGACAATCAGGGCACAGTGAAGGAGGGGAGAGGGTAGGAACAGCAGTACCATAGCAAAAACATAGCACAATTATTAGCAGAGCAACCAACAGCTAGCACAGGAAATCTCTGAGCCTGTAGCTTCAGCAGAATACAGTAAGAGTAGGGCGGAAACTAACTATTTAACGATTTTGATGAATCCGCTAATCTGTTATTTTCTCAATGCAACATTTTTCAGCATTTATTTTATTTTTTCACAGAAATAGCTTTGTTTGCAAAGTGATGTCACTGATTAGTTAATTAAATTTGTTGTAAAATAACTTTACTATTAGATTTTATTTTATTGATTAGTTTCCCCCCAGTTTTTCACCAACAAAAGAAAAAACAAAACAAAACAGAAACTGACTGTTTAAAAGACAACAACAATAACAGCAACTATCACTTAAAGTGCTTCTTTTAAAATAATATAGGACAGAGTGGCCACACTGCAGTAACAACCAATCAGAAGTCAGAGGAAGAGCCGCCCACCTTGCTGCCGATGATTCTCTGCACCTCCTCGTCAGGGGTGGCTGGTGTTGAGGCCAGGTCAGGATTGGAGTTACTAATGCTCTTGGAGCGGGACAAGAGCAGGCTGCTGGGTCTTGCTGTCGCCCTAGAGAGCGTGGCATACTGGATGGGGAGATCATACAATGCGGCTCCCACTGAAGAAGGAAGTTCAGTGCATGAAATTAAATAAGCTTTCTTCTCTTGAGATCACTGGTTACAGTGAGTGAGTATAAATGTGAGTAAAGCATTTACCACAATGCATAAACACTGAGCTCCAGAGAAATGAATCAGCAGAGTTTAAAGGTTAAAAAACATTCACACAGTTTTAGCAATGGCTCAATAACTCTACGGTACACAAAAGGGCATTATCAAGACTTCAAAGTTCACCCAAAATGAGCAATTCGTCATTATTTAGTCACCTGCAAATTATTTTAAATCCTGATTATTTTATTTCTTCCATGAAAGATGTACTGCATTATGTATCTCTCAAATCTCACACTTTAAAGGGTTAATTCACCCAAAAATGAAAATTCTGTCATCAATTACTCACCCTCATGTCGTTCCAAACCCGGAAGACCTTCGTTCATCTTCAGAACACAAGTTAAGATATTTTTGATGATATCTGAGAGATTTTGACCCTGCATAGACAGCAACGCAACTACCACATTCAAGGCCAAGAAATATAGTAAGGACATTGTTAAAATAGTCCATGTGACATCAGTGGTTCAACCTTGTTTATCAAGCTAAAAGAATACTGTTTGTGTGCGAAAGAAAACAAAAATAATGACTTTATTCAACAATTTCTTGAATGTGGTAATTGCATTGCTGTCTATGCAGGGTCAGAAATCTCTCAGATTTCATCAAAAATATCTTAATTTGTGTTCTGAAGATGAATGAAGGTCTTAGGGTTTGGAACGACATGAGGGTGAGTAATTCATGACAATTTTAATTTTTGGGTGAACTATCCCTTTAACATTGAGCTGTATTTCTCACTCACCAGCAGGGGGAGATACAGGCTCTGTTGTGGGTAGGTGGAAGCAGTAGTGGATATAAGAGGACAGCAGATTGTTGCGGCCATGATGGTCCTGGTTTCCCTCTAAGTTCTTATGGATCTGGTTTACTAGCAGGGCCATGGCTTCAAAAGCAGCACGGCCAAGATTTACTGGATTTAGAGGAAGGAGAGGAAATGGATTACTCAATGAAACACCAAAAGATTGGTGTGTAACAAGTAATATTAGAGACCAAATCCAGTGTTGCTAACCGATCTGTCCTGCTATGACAGGAGGGTGTACGATTAGCAATATGAGCTTGCTCATCAGTTGATGCAGGAAGCGCACGCAAGTGTCCAGCAGCACCCCTTTCAGAGCCGCCATGCTGGCCTTCAGCTCTGCCTCCACGTTTGCCTCTGTGATTATAACATCCTTCAGCCGGAAAGGGAAGGAGTACTCCTCCAGAACATACACAAGTGTGAAGAACTTATCCAGGTGTGGATCCTACACACATTAAGTGAGACATGTACGTGAATGCACTTTTGTAGAAATCCGTTCAAACAATGTTTCGTTTTGTTTTTTTTTCTCAGATTTTTCATTACCTGTGTGTGAACTGAGGAGGCTGCCTTCACCTCTACATTGAAGACTCCTTTGTGGTTGTCCACCCATTTCATCCCTGGTAGCTGAACCTGAAACACACAGGCCACAACATATTCTCAGCACATGTTCACATTCCTCCTAAGATTTTATAGCCAAGTTGATGTTGCAATTCATCCCTAAATCATTATCTGCAACTTGGATAATTAGTTTGCATGGTTTAATAAAAAAAAATAATAAAAAAACCTTTCAGATTTTTACATAACTATGAATAGATATATTCACTAGGGAATTTTTTGTAACTTTTTTACATTTTATTAATTTCCAGGTGTTCTATTACCACTGAGGCACAGAATTCAGTTGCACATTCTGCATATAATTTGCTTGAAACCAAAAATTCTGTTATCATCGGTCACTTTTCATGTGGCTCCAAATTTGTATGACTTTTGTCATGCGGAGCATAAAAGAAGGGAATAACTGAAAAGTCAGAGCTGTTGAAAAAGCATAGTGATCACTGACTGTCGAGTTAATTAAGTAATTTTACTTAATAGGAAATAAAAAAAAAAAAACTGGAAAAATTATTATTCTGATGTCCAATATCTTTCTTCAGCTGTCTAAAGTGTTGACGCCTTTGAATTAAACTATCTTGGTTGTACAGTTGATTATGGGGATTATAGTAACACTGACTTGTATTAAATTTAATATTATGTATAATATTGGTCCATTAATTATTATAATTTCTATTTTTGTTATAAGTGACAGTTATTTTTGGCACAGTTAATTATTTTCCATAATTTGGAATATGTCTTGTTGAAAAACAGATTTAATTTATTGTAATTGTAATTTTTATAAAAAAATAAAACATCAGAATAATAGTAATAATAATAATAATAATGCTAATAATGATTATAATATTTTTGTAATAATAGTATTATTAGTATAATAATATTATTTAAAATAATAATAATTAGTAGCAGTAGTAAATAAAAAATAATTGTAAAAATAGTTAAAATGTCCAGTGCTTTAAAAAAAAAAAAAAAGTGCCAAGAGTCAACAAGTGTACCATACTTCTTGAAAGTTCTTATTTTATAAAAGATGGCAGGTAGTAGTAGTAGAAGTCTGAATTATGAAGATGAAATTATGAAAAAAAAACAAACAACAACAAAAACATACAATTACAACTGCCCCCCCGTCTGCCCTTCTTTTGACATCTTTAACTTCCACACACATTCTCACTCACAAACAAAACCACTAAGCATCACAAATACCCAGTTTAGGATAAGTCTCTTACGTCAGGAGTGAGGACTGAGTAGCTGGGTGGAGGTTTCTCCACAGAGACAGGCAGACTGAAGGAGCCGGTGCGCAGGCGGCCGTGCTGCATGAGGGGGATCCACTGGAAAAAACAACAGGAACTATGATTAACCTGCACAGCCTACATGCAGTTCAAAAACATTAACTTGCTATATATGGCCTACAATCACATGACGCTACAACTTCAAAAGTGTCATAAGCCGAATCAGGGGAGGTGCTACTGAATCCCAGCAGGGAAAGAGAGTGCGTGGGAGGTGACGTATAAGAACGCTCCAGGTGTCTCTGAGGGGGGACAGGGTCACATGGAGGTGAGTGTTTCATCAGGTAGCCTGGAGCGCTTCTCCAGCGCTGCGGGAGTGTGACTGTCAGGAGAGGATAGAGAGGAAGAGGACAAGAGAGGGGGTCCTTCTCTCACCGTGTAGCCCACCGGCATCTCCAAGGGGATATTCTGCTTGGCCTGGCAGCTGATGTGATAGAAGGTGAAGAGCAGGTGGTGGTTGTCGGTGAGGTTGGCGGGAATCTTCATCTTTACCTCCTCGTAGAACTCCGGGGACCTGCAGAGATGGAAAGAGGAGAATGAAAAAGGCTGAAGTGGTTTTCAACTAGGGGCCGGGACCCATGAGGGAGCCTCGGCAAACTTTCAAGGGGGCTGCTGGATGACTTCAAATTATTTAATTTTTTTAAATACAATAGTTTAAATAAAATAAAATCGGTGCTATTTTTGTATCAAATAGTGCAAATGTGATACTGATTTTATACAACCGTTCAATACATAAGAACCTAATATAGTGTTATATTTTAGACACAAAATTGTCTGTTTTTGCTCAGTTTTGCCAATGCAAATATTGCCTATTAAAGCCACAGCAGAACTGTTGTGGGTCTCCAAACAACACAATTTCTGAATGAATCCACATTTTGAACAAATCAGGTGAACCAATGATTCAATGGTCCATTCATAAAGAGAGCCATTTACTTCATTCCAGACTTAATAAAAGACTAATTAAAGGGATAGTTCACCCAAAAATTAAAACTGATAAAAGAAAATTAAAAAAGGAAAAAAAATCTTTCAAAAGCCACTTTTTGTGAGTTCTATTTCATGCTTTTCTCATGTAACACAATAATCGCTTTAAATGGTCTTTTGTGGGTAATTTCCTAGCCAAATTTGATGTGAGATTAATATGCAATTAAGTAGATTAATTAAATCACCACATCATGTAATTAATTAGATTAAACATTTTAATAGACTGACACAGCCCTATAACTTACATTATTTTTACTATAATAAAATATACTAACTTCATTAAAATGCTTAAAAAACATACAACGAAGATCTAAACTGAAATCATCCTTCCCTCCCTACATAACTTTTGTTTTTAGTGAAGAACATACAGTTTCTGAAACCTCTGGATTCACAAAATGAATTGGTTAAAAAAAATACAAAAAGATATATATAATATTTTTGCAAGTAAAAGTTTTGAATAATTCAGTTTTTTTCATGTTGTTGAATTAAATCTCTTATGCTCACCAATGCTGAATTTATTTGAACAAAAATACATTAAAAACAGTACTATAGTGAAATATTGCTATTTAATTACTTTTCTGTGAAGGCAAAGCTGTATTCAGCAACCATTCCTCTAGTCTTCAGTGTCACATTATCCTTCAGAAATATTTTTGTCAACCAATTGTCTTTAGTAGAAAAGAGTTATAATTGTAATAATTTTTCAAATATTACTGTTTTTATTACTGTGTTTTCATTAACTAATTGCAGCTTTGGTGAGCATAACAAACTTTCAAAAACTTGTAATTTCAAAAAAAAAAAAAAAAATTAATTATTCTCTCTCTTTCTTGATCTCTCGGTTTATACAATAGAATAATATATATACATACAGATGCATCTCAATAAATTAGAATGTCGTGGAAAAGTTCATTTATTTCAGTAATTCAACTCAAATTGTGAAACTCGTGTATTAAATAAATTCAATGCACACAGACTGAAGTAGTTTAAGTCTTTGGTTCTTTTAATTGTGATGATTTTGGCTCACATTTAACAAAAACCCACCAATTCACTATCTCAGCAAATTAGAATATGGTGACATGCCAATCAGCTAATCAACTCAAAACACCTGCAAAGGTTTCCTGAGCCTTCAAAAAGGTCTCTCAGTTTGGTTCACTAGGCTACACAATCATGGGGAAGACTGCTGATCTGACAGTTGTCCAGAAGACAATCATTGACACCCTTCACAAGGAGGGTAAGCCACAAACATTCATTGCCAAAGAAGCTGGCTGTTCACAGAGTGCTGTATCCAAGCATGTTAACTGAAAGTTGAGTGGAAGGAAAAAGTGTGGAAGAAAAAGATGCACAACCAACCGAGAGAACCGCAGCCTTATGAGGATTGTCAAGCAAAATCGATTCAAGAATTTGGGTGAACTTCACAAGGAATGGACTGAGGCTGGGGTCAAGGCATCAAGAGCCACCACACACAGACGTGTCAAGGAATTTGGCTACAGTTGTCGTATTCCTCTTGTTAAGCCACTCCTGAACCACAGACAACGTCAGAGGCGTCTTACCTGGGCTAAGGAGAAGAAGAACTGGACTGTTGCCCAGTGGTCCAAAGTCCTCTTTTCAGATGAGAGCAAGTTTTGTATTTCATTTGGAAACCAAGGTCCTAGAGTCTGGAGGAAGGGTGGAGAAGCTCATAGCCCAAGTTGCTTGAAGTCCAGTGTTAAGTTTCCACAGTCTGTGATGATTTGGGGTGCAATGTCATCTGCTGGTGTTGGTCCATTGTGTTTTTTGAAAACCAAAGTCACTGCACCCGTTAACCAAGAAATTTTGGAGCACTTCATGCTTCCTTCTGTTGACCAGCTTTTTAAAGATGCTGATTTCATTTTCCAATAGGATTTGGCACCTGCCCACACTGCCAAAAGCACCAAAAGTTGGTTAAATGACCATGGTGTTGGTGTGCTTGACTGCCCAGCAAACTCACCAGACCTGAACCCCATAGAGAATCTATGGGGTATTGTCAAGAGGAAAATGAGAAACGAGACCAAAAAATGTAGATGTGCTGAAGGCCACTGTCAAAGAAACCTGGGCTTCTATACCACCTCAGCAGTGCCACAAACTGATCACCTCCATGCCACGCCGAATTGAGGCAGTAATTAAAGCAAAAGGAGCCCCTATCAAGTATTGAGTACATATACAGTAAATGAACATACTTTCCAGAAGACCAACAATTCACTAAAAATGTTTTTTTTTTAATTGGTCTTATGAAGTATTCTAATTTGTTGAGATAGTGAATTGGTGGGTTTTTGTTAAATGTGAGCCAAAATCATCACAATTAAAAGAACCAAACTACTTAAGTCTGTGTTCATTGAATTTATTTAATACACGAGTTTCACAATTTGAGTTGAATTACTGAAATAAATTAATTTTTCCACGACATTCTAATTTATTGAGATGCACCTGTATATATTTATTATTATTATTATTATATTGTTAATATTATACTACATGTGGAGCCTTTGGATGTTGTATTTCACAGTGGAGGCCCTGAGTCAAGAAGAATCACTGCTGTATGGAAATGTAATATAATTCTAGACATGTATACAATGAATAAGTAGTGTTGTTTCTGTAATGAATAGTGAATGAGACAAAGGTTTGTACTTGTTATGGTAGATCACTGGGGTGTACGCCTCCTTGTAAAACTCTGCACAGCTTGACTTTCCAAAGATGACCTGTTCAGGGGGTGGAAATCACATTGCACTTGTGAATAACAGCTTAACGGCTCCACTAGATGTCACTGGGGAGTTACATTTCAGCCACAATGTTGCCCTCGCTAATCATAACACTGTGGATGGATTTCCTAATTATCGCAAAATGAATTTAGCCTCTAATGTACCTGCACTGCATATGGCCTCACTTGAGCCCTAAATAAATTACAGATGTTTCAAAGTGAGCAACTGGTGTGCGAATGCAGCGCTAACACTATTAGAGAGTTTCTAAAATCCGTGATTAGATTAACAAAATGTAAAAGGTTCTGCGAGTTCACTGAAATCTCCAAAATTTCCCAGAGCGCTTCTTAATAGATCCGAAGACTGAGTTTGGTTCGAGTGACTAATGCAACCTGTGTGTTTAGCTGAAGCTAAGGGAGGCGCTGTCATATTCTTGGCACGGATCTGGAGAGCTTTATTGTGCACAATTAAATTTATCTAAGCGATGAGATCATCGTATCAGATGTACTTACATAATCCCAAATGTTTTTTTGTCTTTTCATAAGAATACGCTTTGACAGTGTGACTAGAGCCGGGTGCGGGTGTGATCGGTGACTCACAGGCATGGCCTGGCTGGGATCCTCTCCTGCCATGAACTGCACCTTCACTGCAATGTTCCTCACTGAACCCTGCCGGCTGCTGAAGTTGACACTCTGAGGGTAAACGTACAACAGGTTCCTGAGGGGGAGAGAGAAGGAAACAGGTGGAATAAATGAACGCTTTTCTGTCAAACCAGCGATGGTTTAGGAGCAGCCTGTAGAAGTTCAGAGCTATTATGTGCACTACCATTTAAAGTTTCCAAAAGACTATGATACTCAAACTTTGATGTAACTTCTGTTCTTTTATTTTCAGTCCACTTATCTCAGTTATATACAGTTTGCTTCCTTCTGTCAACACAGCGGTGCTCCCTCAAGCATGGCCTTCATTTCTAAGGACAATAGACTGAGTCTACTGAGTCACTAAAATGAGAAAGAATGAAAGGTGCTTCCGTGTAGCGATTTCTGAAACCAAATTTTGACTTCAGCAATGCAAGCACGCTCGATTTAGCAACTGAAAAAAGACACTGCATTGTGACTGCCACACTTCCTTGAGCAGCACAACCATTTTCAACTATATTGAGAGGATAAGAAAGGTTTAAGTAACAAATGAGCACACCAGAATGATTTCTTTAGGATTTACTGAAATAGATTTTTTTTTTCAGTAAATAGGACCGATGTAGACAGACAGGCTTTGTAATACAAACTTATTTATTTAACACTCATTCAAACAGCAATGATTATTTATTTGCAACAATAATGTTTGTGATTATTTTTAATCAATTAAACTCTACCTGGGGTAAGAGATTCATCAATTTCTTTCAAAATGTCTTAGTGATTTCCAACTTTCGAACAGCAGTGTAAAAGGTAAATTAATGGTTACTTATGCAAATGGTTAAACAAATATAAACAGTCAAGTTTACAACTACTAATATAACAGTTAAGCTTTAATTTCTAAACTGTCAAGCTTAAAACTACTAAAATAAACAATTAAGTTTCAACTTGTGTAAACAGACAAGTTTACAACTACTAATATAATGGTTAAGATTTAATTCCTGATGCAAACTGTTAAGTTTAAAACAACTAATATAAATGGATAATTTCCAACTACTTGTGTAAAATCAAGTTTACAACTATGTAACACTTAAACTTTAGTTCCTAATGTAAGCAATCAAATTTAAAACAACTAATATAAACAGTTAATTTCCAACTCCTAATGTCAATGGTCAAGTTTACAACTATTAATATAAACAGTTAAACTTTAATTCCTAATGTAAATAGTAAGGTTAAGAACTACTAATATGAATAGTTAAACTTCAATTCCTGTTAAGAACTACTAATATAAATAGTCAAGTTTACAACTACTAATATAAACATAAAAAACCCCCAGTGTTTATAACTACTTGTGTAAACTGACAAGTTTACAACTACTAATATAAACAAGTAAACATTAATTCCAAATGTTTACAAAAACTAATATACATGGTTCAGTTTCAACTCCTAATGTAAACTGTCAGTTTACAACTATTTGTGTAAACGGACAAGTTTACAGCAACTGATATAATGGTTAAGCCTCAATTCCTAAAATAAACTAAAGTCTACAACTGTAAACAGCCTAGATAGAAACCGAGAGAGAGGATCAATGCTTCAATCTGCCACAAGTCTTGAATTACAGGTGCATCTCAATGAATTAGAATGTCGTGGAAAAGTTCATTTATTTCGGTAATTCAACTCAAATTAGGAAACTCGTGTATTAAATAAATTCAATGCACACAGACTGAAGTAGTTTAAGTCTTTGGTTCTTTTAATTGTGATGATTTTGGCTCACATTTAACAAAAACCCACCAATTCACTATCTCAACAAATTAGAATACTTCATAAGACCAATACAAAAAAAAACATTTTTAGTGAATTGTTGGCCTTCTGGAAAGTATGTTCATTTACTGTATATGTACTCAATACTTGGTAGGGGCTCCTTTTGCTTTAATTACTGCCTCAATTCGGCGTGGCATGGAGGTGATCAGTTTGTGGCACTGCTGAGGTGGTATGGAAGCCCAGGTTTCTTTGACAGTGGCCTTCAGCTCATCTGCAATTTTTGGTCTCTTGTTTCTCATTTTCCTCTTGACAATACCCCATAGATTCTCTATGGGGTTCAGGTCTGGTGAGTTTGTTTGCCAGTCAAGCACACCAACACCATGGTCATTTAACCAACTTTTGGTGCTTTTGGCAGTGTGGGCAGGTGCCAAATCCTGCTGGAAAATGAAATCAGCATCTTTAAAAAGCTGGTCAGCAGAAGGAAACATGAAGTGCTCCAAAATTTCTTGGTAAACAGGTGCAGTGACTTTGGTTTTCAAAAAACACAATGGACCAGCACCAGCAGATGACATTGCACCCCAAATCATCACAGACTGTGGAAACTTAACACTGGACTTCAAGCAACTTGGGCTATGAGCTTCTCCACCCTTCCTCCAGACTCTAGGACCTTGGTTTCCAAATGAAATACAAAACTTGCTCTCATCTGAAAAGAGGACTTTGGACCACTGGGCAACAGTCCAGTTCTTCTTCTCCATAGTCCAGGTAAGACACCTCTGACGTTGTCTGTGGTTCAGCAGTGGCTTAACAAGAAGAATACGACAACTGTAGCCAAATTCCTTGACACGTCTGTGTGTGGTGGCTCTTGATGCCTTGACACCAGCCTCAGTCCATTCCTTGTGAAGTTCACCCAAATTCTTGAATCGATTTTGCTTGACAATCCTCATAAGGCTGCGGTTCTCTCGGCTGGTTGTGCATCTTTTTCTTCCACACATTTTCCTTCCACTCAACTTTCTGTTAACATGCTTGGATACAGCACTCTGTGAACAGTCAGCTTCTTTGGCAATGAATGTTTGTGGCTTACCCTCCTTGTGAAGGGTGTCAATGATTGTCTTCTGGACAACTGTCAGATCAGCAGTCTTCCCCATGATTGTGTAGCCTAGTGAACCAAACTGAGAGACCTTTTTGAAGGCTCAGGAAACCTTTGCAGGTGTTTTGAGTTGATTAGCATGTCACCATATTTTAATTTGTTGAGATAGTGAATTGGTGGGTTTTTGTTAAATGTGAGCCAAAATCATCACAATTAAAAGAACCAAAGACTTAAACTACTTCAGTCTGTGTGCATTGAATTTATTTAATACACGAGTTTCACAATTTGAGTTGAATTACTGAAATAAATGAACTTTTCCATGACATTCTAATTTATTGGGATGCACTTGTATATTCATTTGCGGGCTTTTCTCAACAAATATTATATATGAGATCAATTCCACTAATTAATCAGCATATCATGTCATTAATTCTATTAATATTTTTGACTATCCGAAACAAGAGGAACACTGTGACGTATATCTACTCTTTCATTTGCATGTTTGAGGAACAGTGATATAAATAGACATGAAAGGCACTGCAAATTACTTGACTTTACCCCAAATCAAACACTGAACAGGTGGTAGCAGCGTGAACATACAGGACTCTATCTCCCAGACCTCCTGTGACATTAAATATGATCACTGCATAATGCAGCAACCGCTTACAATCTCTTATTTATATACTTTTAAAACAGCACAGTCTCCATTTGATACTGTGACAGAAGGTGCTCTGAGTACCTTTGGGGTTAAAGGAGAAGAGTGCACTGGCAGACAGACTGCTAAGCACGTCCCTGGTTCAATACCACTAAACATCTGTCTGACCAACATAAGTCAAGGTCTCTCTCTCACACAGCTGTAAGCATAGCTCTGATAGGCTCATGTCTCAGCTGATTTCCCAATGTCCAACATACGCCGTCACTGCTTATAAAAGCAGCAGCATGTTGCAAAGCGTGCACATTAAAACAGCCTGTTTCCTCGCACCTGCAGCAGTCACAGTTTCTTTTTTAAGAAGAGGACAGGATGCAGACAGCTTTATGTGTGCTGTTTACGGTTCTGTGCGTGAACGGGGTCTCCTCATCTCCGCTGAGGTCTGTCCAAGCCGGGGAAAAGCTGGCCTCCACGGATGATGTGAACATCCTGATGTACGGCGTGCTGCAGTTCACCGAATCCCTGCACCACCTGTACCAGAGCACAGAGGCCAGGCTGGCCCGCGTCATGAAAGCCATCAGCCGAACTGAGAGTGAGGTGAAGAGACTGGGGCACGATACGGAGGAGGCTGCTAAAAATGACCGACAGATTAAAGAGAAACTCCAGCTCCTTCAGGTAAAGCCTATATGTTACTTGACCAATGACATACACTGTGACAGACTGAAATACTGGCCAGTCTGATCAATAGGTCATTCTGAAATTACCGTCTAAATTAACAGAAATGGTAGTTCACCTTGGCATCAGTTCATGTACCAACAACATTATAATTAATAAGCATAGGGGAGGGGGTAAGTTGTGCCACTTTTCACAAGTTATCTTCTAGGCAAAAATGTCTATACTATAATTATACTGTATATAATTATACACACTTACGTATGTATTAATTATAGTTTGAGTGTCTCTAACAGAAATACGAATTCTACAAAACATGTGGTCTAGTGACAACTTTCCCTACATCTATGAACAAGAAAAGATAAAAAAAAAAATAAATAATAATAGTAATGCACAATTCCTTTCCAAGGATCTTATTTTGGCAGATTATTTAAATATTTTATTTGTTTCAAGAATATTTTAATGTTGCAAATAACATTATGTGAAAAAAAAAAAATTGTTATTTGCAACATTTTGTAAAAATATTTGTAATAGTATATTTATTTATTTATTTGGTATTTATTTGAGTAAATATTGTATAAAATACAAATTTTAATTTAATTTAAAGTTTAATTAACTCAGGCTCAGATGAAAGCGCTGGAGATTCAAGTCCATGAGAACAGAGACACAGTCACCAGGGTGGAGCTGGAAGAGGCACAGCTAAAGAAAAAACTAACCAGCCTGGAGGAAAACCTAAACAGCTCTGTCCCAGACAAGATCAAGGTAGTGAAGATGCAGAACTGCCTTTCAATGAACACACTACAGTTTATCTGAAAATAACCCATAACCTCCTTCTGGCAGGGCACACCACTTAAAAACATCTCTAACCTGAAGGACCTGATGAAGTGGACACAAGAACAGAAACTGAAATTGGAGAATCAAAACCAGCAACTGGCTGATTTACAGAAACAGGTAAGCCTAAATGTAAACTTGCTAGTAAACATGCGATTGCCTGTAAAATCATCGTTTCATGTCAGTACTTGCTTCTCATTTCAGAATATGGTGTAACCACTAAAAATCACATATGAGGAGGAAGCGCAATCAACTCTCATCAACACTCCATTCACGGCACTGCAAACGGCTCTCACGTACTACGTTCATAAATATGACACGTCCACTTTGCCAGTCATTTTATATGCACATTGGGCCTCGTTCATGAAACCTTAACCAGAGTGAATTTTTGTGAAACATTTGAAACTGTGAAATGCTGCATGAAATTCCTGTGTTACAAATATTTAGCTACTTTTTTGTAGTGAATAATGTTTATAATAGCACAAAACATAATTATCATATATATATATATATATATATATATATATATATATATATATATATATATATATATATATATATATATATATATATATATATGTAAATTATAACTTAATACTTTCTAACTTATAACTGAAGAAAAATAAAAGTTATGTGTCGTCTTCTCTTTCTGTTTTGAAACAATATTAATACGGCACAAATCCAAATTATTTAGTTGATTTAGTTTTAAATAAATACTCACATAATTTATATTTTCATAATCATTTAAAAGCCTTCTCCACAGATGAATCAATGCAGACATAACCACTGCTGAATGGGTGGGCAAATATGAAACTACCCAATAATTTTGACTAAATGAAAGAAATAAATCACCCACAATTGAAAAAAAAAAGTGAGTACTCACCATTTATTCCATCTAACACATAAGAATTTATATATTCCACACAAGGAAAACGGATGGTGATTTGACACTTCAAAAGTTTGCAGTCAGTTAGTATTTTTGAAAGAAGTCTCTTATGCTCACTAAGGTTGCATTTATTTGATCAGAAATACAGTAATATTATGAAATATTATTGCAATTTAAAATAAATGTTTTCTATTGTAATATATTTTAAAATGTAATTTATTCCTGTGAATTTTCAGCATCATTACTTCAGTCTTCAGTATGATCCTTTACAAATCGTTCTAATATGCTGATTTGCTGCTAAAGAAAAATATGTTAAAAAAAATTATGAAGTGATACATTATTTCAGGATTGTATGATTAATAGAAACTTCAAAATAACAGCATTAATTTGAAATTTGAAGCATTTTTTGTAACATAAATATCTTTACTATTTCTTTTGATTAATTTAATTCATCCTTCCTGAATAAAAGTACAAATTTCTTTTTAAGCTTACTGACCCCAAACTTTTAAACGGTAGAGTATGTAAACATTTTTATAGAAGTATGATGGGTGATTTGGCATCAATGACATTTTTTTTTTTAACACAAACATGGGATTTGTGAATTTGTGTAAAGGGAAAGATAATAAAATTGATAACAGGCTTAAATTTTAGTCTGTTCCAGCTATCATATCATATCGACTATCATATGAACTCAGGCGACATAGATTGTAGTTTTATGACACTCCACGATACCTATATTAGCTGCTCTTTGACAGGAATGTGTGTGGACCGACCTGTAGGTAGTGTGTGGGGTGTAGACGTAGCGAGCGGGGAACTCCAGCACTTCTTTGGTGGGGCGTACACGTGGGTCAGGGTAAGGCTTCACATGAAGCAGCTCTGGAGACAGACAGTAGTGAGGGGCCTCTGGAGCCGGGGAGATGTCTATCTTCAACTGAGCTAGACAGAAAGAGACCGTCAGAGCGTGAGAAAAGGCCTAAATAATAGAACTGATGAGGTAAAAATAAGTGCGGACAGGTACCAGTCACAGGTCTGAGTCGACGCAGGACAGACGACGGCCTCCTCATGTCTGCCAGGAACTTATATAAGTCTTCATCACTCAATCTGTCCCCTTCCTGCAGCAGTACAGAAACACTCAGTACTCATTCAGTGGGTAAATAATATATCGTGCTAATACACTACTGTCAGAAATGTGCAAGAATAGAGAACTGACCTGTTTGAAGAAATTGGTGACAGTGAGAGTCGCAGGACGGAAGTTAGTGAAGTTGCACATGTCCTCTCCTACACTCATCCTCTCAAATCCTTTCTTCTTTCTCTCATTCCACGTCCCCTTACGCTCTGTAAGGAATGACAAAATGCTGTTTGCTATATAATAGTGTCATGCAATTAGGGCTCGGTGACACACAGAATATTTATATTCAATATTACTTTGGTAGCCATATAAAATTAACCAACTCTGTGAATATAGGATCCTTTGCAGTGAATGGGTGCCGTCAGAATGAGAGTCCAAACAGCTGATAAAAACATAACAATAATCCACAAGTAATCCACATGACTCCAGTTCATCAATTAACATCTTGAAAAGTGAAAAGCTGCATGTTTGCAATAAACAAATCAAACATTAAGTGTTTTTAACTTCAAACTGCCGCTTCTGTTTTCACTTGTAAACGGTGCTTGATCCGTGTATATTTTTCTTCCGATTCTGACAAAACACAATCATGTGGATTACTTGTAGATTACTGTGAAGTTTTTATCAGCTGTTTGAACTCTCATTCTGACGGCACCCATTCACTGCAGAGTTTTCATTGTTGAGCAGTGAAATAGTGCTAAATTTCTCCAATCCTGTTCAGATGAAAAAACAAATGTATCTACATCTTGGATTGCCTGATGGCAAGTATATTTTCAGCAATTTTGGGGGGAATTATTGGCTCTTTAATTTATAATTTGGTGTTTTGACATTTTTAAACAACAGCTTTCAAGTTATGTTAATTTTATCAGGAAATTCAAACAATAAACTGTTGTTTTGATGCTCTTTAATGTAGTGTGTGCCAGAATAGCTGTTCAAACACATGTAGGGCATACTGCTCTCTTCCTCATATCCTGCATCTTTACTGCAAGTTACAGCATGAAAAATACATGAGGGTTTGTTTAACGATAAGGATAAACTTACTAAAATGTATCATCTATGCAATGGTCCAATCTGTGTTTAAATCACAACACAACAGCTTGTACAGAGCTTGTTACCTAACATTACATTTACCTCAGTAAATTTATCCAGTGTCCATAGCTCATAGCAAGAAAAATGTATATATATTTTTCAATATATTTATATATATACCAAAGACCAATGACTTGTACATACACTATATGGACAAACGTATTGGGACACCCTCTTCTTTAGAACAGAAAAAGGCACTTCCAAAACTGTGGCAACAAAGATGGAAACATAATGCATGTATTTAAAAATTGTATTTCCGTCTCTGTTGCAACAGTTTTGGAAGTGTCTAAAATGACTGTACCCATATGTACAAGTCACTGGTGTTTGGTAAAGAGTTTCTGGCTCAAGATCTGCATTTAAAGTCACACCAGAGGTGTTCAGCTTGGATTAGGACTTGGCTTTCTGCAGACCAGTCAAGTTCTTCCACACTGACTGAATCAATCATTTCTTTTTGAACCCTGCCTTATACACAGAGGTATTGTCATGTTATAATAGAAAAGGGTCCTGTCCAAACTGTTGCTTTAAAATTAGAAGCACACAATTCCCTAGAATATCATTATATGCTTAAACATTAAGATTTGTACTCATGGAAATTACTAAAGTAGTCAAACTTGTTCATTAGAAGGGGGTGACCCAATACTTTTGCCAATATAGTGTATGTATGTATGTATGTATGTGTGTATATATATATATATATATATATATATATATATATATATATATATATATATATATATATATGAACAAACTGTTAGTGATGTAATTATTTAAAGTATGTTTAAATAACTTTTATCAAATTATATCAAAAAATTTATAAAAAAAAAATTGTTTAGAATCTTTTACGTCCATTTTCTCAAAAACTAATTTTTATGACAGCTACTATATTTCAGAAATGGTTCAGTGCAGAAAGTTTACACTCTCCCTTTTTCTTTGTTGCATAAAACTCAGAATCTCTACTATGTTCTATTTTATTAACCTACTATATATTACTCTGTTTTATTCACATCATATTTCTTGATATCTTCTTAGATTTTATTATTTCTACTTTGTGTGTGTGCACGTCTTTATTTTGTTGTTGGCTCCGTTTATTGTTGCACTGTGGCACAAGAAACTAAGATGTAATGTTTCACTACATTACATCACATGTACATAAAAAATAAAGTACCTTGAGGATGTATTTCTGGATCAAAATGTCTTAAAATAATGTAGCACATTTACTCAATATTGGAAAAAGGCTTAAAAATATAGAACTGTACAGTTATAAAAATATATTGGCCCTTATGTGTGTTACTTTCAGGGACATCTTCAAGATGACTAGTTAAAAGAAAGCAATAAAAAGCAAACTCTTAGCTGAATTCAAATGTGTTGACTCTGGTTAATACCCGTGTCTGAGTCTGAATCTGAGCGGTCCAGGCCTCCAACACTGCTGACGATGTTCAGCAGATGAATCGCAGTCCAGGCAAAGGGCATGCGGAAACGACCCAGCCTAGTGCACATCTGCTCAGCCTGAGCCCTCAACTTCTCCAGCTTTTCCTTATGCTGTATGTACACACACATACACAAAGGTAAAAACCACTGAATCTTTTCAGAATATCCATCTGGGCTGTTACACAAACCCTGTGTAAAGGTAATGGATGAGCAGCATTTATTGTGCCATTTCAAACAGCCGAAAAAAGCAACTTGGCAACGAAACTGTACAGTGACAGACACAGGCTCCAGCATCTACTGAACCTTGCTCATATTGAAGAAGATTAACAAATATTGCAGCAGTCCAGATCAAGTTGAGAAATCCACAGAGGATACCATAATCATGCCAGATGTGTCTGATGAAATACTCATGCAAAAACCCTCACGTAAATGTTCAGTCGTACCTTAGTGGAGTCTGATTCCTTCATGACCATGTACGGCTCACAGCATTCGCCGATGTCTCCCTGCTGAAGGACTTTCTCCAGCTGAAACACAAATACAGTAGAGCTTAGCAACAAGGATGTCTGGGGCTAGATGTAGATTTATCATTTTTGAGAAGTCTCTTATTCTCACCAAGACTGCATTTATTTGATTTGGTGTTTCTATTTTAATATATTTTAAAATGTAGTTTATTAATGTGATGTCAGCTGGATTTTCAGCATCATTACTCCAGTCTTCAGTGTCACATGATCCTTCAGAAATCACTCTAATATGCTCAGCTGGTGCTTTTTTAAATCAATGCTGAAAACAGTTTTGGCTGCTAAATATTTTATACTTTTCACATTTTATTGAATACACTTTTGAGTAATCAGTCAAAGTACAGGATAGAGAAAGTATGCAGAACCTTGAATTTAGTAACTTTAGATCATTCTTTAGCAGCAAAACCTCTACTAAATGCTTTCTGTAGCTGCTTATAAGACTGTTGACCAATTTTGGACCAACCCTGCCAACAAACCGGTTTAATTTTAATCAGTATTTATGGGTTGTCTTTATAGCACAACCCTCTTTAGGTTATGCAACAGCATCTGAATTGGCTTACAGTCAGGAAAATGTGCATTTTCTTCTTTTTCAGTCATTAATATTGCTTGTGTGGTTTGAATCCTCTCTAAAACTTTAAGTCATGACTCTTGTAAAATGTCTTGATAAGCTTTAAAATTCATTGTCGAAAACAGTTGTGCTGATTGTTATTTTTCAGGAAACTGTAAACAAATTTTTACAGGTTTCTTTACTGAATTGAAAGTTCAAAAGAACAGCATTTATTTAAAACAGAAATCGTTTTTAATATTATAAATGTGTTTACTGTTACTTTTGATCAGTTTTTAGTGTCTATGCTGAATAACAGTATTTATTTATTATAAAGAAAATCACAATAATCACCAACTTTTGAAAGGTAGCGTATACTGGAATAGAAATACAGAAAATGTATATTCCATAAAATATACGTATTTTTGTGGTAAGGCTACTGAAAAAAAATGTTGGCACAGCAAGAAAAATCTACAAAAAAAGCCTCATTGTTATGACCTAGAGTTACTCTTGTCCTACTCTGACCCTCTGTACCCTCTAAAGGACATGTGACACTGCGCCCCCTGCCGGTCATACCTTAATGACTAGGAAGATGTCCGGAGACGGGTACGTGATGGAGAAGATCACGGATCGCGCCAGTGTGGAAATGGCTACGTGTGGACTGTGGGGTCGGAGCAAGCTCTTCATCTGATCTGAGTTCAGGTCAAAGTGAAAATCCTCCGAAATCTGAGCGTGGATGTGAAAGAGAAATGGCATATGAATGATCATGATCTCATTTACAGGAACCTGCTTTGAACCCAAAATCTTTTCAGTAACTATCCCAAGCATTTCAAGGTTAAGAACACACAGTCATACCTTTCTCTTTTCTCTGACATCATACAGAGCCAGTGATCCAAATATTGGCTCGATTTCAATCTCAAATCTAGAAGAACAACCACAGCAAGTCAGATCATACTGCAGCTGGCTTAACTGTTCAGGGTGGATGTGTAACCAGAAGGTGTGTTACATCGCAATCAATCAATACAGTCACCAACTGAAGAATAAAGGGCCGTTCACACTGACAGCGATTAACAGTGACAAGGAAGTTATTTTTGACAGTCATACTCCAGTCAGGCCGAAGAAATAAATTAAATTAATCCATCCAACACTAGCTATGTTTCCATCCACCAATTTGTATGCGCCTTTTGGGATGTTGCATAAAAAAATAAAATAAAATAAAAAAAACACGCTGGATGGAAATGCAAAGATGCGCACAAGTTCTAAAAATGTACATAAAAAACGTATGCGTTCAACTAAGTCAGATAAATTTCTTATCCGGTAAGAAAACATGCGCATAAATTACGATGGAAACAGTTTTACCGAATCGTATCAATGTCACTTCGCAATGGGACAGCATAAAATCGGACCAACCAGCGGACCGATCTCATTGCACAGCATCTGAAATGCTAGTTTTGTCATTCTAAAATGCTTGAGCAAAGTCTCAAAGTGCTTCATTATAATTAACTCCCAGAACTGCGTTCCCAAACAGCAGGCTCCGAAAATAAGATAACATAACCGTGTTTCGTCTGCGCGTCCGAAGCTCGTAATTTATTGTATACAAATATTATTATATACAGTGCCTTCTCCTATTGCAGCAAATATAATTTTTCTTTGTGATATTTAGCGCAAGTTATTCAGGAAGTGACGATTTTGTTCTCTTCAACTCACTGGATGGAAACGGTGCTTTATTCGCAAACGTTTTATGCGATACTCCAATTTTGCACACAAGTTTAATTCGTAGCTTTGAATGGAAACAGCTTCTGATTGAAACATAAAAAGTAATTTTCTCTGTATTTTTTGTGTGTATTTATAGTTTTACTTTTCGTCATTCTGCAAACACTCATTTTTTATTTCTGCTTGTAATAACTGAATGACTGCATGATTGAATGGGGAGGTTGAGCGCCTTACTTGAGCGACAAACACTTGACCATGATCCTCTGGCCGCTGTGCTCTTTGGGCACCTCTGGGATGGCGCACCTCTCGACGGCCTCATCCTGTCAAACACAGAGACTCGTCATCATGACTACGACTCAGACAGCACCATGGCAACGTTTGCTCAGTCATCTTAAACAATGTGTACACAGACATAAAGCGAGAGGATGAGCAGCGACAATGCGGAGGAGCAAGAGACGGAGGAAAGACAAAGAAGATGTTTGACAAGATCAAACAAAATCGCAGATGGATCATCAGAGAAACGTCTCTGCTTTTGAACTTCAGCGTTTGACAGCTCTCCTACATAAAAGAGTTGAGTGTTACTCATCGTCTCCTACACACAAGACTCTACTTTCCTTTTCTACTTTCTTTCGCACATAGTTCTGAACTTTCTGTCTCACACTGTGTGTAATGATTTCAGACCTCATCCGGCGAGGGGTACAGTCCCAGCAGATCAGCGTGGCGGCACTGCTGACGGTTTTCGGCGTTGCGACGGTCCATGTCCTCCGCAGCCGTGCGCTCCAGCACAGAAGGCAGCAGCGCATCAGGAGTGGAGTTTTTCAGGTCAAATATACTGGATGCCCAGCTCCCCCGCGGCGTGTCATCCAGCGACACTGAGTGCCTCTTTGAGTCATCCTGCCACAGACAAAACTCTGCATTAGGAGAACCCGACTGAAAGTTATAATGACATGTTTATAATGACCATAACAATAACCAACCAATTATCCAACTAATTCCTTACTCTGAAGAGATAGTTCATCCAAAAATGAATGAACATCCAAACCTGTATGAGTCTCTTTCTTAGTGGAATACAAAAGAAGATATTTTGAAGAATGTTGGTAAACAAACAGCTGCAGGTAGCCATTGACTTCTAGTATGAATAAAATAAAAAATAAAATAAAATAAAATAAAATAAAATGAAAATAACTACCGGAAATTGAAGAAAAGCTCCTTTTGTGTTCAGTAGGAGAAAGAAATTCATACAGGTTTGGAACAACATGAGAATTTCTGGTTTAACTAGCCCTTTAACCTACTTACATTCAAAACAATAAAATAAAATATTGCATTTACAACCATTCATCATTTCACAAAGACCATAATACAGGTATTTTCTCATTTTAATTATAACATCCTTTAATTTTAATAATAAATACAATTTCAAAAATATCAAATAATAAAACCAATTAGTTTGAGATACTTTGCTCATGTGATCATTTATCCAGGCAATTTCAAGTTTGATTTATAATATTGAATTTAATTAAATAATAAATGTAATAAAATAAATATTAAAATAAAATAAATTAGTTTGAGACTTTTTGCTCACTTGAGGACTTTTTTTATGATTATTTATTGCCTTTTTGTCACTTTGTAAATGTAGACTTTGAGTTTAAATAGACTAAAACATAACAATTACAAAGCCATTTATTATTTTACAAAGCCCAAATCTGCCATTTAATTAAATAACTATAAAAAAAAAAAAATTGAGACTTTTTGCTTACTTGGGGATTTCATTTATTATTGTTATTTTGTAATGATCACTTATGTATTTATATGTATCAATTTATTTTCATTTACTTAAAACAAAATAGGTTGAGAGACTTTGTTCAGTTGAGATTTTTATTATTATTTTAGACATTTCTTTCACTTATATGTATAGTCACAGCTATGACAGTAAATGACTGGGAGAAGAATAGAGAACATTATTGGAAAATGTCACAAGCCTGTGTTACTCAAATGAGCACCGTGACTCAATGTATCACCATTAGGCCACATCTCCAAGCACTAGTGTGATTCTATGCACTGCATGCGTTTACTGCTTTACCTGCTCATCCTGCCGATCAATGGCGGCCTCATCCAGCTCAAAGGTTTGTTTGACGAGTCCTTTCTGTTTCTCCCGCTGCCGCTCAGAGTTATGAGGCGTCTGTGTTGTGCTGTATCGCTGATACCTGAGAGACCACAAAGCAGCATGTTTCCATTTTCTAAACAACTTGTCCTCCAGTAAGCATCCATGCTGTACACAACCAGTCAAAGCATAAACACACACAGACACTCAAATGATGTTTATTAGGAACTTGAAACCTTCTGGTTTACAGGCTTTTAAGCAAAACCTCTTTCATTATTTAAATTAGTTTTGTAGACAACATAAACTGTTCCTATGTGTTGAATTCTTCACAAAACTAAATTTTCAGATGGACTAATGAAGGAAAAAAAAAAAGTTTGGGTGAATAAGATTTTTTTTTAGTATTTCTATTGAGCACGGATGAATAAAATTGATCAAAAGTGACAGTAAAGATATTTTATAATGTTACAAAATATTTAATTTCAAATGCATGCTCTTCTGAACTTGTAAAATCAAAGATTATGAAAAAGGTATAATGTGCTAATATTAAGCAGTAGAACGGTTTTCAACACTGCTAATAATAAGAACAATTATTAATACTTCAGCACCAATAATAACTGACAACATTAAGCACTACATGCTAAAATGATTTCTGAAGGATCATGTGACACTGAAGACTGGAGTAATGATCTTGAAAATTCAGCTTTGCATCACAGGAATAAATTACATTTTAAAATATATTTGAATAGAAATGAGGTATTTTAGATTACAATAATATTTCACAATATTGCTGTTTTTATTGTATTTTTGACTAAATAAATGCAGCCTTAAGCATGACAGACTTGTTTCAAAAACATTTAAAAAAATATTACTGACTCCAAACTTTTGAACAGTAGTGTACATGGAAAACTTTTTCAATACGGTTTACAAAACATCCCAGGATGCACCTCAGAAGGTTACTGAGAGAAAGTGCTCAGAGCTGGAAGAGCAGCTAAGATGTTCTGATTTCTTGAACATTTTTTGGTTACCAAATAATTGCCATACACCCATTTGTGTTATTCCACAATTCTGGTGATTTTACTATTAATCTAAAATAAAAAAAAAATAAAAAAGTAAAAACGGTCTTTTTTTTTTTAGTAAAAGCTCATGTAGAAGAAAAAATACTCACTTCCTCTGGATGATGAGCCAGTTGTCGGTGTAGACCCCCAGGGCATCCCTCACTCTAGGGTCCAGCGAGCTATCAACAGTGAGCACAAAAAGAGATCACGTCAACCCCCAGATACAGCAAAGCATGACTTAAGCAAGATGAGATTAGCTGATTAGCAGTGAGGGTGTGAGGAAGGGCAAGGTTCATTATAGTGTAGCATGTGTTTGTTTGTGTGTGCGATAAGCGACTCACTCCTCCTCCGGGACGGGTAGCTCTATCGTGGCGCACTCTCTCTCCTGCAGCAGCAGCTCCAGGTCATCGCTGGGGAACTCCAACAGCTGTCGGAGGGGTCCGGGCTCCGCACCTGGCGGATGGCTGCTAACGTACTCCTCATAGTCCACCGGCTCCACCACCTCCGTCAGAGGCACCTAGAAGAGTACAACCGTCACCTCAGGACCCAGACTCACATTGAAAGTTAAGGCAAAATTATTGAATACTTGTGGGTCTAAAAAATGAAACTAACTTTTACTAGTGTAATTTCTATACCATTCACTTCATCATCTGAAGATTTGTTTACTTTAATATTTTGATCAAACTCAATCACGTTTCTTTCAGGATTCTCTGATGAATAGAAAGTTCAGAAGAACAGCATTTATTTGATAAATATATCTGTAACATTATAAAATAGGGCTGTCAAACGATTAATCGCATACAAAAAAGTTTGTGTTCACATAATAAATGTGTGTGTACTGTGTATAATAATTATGTATATATAAATACACACCTATGCATGCATATATTTATGAAAAATATGTTATTTTACAAATAAAATATTTATAGATAGTATAAATGATATACAATTATAAATATATATTCACATGTTCATATTTCTTAAATATATAGACATACGTGTTTTTATTTATATATACATACTATTTATACTATTTGTTATGTGAACACAAACTTTTATTTTGTATGCGATTAATCACAATTAATCATTTGACAGCCCTATTATAAAAGCCTGTACTGTCATTTTTCATCAATTTAATGCATCCTTGCTTAATAAAACTAGGGTTGCAAAATTCTGGGAATTTTCAAGACTGGAAACTTTCCATGGGAATTAACGGGAATATATGGGAATTAACGGGAATTAATGGGAATAAACTGGAAATTTGCAAAATTGCAGGAACTGGGAACTTAAATGTAGTTGAGAACAAAATCTTGCAGCATAATCTTGGTTAAAAGAACCAGATTTAATGTAATTTCAGTTTAATTTCTACCCTACACATTGCTCAGTCGCACACAGCACACTGCTTACTGCAGGGCTATTGAGACCACACCCCCTACATGCACTGTGCTTATCTACCATTACAGTTCTTAAATCCTGCACACAAAATATCAAAATATCCATCTTGGTAAGTATTCATATAAATTACATAAATATTACAAAAAATTGTTTAAAACTTCCTGTGTGTAATATACTGTGCAACTAAATTAGGATATATCATAGTAAAAAAACAAATACACTGACTGAACAAACATTTAGGTGAGATGATAAAACAAAAGTCTAAAAATGACCCTCCCCCACACACAATCCCCTCTAGTCACCTAAGAGGGGGATTGCCCTCCATTTTCTCTGAGGCCGCACTTTCTGCATTTGAGCCCAAAGACTACATCTAAGTTTTGATATTCTAAATATATTTGATCTATGGGATTCACGTTTAACTAGTAAATACCAAAAAGTGTTTATACAGTAGCTAGACAGTTTATGAGGTATGTGCTATATAGCTCAAGCTGTGATGCTCCTTCTGCTAGCAATTTTTCTGTTATCATACAGAAGTGCAGTACTGGTCAAAAGTTTGGATACATTACTACTTTTAATGTTTTTAAACATTGCATATCTTTTGCTCATCAAGCCTTCATTTATTTGATCAAAAATACAGAAAAAAAAAAAAAAAAAAAAAAAAAAAAAAGAGTAATATTGTGCAGTATTGCCGGTATTACAATTTAAAATAATGGTTTTCTGTTGTAATATGCTTTAAAATATAATGTATTTCTGTGATGCAAAGCTGAATTTTGAACATCATTACTCCAGTCTTCAGTGTCACATGATCCTTCAGACATCATTCTAATATGCTTATTTATTATCTATTTTGGAAACAGTTGTGCCGCTTAATATTTTTTATTATTATTATTATTATTATTATTATTATTACCTGTGATTCTTTTTTCAGGATTTTTTGATGAATAAAGAATGAAAAAAAAAACATTTATTTAAAATAGAAATCCTTTTTTAACAATACACTACCATTCAAAAGTTTGGGGTCAGTATCTTTTCTCTTTTTTTTTTTTTAAATAAATTAATACTTTTATTCAACAAGGATATGTTAAATTAATTAAAAAAAAGTAGTAGCAAAGACTTATATTGTTAGAAAAGATTTCTATTTTGAATAAACTGTTCATAAGCTTTTATTCATCAATAAATCCTGAAAAAAGCATCATAGATTCTCCTCAAAAAATCCAAAAAATGTAATTTTTTTTTAAATTTGTAATAGTTTGCATGCATGTGAGCCTATGATCAAAAAAATTTTATATTCATGTTTGTATATGATAAAGTTTTATAAATTTCCCCAAATTTCCAATTAATTCCCATAAATTCCCAAAAATTCCCGTAAATTCCCATAAATTCCTGGTAAGTTTCAAACTTGGAATATTTCCAAAGTTCCCCAGATAAAGTTCCCATGGAAAGTTTCCAGAAAATTTCTGGAAATTTACCGGAAATTTTCCACCCCTTTGCAACCGTAGCTGCAACTAACGATTATTTTGATAATCGATTAGCTGACAGATTTTTTTTTTCCGATTAATCGGATTTAAAAAAGCTACATTTTCTTCTTTTTTTATTTTATTGACAAAAACACTTCTGCATTCTGCCCAATGTCCTTCAAACAAATGTGCCAGCTGAATGCTATGAAAACATACAATGCTTAAAAATTTAGTAGACCACCTGTCATAATAAAGAGAAAACACAAATATTTTAGGAATTTGTCAAAGAATTGTTTAAATCTAAAAATGTTATTTTCATTTATTGGGCAAATAACAAACTGAAACAACTAAATATTTATTCACATAAAAAAAAAAAAATAGCCTCCTGCCTTTCATAACAGCATGCATTCTTGCTGGTATTGTTTACTTTTTGATTGTAATTGGTTATCTGAAAAAATCTTTCATAGATCTTTCATAGATAAAACAAATAATTATATTATAGCATTAGAAATAGCCTACTGTTACTGAAGACCTTACACATATTGGAGGACTAACCAATACAGATAGCTAAAAAAATGATTTTAGTAAACACCAATACTGTTAGTTTAGAGCAGCAGTGGCACAAAGGTTACATTATTTGTTATAAACCTTAAATAAATTTGTTTTAATAAATTTGTTAAGCACTGTATTTAGGCCTATAGTTTAAATCTCTTCATCAAAAATTAAGATAATAATAAAGATGAATAAAAACACAAACTCAGTGTTAACCAACTCTTTGATCACGGTCACGTTTACTGTAATTTCTTTATCCTGTAAAAGGCGGCTATGAAGCGTCTGATATTTATCTTCAGACAACTATACGCGGTTATCCCTTTACAGTTCCTACTCTCATAAAATACGTGCACTACATGTTGACTTTTAAACCTTAATTTAACGTTCAACAACAGATATTTCAGCACAATGAATGTTTTTGCGCTGAATATTAATCCCTCTCTGACGCGCGTTCACGCGCCCGCCGCGCCGGCGCTCATTCAGTAAAGATTTAAACTTAACACAGACTGTCAGGACGGAACTTTACGCAAAAAATGGAAATGCTCGCGTGAATTTGTGACATTTACAGATAAAAATATGACCGTAAACTGAATGTTTTTGCGCTGAGGATGCACACGCATCTGTCAAAGCGCCTGACAGAAGCAAGCCATTACGCTAATGCATTAACTTAAAGCTTAAAATAAAGAATTCTCATGTTTTGTGCAGCTTGGATCACGTAACTCTCCCGCAGCATCTCATTCTGTTTCCTCCACTATTTTTAGATGCATTTTGGCCATAGAAATGCGTTATTCAGTGCAGTAACATTAATTTGACGCGACCGGCTGAAGTTGGATGTGCACTGTGGGCAGACCCGACTAATCGATAATGAGAATCGTTGTCTATGATTTTCATTATCGATAATAATCGATTAGTTGTTGCAGCCCTAAATAAAACTTTTTTTTTTTTTTTTATATATATATATATATATATATTACTGGCCCCATTTGTTTGGAAATGTAAGTTTTTATTATTTTTTATGTTATGATCACTTACAGTAAACATTTGGTATCGAAAAATTAATAATTAAATTTGTTTAATAATTAATTTTTTCAGATTTTTTCAACCTTCTCCTTCACTCTGACAATAAATAAAATGATATATATATTTTTTTATTTTGTATTAAAGCATTCATCAGCTTAGTTTCAACAAATGCCCTTTTTTTTTTTTTTTTACTGAGGCCAGATGTTTTGAGTTTAAGTTACAGTATGTTTTCATAGTACAATTAACTCTTTTTAAAATTTGATTCTGTGTAATATGATCCACATAAATAGTTTCAGGGCAGTTATCTACATACTGTTTGTAACGTAGTGTAGCTAATAATTTTTCAATATGGATGCTTGACAGTAGTTTAACTACTCTACAAAATGAGACACTTGTAGCTTAAGTTACACTTTCACAGTTACCAACACTCAGTGTTGGAGAATAACTAGTCACATGTAACAGAATTATGTAATTTAATTACAAAATAAATGTAACTGTAATTAAATTACAGCTACTTCTGAAAATGTTAATGATTACAAAGGAGGTTACATCTGAATATTTTCTCACACATACAGATTTGACTGATTTCTTTCCCAAATTGCATTGACTGCTCTAAAATATGAGACATCAATGTTTCAGGATTTCAGGACACAGAATCGGACACATGCTTATTTGATAACCATTTTATTTCTTATTTGGGTTTATGTATATGCTTTATTTTTTTAAAGATCAACAGTTTTTCCCAAAGCATTGTTAGATGCCAGTGTTTCCTGTCCGTCATAGTTATGAAAAGATTTGATTTCGAAAACAGCATCATAGCTATTAAACTATATATTATGATTTTAAATCTGTATTTAACTGCAGAATGATCTCAAAGTAAACATAGCTGCTAAAGTCTGATTTTGTGGTGGCTGTACTTTAAAATGAAATGATTATAATCTTAATTCAAGAGAAGAAGGCCTTTGAAAGTCTGACACTAATCAGTGTTGAGTCCTGTAAAGTTAACCCTGCCTGCTTTAAATGTTTGAAAATGATTAACATTTGAAAACATTTGTTAAATATTTAGTAATCAAAAAGTAATTAAATGTAATCAGTTACATTACTTTAATAACTGAAATAGTTACACTACTTTTTAAATACAGTACCTTGTAATCTATAACCTTTTACATTTCCAAAGTAACCTTCCCAACACTGCCAACACTACATATACAAAAAGGGTACAGGTGAAACTTCAAAATAACCTTGTGTTAGGGGAAAAGAAAGGGAAGTGATTGTGGCTTGTGGTCATTTTCACTTCCCCTTTTCACTCCTATGTATAATCACATATATACAGAGGTCCCAAAAGTGATTTGGACACTTTGGTCACATTTAAAAATATCATGAATTATCAAGTCACTGAATTAGAAAAAAAAACATCCAACCAACTGGCATTTGCAAACACAGTGTGAAAAAAAATCCTTTTCTCAGAACTAACTTTTAAGAGCCATTTTTGACTCACTGACTTTTGATCAACTGGTGTCAAGGTGATTTTCAATGACTCTGTGAAGTCATTTCTAACCACAGGTGGAGAATCTGAATCACCTTAACTATAAACATGATCCACTTTGACAACAAGAAAGTGTGCAAATAGTTGTTTTCATTTTGAACAGTATATCTATTCTTTTTCATTAGAAACCTAAAGAAATCTGAATGTTTTGCTTTAAAGGTATACTTGTGTTGTGCTTTTTTTCTTTAAATAGATGCCACTTGGATATATTACAGTTTAAACATTTGAGGTCAGCAAGTATTTTTTTTTACTTTTTAGAAGGAAGTCTCTAATACTAACCAACGCTTGTTTATTTGATCACAATTACAGTAAAAACATTAATACTGCAAAATATTATTACAAATTAAAATAGCTGGTTTTCTATTTGAATACATTTTAAAATGTAATTTATTTCTGTGATGCAAAACTGAATTTTCAGCATCATTACTCCACTCTATTTAATCTAATTTAATGCACCTAAAAAAAGAAAAATACTGACCCCAAACTTTTGAATATAGTGCATTTTATGCAAACATTTTAAAGTATATCTAAATGCATTTTGGGACCACTTTATAGCCATTAATTAAATAGTTTTGTTTCTTAATGTGAAACCTCACCAGTACAAATGCATCTGACACTGTAAATATTTATATATTAGTTTTAGTCCTGATAAATTTCAGAAGAACAAGAGTATCAAATATAATATAGCATAGTAACAGATTAAACTCTGTAAGTCTGTTTTTTTGGTCAAAGCAAGTATTTTGCGAAGCATAAAAAATTACACCCTCATTCTTACTCAAGACCTAGCAGGAGTTCACATGACTGTGTGCAGACAAGCAGAAATATACATGAACAAACACAAGTACACACTAACCGGTTGATGAGCTCCAGCACGTTTTTTGGACAGCTGCGGAGAGCCATATTCCCGGGAAACCTGCTTCCTGACCTCAGACGCTACTGTCCTGTGAGAGACACAGAAAGGGACATTTATCATATGTACTTGATTTCATACAAATCACATCAGGAGCTCATTTGCAATGAATGCCCAAATATCATAAAGATGATCAAGATCACAACGAATCAGACACAGACAGCGTGACGGGTTGATAACAGATATAGTGGCCAGATCCAGCAGCTGCTTAGATGGTGATGGTCAAACTCAGAACGTTTGAAGAGATGCTGAGCCGCTGGCAGAAAGCAGGCAGGACACCACAGCTCTGCCAATTTGGGAACTAAAAGCAAATGAGAGGCTTTAATGCTCAACAAAGCCCAATAACCCAGTAACCCCTCATCCACTCAGAGATAGCCTGCAGCTGCTCCCTAACAAACTCAAACCGTCTCGCTCTCACAGACAAAGATACACACACACACAGCTGCAGATTCCCTTCAAAACACACACGCCCCATCATTAGTGCTGCTTGCTGAGGCAAGTATCCCTATTACTACAGCTCAAACTTTAGAGTTGGGGATTTAAAGCAAAGCATGTATCTGGTATTGTATGTACTGTAGGAGTGTAGCAGTATATTTTACCTTGATATTTAAAAAATGAAATATTGATATGTTAAAGGGGTGGTTGACTGGTTTTTTCTAGGCTTGATTGTGTTTAGTCAAACGTGTTCATGCTTCGTTTTTTATTTTTCACATAATTTACCTTTATTCCACACTGCTCTGTCCCTTCTCTGATAAACAGCCTGATTATTTCCTGGTTTTATGAAGCCCCTCCCTCAGAAATACACGATGGGCTGAGATTGGTTAGCTGGTCCAGAGTGTTGTGATTGGCTAAACCGCCTCTAGTGCGCGTCTAAATGTCCCGCCCCTCACCTCAGCGGCATGTGCTCCGGTTGTATTGTAAACAATAGTGTCGTCTATATTGCTTATCAATTTGAGCCCGATTGAGACGCAGAGAATATTAGTGAAGAGGATCGCGCAGAACCTGTGCAAGCACGCCTCTTAATGGTATGTTTTTTGTTTGTTGTTGGTTCATACTTTTAGATACACTGTTATTTGTAAGTGCTACTACTTCTGTTAGCTTTTAATATACGGTTTTATCCTGATTAAAGCTTTAATACAGTACGGAAACCGCATGCGCGTCCATGTTTAACGCTTCTCATTGGTATGTGAAAATAAGTGTATAATTGGAACAGTTTGTTGGATCTGATCTGACGATCTGAATGAGAGAGAGAGAGAGAGAGAGAGAGATGCAGAGCGTTTGCAGAGCAGGGCGACGCGAGGAACAGTATTAAGAACCGTTGCTTTAGAACATTGATTTTGAAAGTTGTGAATCCATTAGAATCGTTAGAAGACAGAATCGTGATTCATATATGAATAGATTTTTACATGCACCGCTAGTTTTCTCTTCCTCGTCTCTAAAGCAGCGCAGCATGGCCTCGCCCCCTTTGCTGCATATTCCCAAGGGCGGGGTTTATCTGGGTTGGTGACGTAACGGACCCGGGAAGTAAGTTCTTGTAGTCCCTACAAGCCGTTTTTGTAGGCATTAAACTGCCAGAATTTTAAAAGACGATATCTCCGTTTGCATTGAACTTTCAGCGCTGCAACTTTACAGATATTGTTTATGCTCAAACAGCAACATTACACACTAACTAACGTTAAAAAAAGTGAAATCACAATCAACCACCCCCTTTAATACCACACACAATCCAGCGGCAGTCACCATAGTAGTTGGCAGTACTACTCACACCTTAATACTGGTTGCCATCCATCATAAAACAGAAACAAAGACGACGCAATGGCTGTGTCTGAAATCACATAGTCTCTGAGTAGGTACTTTGCGACCCTTAAAAAAATATGTGTATAGTATACATTTAATCCCAACCTACTACTTTTGTCACGTTGTTATTGTCATGTGACCTACCAGCATTAGTTGTGTCACTTTACTCTATTCATATATCCTCTCTCATGGCCTCATGGGATGGCAAGATGTCCATCAGATGCACACTTCAGTGGAAATAGTAGATCATCCATCATCATACTTTTCACTATTTTATGAATACTGTGAATTCAGACATACAACTCTTTTTCGTTACTGTTTTTTGCATACTAGTGTTGAAGTACATATATACTAATAGTGTGGGTCTGTATGCAGGAAGATTATATATTTTAATGCTTTTGTAACTCTCACTCCACCTCCCTATACTCATATTTTAAGTGCAATTCATTGGCCAAAAAAGAGAAAACACAAAATAAACAAAGTTAAAAACGAATCTGACTGATAGCTAGCACCATTTCTCCCCCAGAATTTCTATAGATATTGCAATAATATTTTTAAAGTGTTTTTTATTTACCACAATAATCTTGAAAATATGATATTGTGACAGCCTTAATTATTATGCAACTACATTTAATCAGCAGTTTGTTCTTTATTGTGCTAGATACATTAATGTAATCCAGCGGTTCTCAGACTTTTTTGGTCGCGCCTCCCTTTAAACCTATAAATAAGCTGTTGGGGCATGACAACTGTCACGTCCAGTGAGAGAAGCTGAAAGCAAGAAGAATGCATATGCCCTGTCATACTTTCTGCATTTAGCTTTTGAATGAACAGCACCTGCCTGGGTCTGTGTGACTTCGTCTATGGCTTTTCTCTTCCCTTTCACAAACCGATCCATCTCCCATTCTAAGTTACGTCCTTTGGCTGTTTACGGTTTTATTTCTTTTCTTTTTCTCCTGATGGCCCGTGCCTCCCTTGCAATACTTGTGCGCCCCCCACACTTTGAGAACCCCTGATGTAATCTATGGAAGCAGCAATTTCAAAATTGTGGCTTATAATTATGGGTGGGCGATATGGCAAAAATATCATATCACGATTTTTTTAGAAATATCACGATTTCACGATTTTATCACGATTCTTTGTCATGTTAGTTTTACTATTTTGTCTGAGCAGTGCAGCCAAAATAATTTCCCTGTTATAAAGACAAAGCCTTTCAAGGTAACAAAATATAAAAAAGAATGGTGGATATTTAGGCCAAAGTGGACGAAGATAAAAATCTTTGTCATTATTTTATCTTTGTTATTAAAAATAAGAACAAAGATACACATTACAAATACACATAATATACAAATAAAACAAACAGTGCTTTATTTTCAGGCAAAATAGGCATATTTAGCAGGAGCATTTAAGAAATTGAATGAACAAATACAAAAATAAAACACTATATAGACTGATTCCTATTAAAGCAGCTGTATTATTTTTTTTCTGTCAAGAGTAGCGAGTTACTTTTCTCTTTGCGTTTTTTTTTTTTTTTTTTAACATTAAAGAATAAAAATTCTGTCATCTGTCTGTCGATTCTGTCATAGTGTTTTATATTTACACCATCATTTACTCACTCAAAATTAGTTTTAAACCTGAATGAGTTTCTTTCTTCTGCTGAACATAAATGTTATTTTGAAGAATGTGGGTAACCAAACAGTTGCTGGTCCACAGTGACTTCCATAGTATTTCTTTCCTTCTATCAGATTCAATGTGGACCAGCAACTGTTTTAGGGCTGTAGCTATTGAATATTTTAGTAATCGAGTATTCTACCGAATTAATCCATCAATTAATCGAGTAATCGGATAAGAAGTACTTTTTCTTTATTAAAGAGCAATACTAAATATACAAGAGAAAATAAGACAGGTCTCTTTAAAAGAATAAGTAATTTGTTTCCTTTTTAGAAAAATGAACATTTTTATTGCTGAAATTGCATAACTGTGAAAACTAAACCCATTTAGTGCATTTAATTGCCATATTACATTCAAAATGCAAATACAAATATACACTAGGGCTGTAGCTATCGAATATTTTAGTAATCGAGTATTTTACCGAAGATTCTATCGATTAATCGAGTAATCGGATAAGTAGTACTTTTTCTTTATTAAAGAGCAATACTAAATATACAAGAGAAAATAAGACAGATACTTATTCTCTTTAAAAGAATAAGTCATTTGTTTCCTTTTTAGAAAAATGAACATTGCATAACTGTGAAAACTAAACCCATTAAGTGCATTTAATTGCCATATTACATTCAAAATGCAAATACAAATATATACAAATATAAAAATCATTTTCAAATTACTTTAAAAAAGGTAAACATAGTACAACCTAAAACTCGACATAAATCAAAATAATAGTAATAAAAAAAATAATAATAAAACCTAAACATTGTGCAACTTAACTTTCAAGTTTCAGTCTAAATACAGCTCAGGCATGACATAAGCTTTTACTGTCTTCTTAGAAGGCCTTGTGGCTTTTGTAAGAGGCAAAAATTTGTGGGCAGGAAGCTAACGTGGAACAAAAACAAAAGTCCATACACAACATATTAACACATTTTTCAGCAACATGAATTCAAAGTTATTTGTAAAATAAACCCTCTTAAATGTCTCTCTGCATACTGGTTGGTGTGTGTGTGTGTGTGTGTGTGTAATCCTTTAAAGGAGCATGTGGTTGCAAACACAGTGCTCTGTATGTAGTTACAGTAAATGGTAGGGATGCACCGAAATGAACATTCTGGGCCGAAACTGAGAATTCTGGATGTGCTTGGTTGAAAACTGAAACCAAAAATGCTTTGTAATAATTATTTATTTTATTAAATAATATAAAGTAATTTTGTAAGACTTTTTAATTTAACAATTTTAATGACACAGAATTTAAAAAAGACAAGCCAATAAAATAACCACACTTTTATTTAAAGAAAATTGGACAGAAATATATATTAATATTAAATATCAATGTATTATTTTTATTCAGTTCTATGCAACAGAATCAGACATAACTGTTGTTGTTTCAATAATCTTTAAATTACTGAAAATTAAACTTTTTGGCAAACAAAGGGGATTTACTATTGAAATTAAAACATGGAAGAAATGTTGTGAGATCATTCCTAAAAAATTAAGTTTTCATAATTTTAGTAGTAGTAGTAGTATGTACATTCTGCTGAACAATAGTAATATATTTCTGCTGCAATGTCTTCAAATTAAACCGGACTTTTATTTTGACGGGCTGCCGTGAATACCTTTAAATTTCTGTGTGTATATGATATGACGCTAGGTTTACTCAAATGAAACGCTGATGAAGTGACTCTCAGAGCAGTTCTGGAGATGTTGTTCGTGTGTTTATGTCCTCATTGAGACGCAGACGCTGAAATCACCGCGAGCGTCACGCGCGCTTCAGTGTCTGTGTGATCTCTGCCATGCACTCATACAGAGATATGATCGCGTAATATGAGTTAATGCTCATCAGATCGCGTAAATCAGTGGGAAATTAATAGAAATGATGATTCTGTGTAAAGAAACATCAAGTAAACGTATAAAAATATAAAAACCCTGGCAAGGCTATTATTATCAGCGCATGTGAGCAGATCATTGAACGAGTTACTAGCGTTGTCCAGTACAGCTGTACTACAGTATGTCACAGCACAGTAGCGCTACTGCAAACAGGAACAAGTATACTACATAGAAATGTCTTGTCAGTGCGTTATTTGAGCGGACTTCGCTTTTCCGGTGAGCATGAGCGGTAAAAGAGCAGAAAGCGCACTGATAGAGCGGAATGTTTAACGGAGCGTCACGCGGCGCAGTGATGAGAGTGAATCCTGAACACTGCTGGGCGCGCGGCCGAAAATTCAGTGCATTCCTAATAAATAAATAAACGATTCTTCGAAGCACATAATTTGCCTCGATGATTTTTTGTATTCGAATTACTCGAGTTACTCGAGGAATCGTTTCAGCCCTAAACTGTTTGGTTACACACATTCTTCAAAATATCTTCTTTTGTGTTCAGCACAAGAAAGAAATTAATACAGGTTTGGGACAACATGTGAGTGAGTAAATAATGACAGAAATTAAATTTTAGGGTGAACTATCCCTTTAATGACAGTCGGCAGCATGTTTAGTACTGTCCCTTTAAGACCTGCACGCATCTAATATACAGGCACGCATCCGTTTGTCTGAACTGTTTACTTTCATTTTAGACATAACCAGCTGAGTCTATAAATAAACCTTGTGTGTTTTGACAGTATTAGCGCAAAAGATAACTTAGTTCAGTAATCAGGCGCTGGTAGACAGGCTTTTGTGCGCGCACGCTTCAGGTGACCAGCGCGTGAATGAAACGTTTAACCGGCAAGGCTTTAAAACACACGCAAATAATGTACTTTTGTGATTGCAAATAAGTGCAGTGTCCCGTGAGAGTAACTCTACCGCTGAATTAACACTGATGTGAATGTATGCGGTGTTGTACAGTAGGCTATATAGAGACGGAGGTGCCAGAACTGTAATTGATAGGATGTGCGCTGTAGCAAGATACTACGATATTTCTCCAAAAGCAGATCGCGGAGACATTTTTATCGTCCACGATCAAAAATCATCCTATCGCACACTCCTGCTTATAATATGATGATATTTATTTTCATGTTACGGTTGACAACCTGTAAATGACCGTTATTAAAATTCTATATCATTTTGTATAAATAAATATATATATTCTACAATAATATTTTGTAAAATATTATTAATGAAATTAAATAAAACACTAAAAAAACTTGTTAAAAAACTTTTTTTTTTAAATCAAAGCAATGAGTGAATTTAAGCATGACATTATAATTTATACTACAATGAATATTCATTTTGAGATTTGCTAAACATAGAAGTGTTATTAAATATTAGTGCTTTAAAGATTAACTGTAAGTGAGGGTTAGATGACAGCAAAGCTAATGATTAAATAGCCAATATCGAACCATACCGATAAATTTAAAATCTCTAATATCCGCCGATAACTGATATATCCTGCATCCCAACACATCCACCCAGAACACCCAAAACAAGTGCATAGCAATGCATAGCAAAAATCTTAGCAACAACACGGCAAAACCTGGCAACCGATATCAACACCCTAGCAATGTGGCGATGAGTGAGTCCTGGATAAATACTTCCACATTTTCTAATCCTAACCATTGCTGCCGTTCTTAATCTCAAAGCACAAATCCAGACTTTGCTCTGCTAACAAAACTCTGCCGACTACAGCATCATGCCCTCCTGTCACTCAAGCAGCCCCGATGCAGTCCAAAGAGCGGATGAAGCCCCCTCCCAGGGGTCAAGCCACTTCACTGACGAACCATTTACTGAGATTATAAAGCTGTGAAGGGAAAAAAATTGTTCGGACAAACTCCAAGCTTGACAGGCCAGCGGGGTCAAGCTGAAACAATAACAATATGCTGTTTGGTTTACAATGTGCGGAAAAGAATTACGTGCATACATGTGTGTAGCCTTTTAAGTGTTGCACACTTCTGCAGGACACAAATCAGAGCTATAGAAATGCCACCCAACACTGTGGCTTCCTATTTCCTGCTTCCAAAAGGAAAGAGGAAAACCAGTCTGCTCTAAAAGCAATGGGCGGAATGGAGCACACCACCCTTTCCTACATCCTGCAAAGAAACAATGATGAGTCTGCTCTCACAAAGGTGAAGACAGAAAGATAATAACTCATGAAACACAATCCTATGCACAGGTTTCATGCCTTTCAGGTGGGAAAAAAATGATGTCTATAAGGTCGAGACTATGCATCAACAGTATAATGTACAGACCACATGGCATATGAATATAGTACTCAAACAAAACCATGGTTTATATGGAAGTATTATGGTATTACCATCTTAGTACAGTGCATTTGTAAGGGATCGCTCCTGTAGACTCTCTCCGCAGGCTTGTTTACTTCCATCCACATACCAAGACCTCACTTAGATTTCACTTTCCCATATGCTTTTGAACATGTACACTGGCATCCTGGAGTGATTTTAATATCCTTATCAAATTATCAGTGTTGCTCTGATCTATGAAAATGAATGGAAACTACCATATCAATCAATCCAAACAAATAAATAAACAATAAACAAGTGAATCAACCAATCACAAACCTACTCAGTTTCTGTGAACCCACCAGGCAAGTTCCAGAGATGCTTTCTCAGCAAAAAGTGAGTTGATTCCCACTAAAGAAGAGCATCAACTCTTGATGAGCATGCTCATTTAAAAGTGCAAAACAAATAAGAAAAACACTAACTGATCAATCAATAATGTCAAAATCAAACTGTCTTGCTGACATGAACAGTCACATTATCAGATACTTTTAATTTCATTTTGCCCCTCTGACAAAAGCGCCATAAAACATGCCATATTACAGATACAACTACCATATTTAACATATAATCTTATATCGGTCTAATATTAATATATTATGTGAGACTGCTATGTCTCACATAAATCATGATCATAAGATATGTAAACATGACAGTGGTTACCCAGATTCTAATATAATATAATATAATATAATATATATATAAAACACACAATAAATGTAACAGGTGAAATCAAAAAGAAAAATTTACTTTCTGGATTATCACTCTCTTTATACCTATAAAGATTATGTTTATACCTAAACATTATCACAATGTAAAAAAAAAAAAAAAAAAAAAAAAATCCCACAATTGTTACTTTATTGTTTGCAACTATGTATTGGGTTTCTATTGAGCAACTTTGACTGTACTTTTCCAGTGTTTACAACTGTTACAACTTTTACCTTTTAGGAAAAAAAAAACAAAAAAAAAAACAACTCTTTAGTTTTATTGCGCTATGACTTAAAGGTGTTTATAAACAGACAGCCAGTCCTAAGCTCATTCCTGTGATCTATCTATTTGAATAGTTAAGAGTGTAGTTCCGATATCACTATCATATCACATTTCACTCCATGGCGCTCAATGCATCCTCTTTTCACTCATATGAAGTCTGATTGTTTAAGATTTAAAGACGATACACACAACGCATTCGTTACAAAGTACTTAAACTGGTAAACGCGTTAGACAGAAGTAGTTTATTTGCAGTGTCACACTGTTGCGACGCCCGGTGAGTTGAACTGAACAAAAGGTTGATCCCTGTGTAACTCGTGGCGGATCTCTTTATGTCCCCCACTCGAGTCCATCCCGACGCGCGGGACAACTAACGCACAACTCCTCTGCCCTTCAGCGCTCGGTGAACTTCACCTACCTGTTAATCTTATGCGCAAAAGCCCTCCGTTCGCTGGGTAAAGTTGCCATCCCATCTAAACAGGGAGAGCTCCTTACAGTTTCCCCGTACTTTGGTTATATTATTGTGGAGCGGAGTCATAAGCTTCCTTATGTCAGTTTTTGGCGCATAACAGCGCCTCCTCGCGGTCTGGGGCTTAGCGCTTAGCTCACCAAACCGGTTTCCAGTGACGCACCTGTCTCTGTCTCTGGGGATCTGCTGCGATGTTTATCGTTTCTAGATAATTCAAGGTGATGAATGTTTTTCCTACTTAAAGAGGAATAATGCTAACTCTGCAGACTACCGAGAACACCGCAAGCCATCTGTTATCCTACTTAAGTGTTAATATAGCCGTTCATTTCTTTAGTATGCTGTTCAAAAAACAACATATCAAAGAAATATTTAAATATATTCATTCAGAATAGTTTATTGTTCCGATATTTTACAGTTCAGTTTGTACAATACAGTTCATTAGCCAAATGTAGACTCCTAACAGATGTCAGGCGACATAATATAGAATTCAGTATTAATATAGAATATATATTTTATAATGGTTAGTTGGGGTTTTCTCATGTGAATGAAAATGGGGCTGTGTGATTTTACCTGAGGCGAGGAGCAGGTTTTTTAACCATTAAGTCTGATTTCTCGTGGATTTTTTGCCCATGAGGAAATGTAAAACCCGGAGAGGAGCAGAAGCTGGGAGAGAACTCCGCTCCACTCACACACGCTGATCCAGACCGGCCTTCAGTCTGTGTCTGACTTGCTTGAACATACAAGCAAAAGATTTGTGTTTTGGCTTCGCCTGACTGAGAAGAATCGAGAAGAAACGGGGAATCGGAAATAAATTACCAATTTTTTTTTTTTTTTCTGAAAAGTATGTTACTCCATGAAATGTTTGTTTAAGAACTGTTTGTTTGTATATATATATATATATATATATATATATATATATATATATATATATATATATATATATATATATATATATATATATATTAATCATGGTCACCTTTTCAGGACAGCATAAAAAGTTTTCAGAATAAAAATGCAATGTAATTAGTCATTTTTCATAGTCAAGAATTTGCCCCTTAAATATTTTTAGACAATTCTAAAGATATAACCCCTGACAAAGTAGCCTGAAGCATTGGAGTGCTTCTGGTGCACTTAATCATATAATGCAATTAGTGGAATGTAGATCTAAATCTATTTATCACAGCTATTTATTCGTCTACAACGAATTCTGGAAATGTTGGGACGTTTTTTAAATTTGAATAAAATGAAAACTAAAAGACTTTCAAATCACATGAGCAAATATTTTATTCACAATAGAACATAGAGAACATAATAAATGTTTAAACTGAGAAATTTTACACTTTTATCCACAAAATGAGCTCATTTCAAATTTGATGCCTGCTACAGGTCTCAAAAAAGTTGGCACGGAGGCAACAAAGGGCTGAAAAAGCAAGAAATTTTGAAAATATTCAGCTGGGAGAACATCTAGCAACTAATTAAGTTAACTGACATCAGGTCTGTAACATGATTAGCTATAAAAGGGATGTCTTAGGCAGAGTTTCTCAGAAGTAAAGATGGGCAGAGGCTCTCCAATCTGTGAAAGAGTGCGTAAAAAGCTTGTGGAATACGTCAAATTGCAAAGGCTTTGCAAATCTCATCATCTACAGTGCATAACATCATCAAAAGATTGAGAGAAACTGGAGAAATCTCTGTGCGTAAGGGACAAGGGCAAAGACCTTTGTTGGATGTCAAATTTAAAAAAACCTCCCAACATTTCCAGAATTCGGGTTGTACATATCTTCTTATTTTTGTAAAGAACGTCTTATTTTTGTTCAAAGCACATGTATACATCAATTCATAGTTACACCGACACACACACACACATACATACACATATATATACATATATATATATATATATATATATATATATATATATATATATACACACACACACTGCCCGTCCAAAAAAAAAAAAAAAAAAAAAAAAAAAACACCTGGATTTAACTAGACAAATAGGTAAGCGCCTCCCAATGGATAATTACTGCATGGATGATTATGTTTCAGCTGCCAACAAGTTATTTGACCCTAACTGATGCAGTGAGTAGCTTCTCATTTCTTAAACAACCATGTCGGAAGACACATCCTGTGGTCGTGGAAAAAATGTTCATCTGTTTCAGAAGGGTCAAATTATTGGCATGCATCAAGCAAAGAAAACATCTAAGGAGATTGCTGAAACTACTCAAATTGGGTTAAGAACTGTCCAACGCATTATTAAAAACTGGAAGGATAGTGGGGAACCATCATCTTTGAGGAAGAAATGTGGTCGGAAAAAAAATCTTGAATGATCGGTGATCTCTTAAATGTTTGGTGAAATTAAATTGTAAAAAAAAACAACAGTAGAACTCACGGCTATGTTTAATAGTGAAAGTAAGAGCATTTCCACACGCACAATGCGAAGGGAACTCAAGGGATTGGGACTAAACAGCTATGTAGCCTTAAGAAAACCACTTATCAGTGAGGCTAATCTGAAAAAAAGGCTTCAATTTGCTAGGGAGCATAAAGATTGGACTCTGGAGCAATGGAAGAAGGTCATGTGGTCTGATGAATTCAGATTTACCCTGTTCCAGAGCTATGGGCGCATCAGCGTAAGAAGAGAGGCGGATGAAGTGATGCATCCCATCATCAATACAAGATCTTGTCGAAACATTAATGCAACTCTGGACGGGAATAATTGTTGTGACATTGCAGAAGCTTATTGAAACAATGCCACGGTGAATGCATGCCATAATCAATGCTAAAGGCGGTCCAACAAAATATTAGAGTGTGTGTCTTTTTTTTTTGGACGGGCAGTGTATATCCATATACTTATTTTGCACATTACTTATTTTGCACATTGCTTGCACAACCGATGCATCCCCTCTGTTCCTTTTGCACGATTTGCAGTACTTTTTATCTCAGCCTTTTTTTCTAAATATATTTGTTCATATTTATTTTTATTTATTTATTTTCTATATTGTATTCACTCAGAGACCCATATTATTCTGTTCCTGTGTTTTATGTTTAATGTAGCAGAGTTTCAATTTCCCTAGAGGATCAGTGAAGATCTACTAACTTATATTTTCAATAAACCCACACTTTTGATATATGTTATATTGCTTCACGGCCACCAGAGAGCGATGTGCTCCACAAGTGCCGGAGACTTGGAGCCTGGAAAGGCGGTGGCCAGGAAATAATGACTCAACCCTCCACCTTATTGTCTAGATGCAGCATTGTCCAGAAGTAAAATATCACACAGCCAGATTTCATTAATCTTTTCCGAATAATTCCACAAATAACCTAATTCTGCAATAATCTATATATGCAAGCTCAGTATCCCTTATAGTTTAACAATAGATCTAAAACAAAGCCATTTGTTGCATGCCAGGATTCTTCAAATTTCACAGACAGTTCTTCCACTGCTAGTTGAACACACATAGTCTGTAAAATCGCATAATAATACTTCAAATAGCAAGACATCTATGTTTATTTCCCATAAATTAAGTCCCACACCCAAAAGCAGATTACCAGGAGAAATTTAATGACATTTTCCTTCACCCAAGGACACAAATTTATCAGTTTGGAGCGAAGCCATCACTCCTCTCTCCTTCTCCCTGCTGTAACCTCTCTCCATCCCCACGCTCGGTCAGTGAGGTATGACCATACAGTGCAGGCTTCCTCCTCCCTATAGCTCAGCTCAGCACCATGCCCCATTAATTCAGCACCAAGGAGAGCTGCTAGCGCAGGTACAACAAGCCAGCACTGACCTAAGGAATGACGCTGGTGGCGTGTGTGTGTATGTGTGTGTGTGTGTCTTTTCCCGTTTGTTGAGCTCTCAGAGCGAACAAGGGTGTTTCAGGAGACACTTCTGCCATGTATGTTGTATGCTTTATATGTTTTTGTGCAGTCTATTCCCCTCACAGCAGTCTGTACTCCCATGCTAATGAGGATTAATGAATCTCTCTCCTCTCTTTGGCTTGCAAGTACTAAAACCTGATGCTTGGCATCACAAGGAATAAATATAGATCTAAAAAAAAAAAAAAAAAACGGTGTTGTGAAGCTTTAGGGGTTTTTCTACCGCAACCTTACTGGGGATTTTCATGTCATTTGTCTGGGTTTGAAGGATGAGCAGCCTGTACCGATGGGAGTGGACTGGCTCGGAGATGTAATGGACCATCATTCGAGCAATTACATTAAGAGAATTACCGCATTGCGACTGTCATGCGAACCCAGTACATACATCCGTGTGCGAGCGATACACATGCATCCTTGAACTCTGTGGCACTCTGTTGGCAGTGCTGGGATGCAATGCAACATGTGCCATCCAGATGGAGAATTAAAAATAGTTTTGCATTTTGACTTGATTGTGTGCACTGAAAGCAGGCGGCGTTTCCATCATGTCTTTCTTTTCTTCCCTTTCCTTCTGCCTCTCCACATCGAAGGCTTTCAGTTCCTCGACCAACACTATTGTTTGGCTGCCCCTCCCCCCACGGGCAGGAGAGCACCCCCCATCCCTGCTGCATTACCGAAGAACAAAAGAGAGAGTGTCAGACGCCACCCTCTAGATTTCTTTCACGCCCCAGCCCCCACCCCGCTTCCAGATGGGGCTGCCTTTTTTTCAGGGTCTCTCTGAACCCCAAGAGTCCTCCAAAATGGACGTGCCCCTCCCCCTCTCCCCACTCTTCAGCTGCCCGTCATCCACCTGCTCTCTCTGCCACGCGCCCGTGCCCAGAGCACGCCCCCTTCCCTGCCCCACCCTCACAGCCAGCTCCATTCAAATCGTTAACCACTTGCTTGCTATGGCCTTGCTCCAGGACATTACTTTTTGCAGCTGTAAACCTTCTTTTTCTGATATGTAGTCCTGCAGAGGAGGGGGAAAAAAATAAATAAAAAAATCATGTTTGCATGTGAAACGGTGTGTAATGAAGCAGTGTTACGCAACAGAATCTACATTTGATTTTAAGTGGCAACTCAAGACAATACTAAAACATAGCACAAAAATAACAAAAATCTTGTCATGAAATGCATTATTACCATGAATATTGGCCTAACAAGATGCAAAATATTAAAGAGAAATATTCCCACACTGTTTTAAAAAATGCAACCTTCTTCTTCTCCTGAACACAGTTGTTGCCCATGCAATGAAAATCAATGGGGGCCAGGTTATCATGGCCAAAATAATAACTTCACTATGTTGTTATTATTGCAGTTCTCTGGAAATTTTGAAAATGAATAAATAATGCTATCAATCACAGTTTGCTTCAATTTAAATAAATGTTTCCCTTTTTTGGCCAATGAATCACACTCAAAATATGAGAGTAGGGAGGTGGAGAGAGAGTTTGTAGCCATAACTGTTCAAAAGCGTACAAAAAAAACTTTACTCTTGATCTGTACTTCCTGCAGGCTTGAGTGTCTAGCATCCTATCTTTTTTACAAAATCCAAAAAACTTGGGACACTGGTGAGGGAATTGTTTTTGAGTACAGTCTTGCTTTCATAGGTCTTATCTTTCAGCATGATTTGTTGTCTTTCTTCCCAACAAGATTGCTACTGGTGCCAATATTATCATATGTGTAGCATCAACATTTAGTGTTTTTGTCAATATAGTAAAATCAATAGGGTCCAAAATAGGGCTGTCATTATATCAGATTTTCACTACATGATGATCATGGTCAAAAGAAATTTATGATAACATTATTGCTACAATATCTATAGATATATATAAAAAAAATACGATTAAATAAAATTATACTGTCAGTCAAACTGATCTTTAACTTTGCTTATTTTGTCTTTTCTCTTTTTTAGACAATGAGTCACACCCAAAAGCTGAGTTTTTTTTTTGTTTTTTGTTTTTAAAGAGCTTTTCATCTGTTCTTGATCTTGATCTGTAACACACCATCTTTTGGACACTGGCGAGTGAACTGTTCTTGAGTGCAGGAGTGTCTCTTTCACCAATCATGTCCTCCAACTTGATTCTGTGGGACACACTGCGTCTTTTATTTTCCGTCTTTTTCACAACCAGATAGATACTGATGCATGATCATTTACAATTATGTGTAGAATCAACATTACATTTTTAAAAATTATTCTGAATATTGTATAATTATTGTATAATTATCAATATTATTCTCAATATTGTATAATTATTGCATACCTGCACCCTTGTGAAAAACACTTTAACACACTTTAAAGTACTTATTATTACACAAACAATATACTTTTGAATTTTAGAGTACTTTTGATCCACTTAAGTAGAACTCACTACTTGAAGCAGAACTTAAGCGCATTTTTATATGTAATTTCATAAAATGCCGTGGCTTCTGCGTCAGCAGCATCACATGCATGCATCGTGTTACTCTTGTGAACGCGCATCCAAGACTGACATGGAAGAGAAGAAACTGTTGAATTAAGTCATTATTTTTGTTTTCTTTGTGCACAAAAAGTATTCTTGTAGCATCATAAAATTACGATTGAGCCACTGATGTCACATGGATTTTTTAACAATGTCCTAACTACCTTTCTGGACCTTGGAAATGGTAGTTGTGTTGTTGTCTTTGCAGAGTCAGAAAGCTCTCAGATTTCATCAAAAATATCTTAATTTGTGTTCTGAAGATGAACAAAGGTCTTACAGATTTTGAACAAAATGAGGGTGAGTAATTAATGACAGAATTTTTGAGTGAACTACCCCTTTAAACTTGACATTATTACAAAGTGCACTTTTTAATAAGTGGTAAGAAAAATAGTCAAAAAGTGTAAAACAAGTACACTTAAATGGCCTTTTATTACCAAGTTTATTACATTAATATGACCAGCAAGTACAGTTTTTAAGAAATGTAAGACTTGAAATAAATACACATATGAAGAGTTCAGATGCAAAATCTCTAAGTGCCGTCTGAAATTTTCTTCTAAAATGAGCATTTTTGTTTTTTTAATCAGGCTCCTATATTTATGTTCAGTTATTTCACTTTAATTGCATAGAAAAGCACCTATACATTGCCATTAGAGTAAAATTACTGAACCGATACATAGGAGCCTGATAAAAATGCTCACTTTAGCAGAAAATTTTAGATGGTACTTAGAGGCTTTTGCATCTGAACTCTTCACATGTACATTTAATACAATGATAAGACAAGACATTTTCAAAATATTTAGTGGTTTGGAATGACATGAGGGCAAGTAAATGATGACAGAATGTTCATTTTTGGGTGAACTATCCCTTTAACATGATATAGGCTGAATAAAAAAATTACAGTCTTGTAAACGCATAAACAACAGAAGTGTGATTTACCAGCCTAACACATGGAACAAACACTAGGCAAAATATTGCATTCGTATATTGTCAAGAGGCAGATGATCTGAAGCCAAAATATCATAGTTTTTAGTTTCATTGGGCACACAGCCTTTGACGTCAAAAACAAAAGGCAAGCATTTTCTCCTGAAAAGTTAATAAGCCTAACCATGCATGATTATATGCTTAGTGGCATTGTATTATTTGCATTAGCATAGTTTTTCCTTGCTGTCCATGACCGTATTAGACCTGTGACCTCTTTTTGCATTGTCATCCACTACTGCAATGAAGGACAGGACAAAATGAAAACTACATAGAGTGCTTGTAGACACAGTGAGATCAGAACATCACGGGAAATGTTTGACATAATCAGTACACTTATTTTTAAAGCGAATGATTTCAGAATGAGTCATTAAGTCTGCAGTAAGATCACGGTTTGCTTCTTAAAGTCTGTAGCGGCAAGCGGTGATGCCGAGGAGGGGACAGATGCTCAGTTGATTGTGTTTCTCTGAAAACTCTGACTCGTTGCATCCTCTGAGCCGTATTTGCCCCCCCCCCCCATCTGTCACGGGGCAGCTGTTGGTCACTTAATGGAATTTGTCCTGTCGCTGATGGGCCAGGGGCATTGAGAGGCTGGGCTAATGACTCCTGAATCTGCTAAAAATCTTGCCAATTACTCAGAGACAGTGAAATCTATCTTGCCATTTTAACTTCTACTGTCACATTTTCCTTAAAAGCTGATTAGTGATAAACTCTGATTGATAATGTTTATAGTATATGCACTGTAGTCACACATTCCTGCATTTAACTTGTACAGCATGAACTATTTTTCTGCTGAATTCATTGCATTTGAGTGTAGCTTCACAGGAGTAAAGAAGACAATATTTCAAACTTTATATGTAATAAGTGGATAAATGGCAGAGCTTGAGTTTTCAATGTAAGTGCAAGCCCCAGAAATTGGATAAAACCTATTTCCAACAACTTCAAAGACAAAAATCAATGGGAATTTATTTATTTAATATAGATGGACACATTTATTTATTTAGCCAAAACTAATTTATTTGGCAAATGATATTATTGTATATTTCAGTATACCCTTTGATAGGTATTAAAGGTATTAAATATACTTAATGAGCAATTGGTTAGTGAGTTTGCAATTTGTTGATTGCAGTTTTTTTTTTTTTTACATTTATTTCTGTAATATCTGGAACCAGACATATTAAGTTAATACCGATATAAATTTAATTTTCTAACAGATTTGAGATTAGTTATATATTTATATTATCTATAATTATTCAAACTATTTAATTTTGGTAACAGATTTGAAAAAATAAAAATCCTATTATATACATACAGTGGGGCAAAAAAGTATTTAGTCAGCCACCAATTGTGCAAGTTCTCCCACTTAAAAAGATGAGAGAGGCCTGTAATTTCCATCATAGGTATACCTCAACTATGAGAGACAAAATGAGAAAAAAAATCCAGAAAATCACATTGTAGGATTTTTAAAGAATTAATTGGTAAATTCCTCGGTAAAATAAGTATTTGGTCACCTACAAACAAGCAAGATTTCTGGCTCTCACAGACCTGTAACTTCTTCTTTAAGAGGCTCCTCTGTCCTCCAATCGTTACCTGTATTAATGGCATCTGTTTGAACTCGTTATCAGTATAAAAGACACCTGTCCACAACCGCAAACAGTCCAACTCCAAACTCCACCATGGCCAAGACCAAAGAGCTGTCAAAGGACACCAGAAACAAAACTGTAGACCTGCACCAGGCTGGGAAGACTGAATCTGCAATAGGTAAGCAGCTTGGTGTGAAGAAATCAACTGTGGGAGCAATTATTAGAAAATGGAAGACATACAAGACCACTGATAATCTCCCTCGATCTGGGGCTCCACGCAAGATCTCACCCCATGGGGTCAAAATGATCACAAGAACTGTGAGCAAAAATCCCAGAACCACACGGGGGGACCTAGTGAATGACCTGCAGAGAGCTGGGACCAAAGTAACAAAGGCTACCATCAGTAACACACTGCGCCGCCAGGGACTCAAATCCTGCAGTGCCAGACGTGTCCCCCTGCTTAAGCCAGTACATGTCCGGGCCCGACTGAAGTTTGCTAGAGAGCATTTGGATGATCCAGAAGAGGATTGGGAGAATGATGAAACCAAAATAGAACTTTTTGGTAAAAACTCAACTTGTCGTGTTTGGAGGAGAAAGAATGCTGAGTTGCATCCAAAGAACACCATACCTACTGTGAAGCATGGGGGTGGAAACATCATGCTTTGGGGCTGTTTTTCAGCAAAGGGACCAGGACGACTGATCCGTGTAAACAAAAGAATGAATGGGGCCATGTATCGTGAGATTTTGAGTGAAAACCTCCTTCCATCAGCAAGGGCATTGAAGATGAAACGTGGCTGGGTCTTTCAGCATGACAATGATCCCAAACACACCGCCCGGGCAATGAAGGAGTGGCTTCGTAAGAAGCATTTCAAGGTCCTGGAGTGGCCTAGCCAGTCTCCAGATCTCAACCCCATCGAAAATCTTTGGAGGGAGTTGAAAGTCTGTGTTGCCCAGCGACAGCCCCAAAACATTACTGCTCTAGAGGAGATCTGCATGGAGGAATGGGCCAAAATACCAGCAACAGTGTGTGAAAACCTTGTGAAGACTTACAGAAAACGTTTGACCTCTGTCATTGCCAACAAAGGGTATATAACAAAGTATTGAGATGAAATTTTGTTATTGACCAAATACTTGTTTTCCACCATAATTTGCAAATAAATTCTTTAAAAATCCTACAATGTGATTTTCTGGATTTTTTTTTCTCATTTTGTCTCTCATAGTTGAGGTATACCTATGATGAAAATTACAGGCCTCTCTCATCTTTTTAAGTGGGAGAACTTGCACAATTGGTGGCTGACTAAATACTTTTTTGCCCCACTGTATATATACACATATGTATGTGTGTATATATATATATTTGATTTTGATTTTTTCAAATCTGTTTAAATAAAGTAATTTAAAAAAAAATGTAATAAATAAAAGGGAAAAGAAATCAGCAGGACTGGTATCAGGTTTGTAAATATAGCTTAAAGCTAATTTGAGGCCAAATACTGATTTGTAGTTATTCATAAGCTTTAAATTTCCAATAAATAAAAGAAAAATATTAGAAGAAAACATTTTTTTTACAACAATTAATTTAATATCAGTTCAACAGATTGTCAAAATTGACAATGTTGTATGATTTTACAATCAGACTCTGAAACCTGTAAATAAATAAAATAAATAAATAACAGAAAATCCATGTACACATGGCAGGCTGATGCAAGTATTAAAGTAATGGCTTCCTTTGCAATTAAGCCACCATAAGTGCCTTCTCTTGCCTTCATTCCACGACACTGTCTTTTAGAAAGCTTTTGTGTGTACCTCTTTGACTTAAGACAATAAGCATTAAGCCACTAAGCTTTACTCTGATTTGCATGACTCGGATTTTTCCCCCCTGACCTACAGGAAACACCAACCCCCACAGCCCTGCTCGCTATCCACGAGAGTTCAAGCAGCCAAATCAATGAGAAGAAAGAGAAGTGGGCCCTGTTCCTCCCTCTGCATCTGTCAAGGAGCAGAAGAGGGAGGGGTTCACTCGTGGGATGGGGAAGGGGACAATATCAGTCCATCTGTCACAAACAGCCTCATCTCTGCTAAGATGAAATGTAGCTGCAAAGTAAATCAAACAACGTGTTACTCCTGCACATTTCCGCATTATTGATGGATTGAGCCATAAAACTGATCAAAGCCAACAGCATTCAATTTTCCAAGTGCCCTGTGGTGACCGATCCACTTAAATGACTGTCAACCAGGGTCACGCAAAATAGCCTAACAAGGCCATGGATGTATCATATATATGTGTGTGTGTGTGATTGAAGAAGGACACTCGGTGCGCTCTAAAATCTGAAGTGCTTTTCTCGACTTTTACCTGATAAAACCTCGGCAGCATGTAACACACCTCAGCCTGACGGTTTGTCTCATAAGTGGGATATTTACAATTTTCCCTCCCCCTCTGAGGCCTCATCCTGCGGTCTCAGTGGCAGGTAGAGCCGCAATCTCAGTCATTCATATTTAATTCTAGCAGAGTTTCCGGCCAGACTAATGCGCTATTGATTGTAAGTCTCCCATTACAATAGGGCGAGAGCGAAGCGGGAAGGGAAAGAGAAGGGAAAAGAATACCGAAGACCGAACGCGGGCAGGCAGGAAGGAGAAAGACGAGGTGGTTCGGGAAAGACGATAAATCAGACAAGAGCGGGGGTAGCTAGCGATCTGACATTTAAGAAATATGACCGTACTTTTAATAAATATAGAAAATGGATGGCGTGTGTGCAGCGTTGTTGAGTTTTCTGCTCTCAAATCCTCAAACAGAATTATTTTTGGGCCCGAAACATTTGAGGAACCCGAGTTCCATTAAGGCTGGAGTCAGTCAGCGGCGTATGTGTTGAATGCAAAATCATCCGAATGCATTTAAGTGTAATTAAAGGTAAGTACGCTGATATGTCAGAGAGGGGCTTGGTGTTGCTTTCTTTAGTGCAAGCTGGATCTAGATGTGCTCATTTATGTGTTATGAGAGAGAGCCGGAATGCTTGTGCAAGTGGAAGAGATGGAAAAGCGAAAGAGAGAAAGAAAGAGGGCATTCTGGTGCTTTGTGTATTTAAGGTTTTCTCCCTGGATACCAACGCAGACGAGGCGAGATGAAAGATTAATAACTGAATCTCTATATTTAACAAGATCGTGTGTAAAACATGCTCCCTAGCAGATATGAGGCCTTCACTCCCACCCACAGCCACCGTCGTATGAGCAAACGTATAGGCGAGGAACTGGGAAATACCTGCCAAGTTTATGTGCGAGTTTGTTGCGCCTCACGCGCTAACATGTGCATGCCAACACATGCATGCGCCGCATGGCAGGCTAAAGAGAATCAATAAGTAAAAAGATGACAAGAAATGTCTAAGTCAGATTCTTCCTCCCACCAGCCTGTCTGCTCTAATAATAGCCCGGAGAAAACACAGAAAGGCAGACGAGGAAAAACAAAGTGAGGGGGAGAAAATGCCAAATAATGCATGCGAGGCCAAATTAGGCCAATATCCATTACCCGAATATGGCCCAAAACTATATGCGGAGGGGCTAGGAACTGCCATACCAGCCCAACTGCGACCCCCACGCTCTTGCTCCCACAAGCCCATGCCACCCGGAGGGGCCGGGAGTGTTACCCTAGGGCTCGGAGCCCACTAAACGGTGGGAGCACAGGCCCAGAGCGCCCATCTCTCACTGCTCTAATCTGATCAGACTCAGCAGCTCTGACTCTCTCCTAAAAGCACAGCAAAATCACATCAGCTTCTCAAACACAAAAAGCGCTCTGCTACACCAAAGCCGCTGTGTCTTTTTGTAATGCATGAGCGTTAGTAGGTTATATGTGGTAAATGAAAATGAGGTTATAGACACAATGGAGGGAGATGGTGGACATGCAAAGGATTCTTTATTAATTAAGAGTGTTTATTATAACCACCTAATCTTGTAAGAATTCTTATCACACCTTATCATGAATGTGTTAAAGTGCTTAAGAGAAAGCCAACAAACATGTCCAAATCCCGCTTTCGTTTTGCTAATTGTTACTTGTAAACTAGATAACCAACTGCACTTAATCTAATTTGGTTATTATATTAAATTTCACAAAAAAGTGTCAGTGAATGCTTGGTGTGCCTAAAAGTGTGACAATGAATTATGACTATGACTATATTTATAGTGGCTCCAAAAGTCTGAGATAATGCTAGTGAAAGTCATTCCATAGATAGATATATAGATATATAGACAGACAGACAGACAGACAGATATTGACTCATTGAATAATTGACCCTTCGCAGAGAGTTTGATTGACAGGTGATCTGACCAATCATAACGCCAAATCTGCCATTTTGTCCGACAAACAAACCACCAGATTTCAGTGGACTTAAAATTTAAAAAGTGTGTATTGATATCTTTCTGTGGTTGAAACAAGACACCTTCTGATGTTCATTCATGTTTATTTCAAGCTATAACTATTAAACAGGAAGAGACGATCGCTTCACGTGCCGCTTGAACTGAGGCGCTACAGCAATCTGTGACAACACATTAAAGAGCCACAAAACGGTATTTATTGTTTGAATTTCTTACTGAATGACAGAATTTGAAAGCTGAGACTTTGTTTCATAGCAGAAGTAACCTGCTCTGTCTTGTTTGATGGTGCATTGTCAGTTTCCTCTTTGCTCCGCAATGTGTTTTTCACTGTGAGAACATGATGTGTGGCGCGAGAGCGGCACGGCTTGTCGGACATAGCAACAGTAACGAACGGGGCGGGTCTTTGTGAAGAGTCAATTAAGCCATTTTTTGGTAAAATGGATGAATGTGTGTACATACACGCTAAAAAATGCTGGGTTAAATACAACCCAGTGACTCAACTATTTAACTCAACTATTGTTTAAAAATTCCTATATGGCTGGCTTAAAATGAACCCCAGATACACTGTAAATTAAAAATCAGACACATAATTACTAGAGGCATCGACAATAATCAAAAGGTGAACATTTATTAATAAGTAATTTAAAAATGTTTATTATTTATTTCTAAGTCTGTAATAAAATTAGGTCAGTAATAAGTTAATTTGTGATATATGACAATGTACTTGTACATGAATTTCAGAATTTCTCAGTATGCATAACATTTATGTAAATGTGAAAAAGTTTTTTTCAGTCTTTCCTGTTTTTGCTTTCTTGGCAGCAGCACTCAAGCTGCATGAACTTCATAAATTTGTTCTCCAGCATTATTTGAGATGATCCAAACAGCATTCTGAGCTTCAATGGAAGAAGAACATTTGACCGTCTGTACAAGGAGTTCATATGATGACCATCACAAAACTACAATCTGAAATATTTCCTACCCATTTTACATTATATAAGACTTCTTTGTGTTATATCCATCAAAATCTTAAAGCTTTAGTTTTATAAGTTTAAATTAAAAAAAAAATAAAAAATTTAAGATGCACCTTGGCTAGTGTGTTTTACAGCTTGCACATATTGTTGTAGGTGTCGCCAAGTTACATATAAACTCAACATAACAGCATTCTATGAGTCAGGACCCTTCAGGAAATACTGTCATAACAAATTCCAAACAGTGTATTGACTATGATCATATGAGCAGTCATGCTCAGCATAGCTGGGTAATGAGATTTCTCTTCCTACATCCTGAGCTACCGCTTTCAGTACGTGAGCAGAGGTCCAAATTATGCTGAAATGGTGTACTCAAGTAGAGGTACTATTAATTCATAAGACGTCTGTAAAAGAGGTAGAACTAATATTGAAGCACTGCAAAAAAGCACTGGAATAAATATTTGAGAATATGATACTGATACATGATACTGATTTACATTTTACGCATTTGCCTGATATTTTCATCTATAGTGACCTTTCATGCATACCTGTACATGGTATATAAATTCAACTATATAAATGTAGTTATTATTCTGAGTTAAAATCCCTAGCTCAAGTAGTACAGCATGGTGCAAACAACATTAATATATTACATCTAATTACTATGAATATAATTTATAGTATCCATTAACTCTGTTTACACTTACCTTGGGTAAATGAATACAGGAATATTAATTTAAAGGATTATATATGTATTTATAATATATGTTAATGTCCCTATTAACTAGTGTATGGTGATAACAATATTAATATATTTATTACATTTTTATATTTATTTATTTTAATTTGCATTATCATGGTTGAAAGAATACAGATTAAATTTTTTTTATTTATTATTTATATGTGCATTAATATCCCTAATTCCACTAGTACACCACGGTGATAACAAAATCTATATATTTATTATTTTAATTTGCACCTTTCAAAGTAGTAACAAGTTTCACATTTTATTCAAATTAAATCATATAAAAATACTTCAACTGAAAATACAGCTCCAGAAACCAAATACTAAAGAATGTCTACAGTGTACAGTATAATGTTTTACAGTGTACATGTACATTTTCATTTGTATATGGTAATGAAGGCATTTTAAGGTAAGGGATAGCATTAAAAGCTTTATAGAAGCTATTTTAAAATACTGCCAAATGAAAATACGAATCCAGGAAAAATCTTCTTTAGCACAGACATTAGAGCCATTCTAATCTATTACCTCAGACCATAATAAGGGGAATAACACTAGCTGTAGCAATGGAACACATCTGCTTCACACAATCATATCTCCTGCGCTGGTGCTAAATAGATTCAGTGCGATCATAACATGCTTTCTTCCCATAAATGTAAATCCACAATTTGCAAATGTAAAACAGACATTTTTGAGTTGTTAGATAAAAAAACAAGTGCACAGTTGCTTGTTTCCTCCACCGGCGATCTCCACAACAGCCACATTTGGATGGCCATAAAAAAGTGACTAAAATCAATGATCATTGAAAGAGCAAAAGAGAGCCTTAGAGTCTCTTATGCTGTAATGCCACCGGGGACAAAAGTGCCAGTCTCTTAATCGGCTCTTCTGGAGGGGCTCCTGAACATTAAAAATCATCAGTGAAATTACTGAAAGAGCTTCAAGCAACTGCCATGCTTGATCCTCTGAATCAGGGTGGAGAATAGGTGCTTCAGATGCCCTCTTACCCACGGGCTGGATTCAGCTGCCCTGCTGCCAGCGAAGACCCCTAATGAGCCTCTGCAATTAAGCCGGTTTATTCACGCTAAGTGTGAACGGGGTGCGTGTGGAGCCGTAGGCAGCTAACAGACCTGGACTCTTTGTGCCACAAGTGCTGCTTTTATTCAGCTCACAAAGCAGAAAACAACACCCGCACCTATAATGGCGAAGTCTTTCCCCCTCACTCGGTCGCGACTTGACAGAGCGGAGTGGGCGGGGTTAAGACAGACTGACAGCGGGGCCCATCTCTATCCTCTTATTAACGCTTAACGAGTGCCTTCCTCATGCAATATTCATCGCCACTAATATCATCCAAGCTCTGAGCTGAGCTGGCTACTTATGTAAGGCAATTATGTAAAATATCAGACAGGGCCCACACTCAGAATCTGAGTGGCGTAGAGATGCGGGACAAGAACCGAGAGGAGGAAAAACTGAAAGTGAAAGGGAGCATGAGAGAGGAGGACGAAGGCCAGGACGATTCGCAGCCAGGGTTACTATAGTTAACTAAAACTAAAACCATTATGTTACGTGAAATAAAACAAACTTTAACTGAAATAAAATATGAAAAACTTATTTTATTTCAGCTAGTTGCCAAGGCAACAGTTCTCATTTTCATTTGATGTACTAAGACTAAAACTGAAATAAAAATTTATATACAACAAAATAAAAGTGAAGAAATATTCCACCCAAAATATAAAGACTCATTATTTACTCATCCTCATGTCATTTCAAACTTGTATGACTTTCTTCTGTGAAACACAAAAGAAGATATTCTGATTATTTTGATTATATTTTGATATTGCATGTTGGTAACCACACAGTTTCAGGTCCCATTAGCTCTGTTTCCATCCAAAGATTCAAAATAAACTTATGCGCAAAAATGGAATATCGCATAAAACATATGCGAATAAAGCACCGTTTCCATCCAACGAGTCAAAGAGAACAAAATCGTCTCTTCCTGGTAAACTGTGGCACTAAATATCACTAAGAATATAGGAGAAGCCACTGAATATAATAATTTTCATATATGACATAAATTACTTGCACCTCAGAGAGAGCAGACGAGACACAAAATGTGGTCATTACTTTTGTATTTATACAGAAATACTTTGACGACAGACTTTGCTCAGGCTTTTCAGAATGACCATAACATATGGATGCTGTGAACAAGATCAGTCCGCTGGTTAGTCAAGTTATCCCGTCCCATCGAGCAAAGTCACATGACTTTTTCGATGTGCATGGAGGAATTTACTCGGTAAATGTGTTTCCATCGTAGTTTATGCACATTTATTCTTATCGGATAAAAAATTTATCCTACTCAAATGTGCGCATAAGTTTTTTTATTCGCATTTTTAGAATTTTATGCGCATCTTGGCATTTCCATCCAGCGTTTTTTCATGCGATATTTATCGCATAAATATATTTATATTTACGTTCCTCAGAAAGAAAGTCAAACAGGAGTAAATGATGACAGAATGATTATTTTTGGGTGGACCATTGCTTTAGCTAAAATTCAAATGAAAACAGAAAATATAAAAACAAAAACCTGTTCAAAATCTTAATAAAAGATAACACTGGTCGCAGTCGCATTGCCATCCATTCCAGAGCGCCCGATTGAGTCAAAATTACCAGAAAATGCTTGGCCTTCACTGTTAACCCCTAACCCAGAAATGCACAACAATCTGCGCTCTCGAGATTATCAAAAGGTTAACGAGTTTGAACGCATCTGCCCACTCACCCATCTCCAGTGATTTCCCAAGAACTCATCAGCCAAAATATATATAATTGTGTATATTACTCAGAGTAGACACGTCGAGAAAATGCTGTTTTTCTGATCTGCATTACAGCGCATTTGTCCGCCAACGACAATACCACCCACTCAGTACCTCTCTGACTCCTGATGCCTGATACCTGTGCTATGACTGTCTACAATCTGCATAATCACAGAGAACTTCTGCTGAAGACGCACACACACACACAGCGCTCGACTTCCACAAGGTCACCCAAGGCCGATGCGGATGTAGGTGAGTTCCAGCGACCCGCGGTCTCCGGCGCGCACACAAACAGACTAAAATAAACACATCCTCTAGTGGGAATGACATCCCCCTCACACCTCATCGGCTAAGCGTACATTTCCATAAGCCTACATGCTCTGCAACCATCTCCAACTTCACCCAATGGAGACTCGCACCTATGAAAGTGTAATGAAAGTTACATCCACGTAACAGAGATATAGCGAGCGCGCGCTCCCTCAGGTCAAGGCCCTGTGGGGGTCTGTGCAGAAATAGGTCATTTGTCACACATCAAGTCCTGGGGCAGGAGATGCATTATAGATGAGACCAAACAGCCTGTCTCAGTGAGCTCTACCCACTCCCTGAGACTGGAAACGGGGGGGAAGGGAGCTTGAGATAACAACCGCTGCAATCAGTGTGTGTCGATGTTTAATATCAGCACCAATGAGCAACAATAAGCAGACACATGCCTTCTGATTTTAGGTGTCGCTGGACACCATGTCAATGGGATTATACAACAATGTATGACATCTATATGTCATTGACAACCAAAATGATGTCTTAATCCATATTGTAAGCACTGGCCTTTGTGTGATTATGCAACATACGCATTCAACACGCACCTGACATGAACGATTAAATAAGTAAGGGTATGTATTCAAACAGTGGGCCGTGTTATGACCTTCACACAGTTATGCCTTCGCACAGCCATTCTGCATTTGGAAAAAAAACGCTGGACTCATTCACAGCATTCTTAGAAATGCAGCGCGTCAGACTGAGAAGATGGAATTTGAGAAGACAAATAATCAAGAGAGGGAAAAAACTGAGGCTTGAGTAAGGGGATAAGAGAGAGCGAGCGAGGGGTAAAGAGAAGGAGAAAGCATGGCTCCTGTCTTTTTCTGCATCCATCTGTTCGGAGTGCAGGTGGAGCTCTATTCACTCAGCTCTGCATGCGTGTTGGGGTGGGGGGGGGCAGGAAGAAAGGGAGGGCAAAAGGAAGAGTGGAGAGATGGTGGGGGGTGGAGGGATGGGGGGCTCTCGGTGATCTCTCCTGAAGGGGATAATGGGAGAGGAGCGCATTGCAATGGCTGCCATGTAGTACCCTCCCTGCACAATTACCCAATCAGCAGCAAGCTCTGCCAGCCAGAAGGACACATAAAAGAAGAACATTGCAGCAGAGGCACAGAAGGAGCCTGCGAGGAGCTGGGAAATACACACAACAGCAGAACCACAACACCCTCCCCTGGACACACCCTACTGGGGATCACTGCTTCTCTTTTTTTCTGAACCATCGCCCACGCCACACGGAGAGAAATCTCTCTCTCATCATCATCCTGAAGAAAACCCCCTTCTCCTCATTTTCACACTGCTGAGGAAACCTACAATCGCACGGGCTGAGCTTTCCTGCCGAAGACTGTCGTTTTTCCTTTTTCTTTTTTTTTCTTTTCGTTTGGAACCTGACATTCGCCTTTCTCGAGCCACGCCACGGCGTAATATCTGCAAGACGGCCTGAAGACCTGCGACTTGAAGGACCTAGATCCCTATCATCTTTGTACATCAAGAATGGTTACTGTACGTATGCCCTTTTTTTGGTCTATCTCATGAAAAAAAAAACAATAACAGCATCACCACAAAATCAATTTCAACAACTGAGATATATAATTAGATACAAAATATAGGGTATTTCAATACAAGCTAACCAAAACATGCACACAGCGTTTGGTGGTCAAACATCCTGGCACATCTAATCGCGGATTCCGTAAACAAGATTAACGATTAGCCCAGGGTATAAGTAATGTGATACAGGCATGCGCGAGCATCGCTACAGCCGAGCTCGCTTCGTTTTCTGAGGAGAATCAAAACATTGCTTTTTCTCCTGCCGTAAGAGCCACCCGTCATAAATCACGTAATACCCTCCGCAACATACATTTATTCCTACATCCGCTAATTAAACGCGTTCAAGCGATAATTAGCCATTATTAACAAAGAGCGCTGAGGAATTCCTCAGAAATAGCTGAGGTGCGGCGGAGGCAGAAGAAGGGCGTAAGAGGGCACATGCCTCGCTCGGAAAGGATGCTCGAGACCGAATCTCGGAGACAAAACACGGTGCCTCGGAGGCTGAGAGCTCATCGAGAGCAAAGGCAAAGAAAAGGGTCGAGTCACTCAGAGGGGGAGGGGAGATATTATGCATCCGCTGGTTTGGATTGAATCCGGCAGGACAAAATTCCTAAAGCTTGCGATGCTATATCAGACACCGCGAGAGATGCCATGAACGCAAACGGCTAAATATCATGCATTTCTTGCGATATCTTAGCGATTTTCTCCTTCCCGCACCAAAAACATAAGGACACCGAGAGTGTAAATAAGCAATATGAGGGGAATACAAAGGCCTTGAGGGAAAGCGTTTTGGGCGTGTCTTCTCTAAAAGAAGACAGCGATGGCACGCGCACAGAATCACCATCTTCACGTAGAATTTCTGTGCGAAAACAAACAGCACCGCTTATTTGAATACAAACATGTTCACATTTAGAATGTTAAGATTAATTAATGATGTTTAATTCTTCAGGCCTGCTCAACGTGAAGCGTGCTGTCAGGTTAACCGTCTTTGTTTCTTGTCAGAAAGACGTGATAATAGCACTAGATTCGACTCGTTTTGTAATATATAATTTTAATAGCCCACTCTTTAAGTATTTCACTAGCTAAACCCTTGTCGGCTACACAACATTTTGCGTTTGAGGTTATAGAGGCCTCTAGTCTCGACAAATAAGTAAATATATATATATTCGTCTGCTGTGAAGGACAGCCTGCCTTGTTTCACAGTGACCTCAAACAAAAGGCGATAGGAAGCGCTTCTCTTTCGCTTTAAGTCTCAGTCGATGGTGTGAATGATGAATGAATGAAGGGCCCCTCGGCGTGTTGTTCCGCAGTCCTCCGCGAGCACGAGCCTCTACCGCAGTGCCAAAGCACATAAACCGTTGAGTCAGATAACCTTCTCCAGGCGCGTATACGCAATTCAAGGACAAGCACATCACAGCGATACACAACACAACACAACACAACCGTCTGAACACACGAGCTCCTCGTTAATCGTTAATACAGGGGTTTGTCAATGAAAGAAAAAGACGGCGTTTAAAAAATTAAATAAACAAATAAAAAATGTTTGACAGTATACTGTCAAGGCCGTTACGCACGCTATAGGATCACCAGGCCTCGTCTATTGTGAATTTGAACGGTGATTATTTTGAACAGGTACAGTACAGAAACTGATTTTACAGCCAAAATAATCAAATTAACTGTTAAATATCACGACCATTCCATTTCAATACGGATTTAATAGAAATAGACTGGCACCATCTTTGTCTGCTTTCAAATCTAAGTTAAAAACTTTTCTGTTTGATAAAGCATTTAATACTTGAAGCATGTTCTATTGTTTATTACTGTTTTTTTATGTTGATGTAGTTTTTTAATGGTACTCTATTACAATTTTAATTGTTTCTGTTTTTATTTGTTGTGGTTTTAGTTATTGTAAAGCACATTGGTCAGCGTGGGTTGTTTTTAATTGTGCTATATAAATAAATTGCCATTGTCAATGTCATAGAATAGAACAGAATAATATACAGCTGTTTTTATATAAAGGAAAGACATGAGCTAGAGGCATTTCTTCAATTACATTGTTATTTAAATGTACATCTTTTATATATATATTTTTTGCTATTATTATTATTATTATTATTATTAAATTGTCTTGTTCTTGTAGAATAGAGTAAAAGTGAAGACAGTTGCAATGCTCATTGTTCCCGGAGAGTCCCGCAGCCTCTGGCCTCAACACAAAGCGCTACTGTTTACATTAATATTCATAGTGCTGCCATGGTCTCTGTAGAGGAGGAACGGGTGGCTCTTTTGTTCGCTTGTGTCAATACGTTTATTCAGCAAAAAGGAGCTCGGATTTGTGAATGCCCACAGAGCACACGCGCTCTTGTCCAATCAAAGGACTAGAGGATAACGAGTTTAAACGATCAGCAAACGTGTTTATTTATAAGGACGACATCAAGAGCTTAATGCACACTTGATAAAACGGAGCCCGCGGCACCAAGGATATTTTGTAGGTAGTTGTCTATGTAGAGCCACTCCCGATTTCAGCACTCTGGATAGCGACCAAACAGGAACACAGGAATGCCGCTAGCGCCTTTTCTTCCCGCGTTCTTTCAGAATTCTAATAATTTAAAAAAGCAAATAAATTGTTTTTAAATAAAATAGCGCTATTTGGGGAAATATAAGAGAGACTTGTGTATCCGCGTGATAAATCAATGATCTTTCGCGCTGCAAATTTCACGAGTGAAATTAACCCAATTCACCGACAAAAATAAATAACAAAGAAAAGGGTTTATCCGTTCAGTTTTGACTTGTGTCCTGTTGTTTTACAGCTGCCACAGTGATCCCTTAAGCTGCAGTGAGAGTGTGGCTAATGCCTTTTGTTTAGGATAATCCTGTAATCTGTTACTGAAACGGCCTATTGGCAATCCAACATTCACATTTCAGTCAGGAGGCCCGTCCAGACACGTACGTTTATGAATTACAAATGATAAAATTAAGGTCTGCATTAGGCGTCAGAAATGTCACGAGCACAGATTCATTTTCGTTGACAGATAATGCTGGGAATCTGAAAATTAATGTTAACAGCTGCAGATTAGATCAGCCTTATGCTTTATTTGTTTACCTCGCCGGATCTTGTGCGAGACTGTGTTTATTTTAAGAAAATGGCTCCCTCACTGCACAGGGACATTAAGGAAGTGACGTGAGTCGATAGACTTCACAGTCAGATTGCTTTTTATCTCATGCTGCTTTCAAGCCTGTTTTTTTTTTTAAGCATAATGTGTTTAAGACTAAATGCATTTCAATTTATTACCATATTTTAAAATCATTATGTCTCAAAAATGTAGGCAGTTAAACCAAATGGCTTGGTTTTTTCTTATATTTGTGTACTGTGACATTCAACAGGACATTTTTCAAAAAAAAAAAATAAAAAAAAAAAAAAACCTTTTGTTTGACAAGGCTTGATGGTCATTTCAGCAGACTGTAATTACAGACTCACTAAGAGGTTTTGTGTATGAGATGCAGGGCTCGTGTTTGCGTGCGAGTCTGGGTCCTTGTGTAGGCGATGCTGATGCGGTGCATTAAATATTGAGGGAGAACTCTCCCAGAAATAGAAAAGTACAGGCTGGGACGGGAACGTCAAAGCCCGCTCGGTGGCCATGTTTTGTTTCGAAAGGCCTATTTTTAATAGCGTAGATTCAGGGAGAGTTGATAAGGTGTGTGATGTTTAAGCAACGCAACTCCAGCAGTAAACAGTCTCTCGCCTGTCTCTGTGAGTCATGTATTTTGGGATGAAGTGCTCTTCCACCTCTACCTCTGCTGTGCTGGCGCCAGTATCTGGGCTGTAAGATAGTGTACGTGTCAGTCTGCGTGGCTGAAGAGCCTGCGCGTTGTGTAACTCACTACATTCGTTGCTGAGGATGGGTGGCTTGCCATAGGGAGGTTTACTTCAGTTCACGAATCACATTTGCCCTGATCCTGTCACTTTGTGTCAAGACTCACTCTGTTTGTGTCAACGCATAGACAAGGCCTGTTTGAGTAGGTTTGCATTCTAAACTCGAGATAGTACCCAGGCTATGAAGGCTACGGGCTACTGCCCAAGCAAAAGATGCCATCTAATCGCCATTCGTGATCAAACGAATGCCCTTTTCTTGGAAATTCCTGCTCGGGTGACAGTCAGCCTTGCCTAGATCCATGTTTGCAGTGCTTTAATAACTCGCCTCTCTGAGCTTTCTCCTTGTCAGTGTCAATTTGCCTGAGATATAAATTCCGGCTGCCCCGAAAGCTTATTTTATTAATGCAAGACAAAAAGTGATTTTAACTGAGCGCCAGTTCTCGAACATGCACACACTAAAAGTCAAGAAGCCAGCCAATAGCAACAGTCGTCAAGCTGCTGTTACCTGGGCAACCTGGTTAGAGGTAAGGCTCAAGGCAAGAATAAATCATTCCACTGAAGAGACAGAGCGTTAAAGAGAGATGAGAGGAAGAGGCAATGCTGAAGGGAGAACAAAGGAACAGACTTCCCACACTACTATAAATTCACCTGTTAGTGCAACTGAACGTAAATTTTTAAATAAAACGCGTAATTAGATATCAGATACAATTTCATTTATTTCTAATTACATTCCTGGAAGGATTTCTAAAATTAATTTTAATATAAAAAACAAAGACACTTGTGGCAGATGATTCTGCCTGTTGATTGTAGGACTCCAGCAAAAAAGATCACGGATGCATTGTTAATTAAGTTGGTGAGACACCCTGTTCCACCCCAGGGGCCGATTTAGGGAGAGAGTGCTTACAATCAACTAAGGACGACTAATACATGAACATACATTACACACACCAATTTGTAAATTCTGGAGAGTAGCAGCCTTGGGAAAAATACCAAAAAAAATCTACAAAAAAAAAAAATAAATTCACAAAAGAGATAAAAACGACAGATTGCTAATGGTACGATGCAGAGCACTGATTTTGAGAACTCCAGGTGTACGTTGTGACAGAAAGGGACCGTTAAAGACTGAAGTAGCATCTACAACCTGCATACATCTGTTCTTTGAAAATCCCCTATAGGCCAAATTAAGCATCATGCTGTACTCCACAGCAACACGGATGAACCAAAGACCCAGACACACGCACACACACTCTCATGCTTTTCACATAAACAAGGTGATATCTTCTTGTCTTTATTTGTCTGAATTGCATTTTCTTAAAAGGAAATAAAAAATAGTGTTCTCAAATACATTTATGTTTATCCTCTCAGAGGCGAGTGATGTAACGCTGTTTGACCCTGGATAGCATAAAGGGGGCTGGGAAAGAGTGAAAGGACTGTGACATCTGCAGGGCCAGGGGCTGAGAGCTGGAGAGAGCTGGAGAGAGCTGAAGAGAGCTGAAGAGAGGGAGGAGGTCAGAGGAGGAGGGGAGGTGGGATAGTGTTCTCCTCTGGCCCTCTACCTCTCAGACGCATTGATTTTTAACCTCTAAACCACGATGCCAAGCATTACGCCCCTCAAATTATGTGTTTTCATCCAACTTAGAGTGTAATTTGTCATTTTCCCACCTGCAGATAATTAGCACCATGGAAACTCAGGTGTCCAATGGTCCGAGCGGAACCAGCCTGCCTAACGGCCCCGTCATTAGCACTAACGGTGCCACAGACGACAGCAAAACCAACCTGATCGTCAACTACCTGCCTCAGAACATGACCCAGGAGGAGTTCAAGAGCCTTTTCGGCAGTATCGGAGAAATCGAGTCCTGCAAATTAGTCAGAGACAAGATCACAGGTGAGCACGCGATTTGGTCTTGGTGAAAATTAGCATTAAAGCATCATTTTCCAATACGTTCTCGTTCGTACAATTGCAGGCCAGAGTTTGGGCTACGGCTTCGTAAACTACGTGGATCCCAACGATGCTGACAAGGCCATCAACACGCTCAATGGTCTCAAACTGCAGACCAAAACAATCAAGGTAAGAGATGCTCATGAAGCCACGCTCTTCAATCACTCGATGGGAAGGAATAAAGCAGGGCCCAAGACAGACGTGACAGCAGGAGGGGAGGAGAATGGGAGGGGCAGGGGGAGGAATCATTGGCGGGGACAAAAGGAGCAAAAGAAAAGAGAAAGTAGAGGTCAGAAAGCAAGGGGTTGTGTGCAGAGGTGATTGTGATGGAAATGTAATTAGGGAGACGCAATGTGAGGCTCGGAGGTCAACATGGAGAGTCCCATCTGCCTCCAATCTTGGCTAATTAGGGCCTTCTTTGTCCCCAATTCTGCTGGGTTTTGGGGTGGGGAAAGATCTGCCTTGGCTTCTGAAAGCGAGAGATTAAACAGTCGGCCCGCTCCTCCACCTGATCACCACACATCAAAGCCGAGGCAAGAATCAGCAGTTAAGCAGCTTCCCCAGACTTAGCGTGTGTTTGCATGAGCTCATATCATGTAAATCGCATGATAGGTCAAGATGACCATCAGAGCAGTTTCATTCCTTAGTCTAATTTGAAACCGTAACGCACTGTTATTCGGTGAATAATGACTGCAGTCCATGGGCGAACATTATTGGCATAGTTATTTAAGCAACACGGAGTCCGACTGCTATTGTCCTAATTGTCTTGTTTGTTCAGCGCATTCATCCTGCTTGGCCACTGTTCTCTGACATTCAACGTTCGTGTGCCCACTGCCCTAAATCCTTAAGCCGGGCAAATGTCATATTTTCCATGTCAATACGGCATTGTTAGAAAGGTAGTGAGCCGATAGCGAGGATGGGAGGGAGGGATGGTGACGGGGCGCAGGAGCAAAGGCTAGGAAGGAGCCGAATGCCAATGACAGGATTAGGGGCCATATGGGCTGCAGGCACCATCTGTACTGTGGGAGAGACAGGGAGAGGGTTAATTATGGGGCAGCATCCCATCCCTCCAATACATCTCCCCCCTCCAGTCTCTGCTGTACACTCACCCACTCACTGCACAATTACACCCCTACCTCAACAATACCGCTGCTTAGTCATACTGGCCTGCAAGACGCAAACACACATATGGTGGAAAAACACATCATTCTGCCAAGGTCTGATGGCAAAACATGCAATAACTTGGTTGGGCGTTGTAAAATGGCTCGAACACATTTAAAATAGACTCCTGTTTATGATAAAAACAAGTTTACTTGCTTAACTTTTTTTTTTTTTTTGTAATCGGTTACATAAAGGTCATCAGATTCAAATATGCCAATTTGTGTTGAAAAAAAATGAAATTAAATGCTTTGTTATAGAGCCCATTATAAAAGAAAAAGGTTACAGACAGAAATAAATGTTTTCTTCCTGACTTAGAATTTATATAAATTCTAAATTACATATGCAAAAATTAGTAAAAAGCTATATGGTGCTATAAATGTTTAGAAAAATAATAAAAAGTACATATGCAATATAAATTTAATTAAATTATATATTAAAGCAGTATATTAGTAAATAACTAAAAAGGACCATTGGTAAAAAGACTATATATATGGCAATACAAATAAATAATATTCAAATGTAGGCTATATATTATATTATATTATATTATTAGTATTGGGGAAAAGGCTATATGGTACTATAAAAAGTACATATTATATTGTATTATATTGTATTGTATTGTACTATATTAAAGTTTATTAAATTCTATATAAAAAGTATATTAGTGAATAAGTACATATATATGCAATATAAAGGTAAATTAATTATATATCAAAAATAAAAAAAATACAAATGTAGGTTCTAAATAAAACATGTCCATATATAAATGAGAAGTATTAGTTGTATGTGTAATAATGTTGAATAGAAACGATCGTACATGAATAATCCAGAGTTTTGGTAAAGTGAAGGTGCCACATTTCCATTAGCATGAATTGGTATTGTGCTTTTTATTTGATTTGCTTTTGTTTTGTTTTCTTGGGGCATTTTGTGAGGACGTGTGTTGGGGAGTTGTCAGGGACGCTGGACATCTTGTAATCTGTTTACTTGGTTCGCCGGTTGCCAGAGGAGCAGTTTCCCCTTGAGAGAGAAGACAAAGGAGAGATGGAGGAGAAGGAGGGGGCCAATCTCTTTATCTCAAAAAGCCACATGCGCACACACTGACACCATCAATCAAAGTCAGCCCCTTTCAACCAGAAACTCATAAATATACATATTTTATGAGAAAAATCTGTTCGCATCTCAAATACGACCAAGGCGGCTCGGTGGGGGAGTTTTAGGAAATATAGAAGGGAATATAAAAATGAGATGAATATTTGAACGTCAAAACAAATGCCTAATTGGACTTGATATAACATGACACGTCCCAAAGCGGAACAGATTCTAAATGCTGCTGTTTTGTGGAAAATCACCGGCTAGAATAACAGCCCATGATATCAAATTTTCCTCATGATTCCCTGAGGGAGCTGGTCTCAAATCAGCACAGAGGGTGTCGATTCGTCTGGGGGGAAGTGTGAATGTGAGAGTGGGTTCGTGTTTCTGCTGTCAGGAGCACAGTGAAGCTGAAGTAGCATTTAATAAGGGAACCGGGTTTGGTTCGAGTGAAGTGCGCGTAAGAGACATGGATTTCAAGGAAGGAGGGATGAAAGAGAGTGGGCGGATGTCTCGCCTTTAAGCATGGCAGTGCTGTGACATATCTGCTTCGACTACACTTGAAAGTTTGCACTGCTGGGAGTTTTAGGACTGTCACAGGTGTCTTGATGCATGCTTCTTAATATTTCTATTAAAAGAAATCCTAAACTGCAGCTCCTTGTTTTGTGTGTGTGTGTGCATGATGTAGGTGTCCTATGCCAGACCAAGCTCAGCTTCCATACGCGATGCCAACCTGTACGTGAGCGGCCTGCCCAAAACCATGAGTCAGAAAGATATGGAGCAGTTGTTTTCCCAGTATGGAAGGATCATCACCTCACGCATCCTGGTAGACCAGGTCACAGGTAAACGTTACCTCACTTCCACAAACAGCGTAGGCACCCTGGGGGAGGATTAAAAATCTAATTAAAGCTCTGGATGTGACGCAAAAAATAAGCTACATGCTACACCACAGTCAACAAGAAATCAAAACTGACTGCATTTTTACATCTACTGCACATTCCTGGCAGTGTTATTTTGGTAATGTTTTGAATTAATTTAATTTCAATTACAGTTTTAGTAATAATTTAGGTATATGTTTAAACATGACTAGTTTTTATTCATTTTAGTTTTAGTTATTTTAGTATGTTAAGATAAACTAAATGAAAATGATAAATGTTTCCTTGGCAACTAGCTGAAATAAATTTCAAAATTTTTTTTAATTGTTTATTTCCAATAACCTTTTTAAAATTTTTTAATTTTAGTAAACTATAATAATCCTGATTCCTGATCTTACTGTCAAATAAAAAAAAAAAAAAAAAGAAGAAGACTGAAGTGACCCAAAATGTTACACAATCATACATATATACATATGTATACATACATACATAAACTTTATGAACAAACCCACAAATCCTTTGAGGATTAAAGGATTAAATTAATAAAATAAATTTTAAAAACTTAATACAAGGCAGATAAATTTAAAACAGTACAACCTCACAGAAAATTTAAAAATAAATAAAGACGTCTATTGAAATATACAATTATGCATTATTCATCTGTGCGTTTTAATAATAAAAAAAAAATCAACAACAAAGACCATTTATCCTTTTTCATTGATATTAATAACATACAGTGTTAATCAAAAGCCAACTTCCCAATACATAAAATCAAATTAAAATCACCCATTTTTTTCTCATCAAATTTCCTGCAACAGTGAGAAATACGTCACAGTATGGAAATTAAATGGTTTGCACTGAATATGGTTATCATTTTTGTCTGCTTTATAAAGTAGATCATAAAGTACTAAAGTATACAGTCTGGTTTAACCCTGTGACCACATCACTCACTTATCTGTCATTGATTCGATTGACGGTGCTAACATTTGCCTCGCTTTCTGTCCGGAGCAGGTATATCGCGCGGGGTAGGATTCATTCGGTTTGATAAGAGAAATGAGGCCGAGGAGGCCATCAAAGGCCTGAATGGTCAAAAGCCGCTAGGCGCCGCAGAGCCCATCACCGTGAAGTTCGCCAACAACCCCAGTCAGAAGACGGGACAGGCCCTGCTTACCCAGCTTTACCAGACAGCTGCTCGCCGCTTCACCGGCCCTCTGCACCACCAGACTCAACGCTTCAGGTACTGCTCCCACCTGCAGCCCACACCCCTACCGCCCCCTACTCTTCCTCTGCCGGTTTTCCTTTAAACCGCAGCACATTCACGCCATCAGGGGGATTTCGACAAATCACAACGGGTCCAACTCAGGCAGTGCTTAATTTTAAAAGAACTGCCCTGCTTAGAGATAAAACACTGCATGTGAATCAGTCGCGTCATGGATGCATTCACAAGCATTCATCGCAGTACTCTCAATCCATCGCCTGAGGGCTCTTTAGCAATGCGTCAGTGCGACGGGTGAGCCGCCGCCTGATCGGTGGATGCGGTGCCCAGTAAAGAGTTCCCCCTGGTGGCTGAAGTGGCTGCATGAAAACGCTTTGCTCTGGTTGTTGGATCTTGCAACTAATATCTTCACCTCCGTCACTCTCCCTCTTGCATTGCAGACTCGACAATTTACTAAACGCCAGCTACGGAGTCAAGAGGTAATTTCCAAAAAAAAAAAAAAAAAAAGGTGTCCTTTCAAAAGCATCCATGCCTAAACAAGCTCAAACAAAGTGCCCGGAATATCACCTGCTGACTTAAGCATTACCATTAGAGATTTGATTTGATTTGATTTGATTTGAGAAACCACCATTTCAGTAGACTAGATTGATGTAGCTGATATCACAGCAGGGCATTCTGGCATGGCTTTGTTGAACATTTTTTGTTCTTTTGGTTGATTCCTTGATTGAACTGATTTGTATGTATTTCTGTATTGAACTAACATTATTTTTTTCAGTTTTTTTTTCACTTTTTTTCCACCAGCATGGACATACAAGATTCCGTTTGCGTCTCCTCTGTTCGTTCCAATTTTCCGTTGATTTGTTTCTGATTTGCCTTCATCCCTCTCTAGGTTTCTGTTTTGCTAAGTATATCGTGATTGTGTTACATTGTGAATTCTGTGTCCTAACAGGGACTAGAGTTTGGTTTGGTCAACCTAGTTAATAATACAATAGCTGCCTGTTTTCTTACCTACTTAAGGCTGTGGAGAGCGAGCGTCCGGTCCTCAAAAAGACAAAAGTGGCAGGAACATGTGGTAATGAGAAGCACGCTGTGCTGAACTTCAGAATGACACCCATGGTAGCTCTCCTTCTTTCCTCCCCAGATTCTCCCCCATAACCATTGACAGCATGACCAGTCTAGCCGGCGTCAACCTGACCGGGCCCACGGGAGCCGGCTGGTGCATCTTTGTCTACAACCTGTCCCCGGAAGCTGACGAAAGCGTCCTGTGGCAGCTCTTTGGGCCGTTTGGCGCCGTCACAAACGTCAAGGTCATCCGTGACTTCACCACCAACAAATGTAAGGGCTTTGGCTTTGTCACCATGACCAACTACGACGAGGCAGCCATGGCTATCGCCAGCCTGAACGGCTACCGTCTGGGCGACCGCGTGCTGCAGGTCTCCTTCAAGACCAGCAAGCAACACAAGGCTTGAAAGAAAGGCCTAGTCACTACTGCTCTTTTAACATGCAGGGGGAGCTACTGAGCTCCCTGTACATTCACTCTACATGGGCCTGGACTGAGTCTCTCTCTAACACACATTCGACACACACACATACACACACACGTTTAGTTGTCTCGAACAAAAATACACAAGTAGAGTCGTTTTTCTTTTCTCTTTACACAACATGCTAGTCCTTCCCAACATTTGCCTGTATTGAATTAGCAGAGTTGTGAGGCGGAGCTGGGGAAATCCACAAGGAGGGACAGTCTAATGAATGTGACAGAGAATGTCTGCAGAGATTTAATTTAATTCAGGCAAAGTAAGAGAACTGGTCAACGAATGAACGAACGAAGAAGAAAAAAAAAAGTTAATCGAATATGTGCAATTTACCCGAAATCTTGCCCTGGTAACTCTCCTGTCTGGATTCAGAGGATGTAGTCACTTTTTTACACTTGGGCATTTTGAATCAGTGATTTTATAAAGAAAAATGATTAAAACAGTGTTCTCATATATATTATGATATAACTATATATTCAACATTTAAGGTGGTTATAATAGCCAAATATGTAAGCATTTTCTAGAACTTTGATTACGGTTTCCTGGCTCTACATTAGGTTGCAACCTTGCCTTATGGCACCACACACACCTTACTTGAGGTCCAACCCAACAGCCACTGAACAAACTGTGTGGATGGTAGTCACAAATCAAGAGGTCACCCGGGGGTCATCACAATCACCTCAGCACACCGAAAGATAACGGTCATCACAGAGACACTCGCACACACACACACACACATACACGCACATGCACACACGAACCTCTGCCGGAGGGCGTAGCGAAACATCACAAAACATGGCAACCTAGAATCTCCTCATATCTTTCCACTCTGAGTTTTAGAGTTAGAATTTAGAAATGATTCCGCCACATGCAGCTGTCTGTGTAACTAGGGGCATTTCGACAGTGTTCCCATGGCGATGGCATTTGGAATTCTTTTGAAAGTCTTTCAAACCAATTACGAAGGCCGACTGCGGAATCCAGAACCATATTAGATCATTTTAAACAGGTTTGAATGGCTTGGGAGTACTCAAAGGCTGTGTGTCAGCCCTTTGAGCAAAAGAGTGAGTGGTTATGAAGGTCAGGGGCCACTGGGATTGGTCTTCCTTGGTCTTCATAACTTCTCAGATACATTTAGCTCCATTCACTAAACAGAATCGCATTATAATTCGCTTTCCCGAACCGGTTTTAGCAGCCCCTGCGTATCTAAACAGCTACAAATCAAATCAAATTTTGTGTCCTCAAGGCCCTTTACAGCAAGTCGCAGCCACATGAGCTACACAAAAAAAGTAATGTTTTTTTTAAAAAATACTCATCTCGTAAACAAAAATTTCCCTAGATACATTAAAGACAATGCCCAAGCTATCCACAGCCCTGCGATAAAACAAACGAAACTATTCCATGGGGAGAGACATTGCTGTAAAATCGCAAAACTTCACATTATATGAAGAAAAGAACTGAAAGATGTAAATGTGTTCAAATCAAGTGACATTTTGCTTTTCTAAATATCGCTGTGTTAGCCAAAGAGGACAATGATCTCTTTGAAAGGATTACATTAGAGATTAATATATTTTTATATCTACGAAGAAAAAAAACACAAGACCTTGTGCAACATTTTTACAGATTCTTAAATCGTGGAAATCTTTGGACACACCGCATGGCTTTTATTTTCAGAGTTTTCAACTTTGGGGAGAGAGGGCCAGTCTGCGGTGTAAGGGAGGGGATCGGAGGGTTGGGGACTAAGACTTACATGCAGTGAAACCATTTCATTTTCAAAAATACACACAAAAAAAGAGAAATATACGAAACATTTAAAAAAAAAAAAAAGAATCAGCAGACAGGTACATGTATGCATTACGCAGGAAAAACGACATTACGGTTTCTCTAACTAAAGTATTGAAAAAAAGCAAGCGTTGCTTCAATGGCGGTGCAGTGAAGCTCGAAACGGCATCTCATCTTGTATCGGCAAAAACAAAAAAGAAGAATCACCTTAACGCTTCAGCATGTTCAGTGCACCAAAAAAAGTTGAAAACTGACTTAATGTAATGTAGCTGCACTTATCAATGTAATCAATTCTCACAATAATCCATAGTGAGTTATATTCGCCAGTATGTCAACACAACAAGCAAATGTCTATCATTGTGCTGTCTAGATTTGTTCGTTTTTATTTAATTTCCGCTCCACATATCTTCTGTACTCCACCATCATATCGTCAACACCTAATTTTGCTCCTTTGCACAAGCACTAACCAACCAAGGGATCTTAGCTTTGTCACTGATGAAGGGAAAAAAGTCAGTCCGAAACATTTAGCAAGAGTGTGACCGCACACATACGTACACTTACACACACACACAACCACGCAACACATATCAAAGTGTCTCTAGGCCCTCCATAACATTCCCATTGTATCAAAACTGTGATACACCTTGAACTAACCCCTCTCAGCTTGCGCCACATTAACATCGCAACACATTTTTCTTTCGCTAACGCAACTCATCCTGGAACTCATCGGTGGTGCTCTAGAGGGGACAAAACCCCTAGACGTAAAGATTGGTCCGCCCTCTAAAATGAGCGATGGGGTAGATACAGTGACCAGGGCAACCCTGTAGTGCACCTGGTGACCATAGGGAGGTTTTAGCGTCGTCCCTCTGGCCGAGTGTCCCAACGAACCCCTTGAGCTACACCGCTCCCCATCCCCTCAGAGAGCCAAGGACAATGGCAGGAAACAAACATACTGCACCGCTTGAGCAACTACAATAATCATCATTTAAAAAAAAAAGACAAAAAAAAACAAAACAAAACCTTTCCTATGGAACAGTAAGTGCAATGTGCTTCGTTTTTATATTGACTGAGAACAAAAGATATATATATTTTTTAAAAAAGAAATTAAACGTCACACTGAAATGGTTTGCAGAATAGTGAAAGGATCAAATGTAACGAACAACAACAAAATGAAAAAAAAAAAAAAGTGTTAACTAACAGATTCATTAAAAGAATCAAACAAGCACCAAGAGCTCTGGTCTCTAAAAATGTCCATTATCCCTTCCTCCACACCCTTATTAGTGCTCTGACCATGCAAGCTAAAACAAACAGCTGTCTATGGTACCGAAAAGAGCAAAACTAAAAGACCGTGAATGGAATACTGTCTAAAATATCATCGGTTTTAGCCCATGTTGATTTCAGAGTATCATTTTTCCTGTAATTTATCGATTTACTTTACATATCAGAATCACACGTTAACTTAGCGTATTTGTGTTGTTGATGTTGCCATAGAGGACACACATGGGTCGCATATTTCGTTTCGGTTCCTTTTATTGGGTACGGTTTCTTATATTTGTTTCCATTATTTATAATTAGTTGCTGTTCTTACAGTGTATGCAGGTTTTAGAATTAGTTAGAATTATTTCTTTTCAATCAAAATGTGTTTAATTGTGTTTGTAAAAGTCTGTGGTAGCTTTTGTTGCAACATAAATAATTTAAACTGAAAAAAAAAAAATCAATATAGCGCCAATGAACTTGTATTATTTGGGCGACTTTAAGCTTGTAGTTTTAACTTATTGTTAACTTAAAAACTATTTATTATCATTATTATTATTGCCTCGTATGAAAGTATGTTTTGTGTATATTTATGGTTTATTTCTTTATATTTGCAACTTTAAATACTTTTCATTTAGCCAAAATGTGGTTACACCTTTTTGTTTTTCTTTAAAGGGAACAAATAGATTAAAAAAAAACACACAAAAAAAAAAACCACAAAAAAAAAAAAAAAACTGCTTTAGAATTACAATTTGGAAAAGTTCTCCATAGGCAAAGAATGCACTGCTATTTGAAGTGTAACTAATTGAAGTGTATAAACATACATGCTGTGTGCTAGATGTTATGCCTTTAATGCCTGTGTTTTGTTTGTCTTGTTAAATGAAAACCTTTTGATTATTTAATCTAATCACAGTCTTGTTTTTCCAGCCACGTTCAGAACCCCATAGCGAGTCAGGGGGCGGGGCGAGGCCGGGGCATGGGGGCGGGGCGAGGTCGGGGGGCGGGGCGAGGCACGGTCCGGTCTATGGTCCAAACCCGCAGCCAGGCCTTAGGCTCAGTTTCCCTCGCCAAAAACCTCTCACCCGCTGCCATACAGCCTCCAAACCGACCGAGAGAGCGGTCTAGAAAATAAAACAGTCAGTGGGAGGGCTAGAGAGCAACGATTAGCAGAAGAAAGCGCAGCGGGGGAGACGGGCCAGGCGAGGCGCTGAGCTAGATAAAGGGGTCAGTGGTCACTCTGTTTCTCAACCAGTTGTATTTTGTGTCAAGTTAATTTAGGAGGGACACAGAGTTACTTAGCAACGTTCTTCTGAAACCATTTTCCAGGAATAACAGAACAATAACAGAATAAAACAAACGAACAATAATAATAAAAAAAGATCAAAAGCAGAACTCCTGATCTCAGTGTCTGTGTGTCACGAAGAAAAATCTCATACTTCCAAACATGAACAAACAAAGACAAACACACAACAAAGGGGGAAAAAAATAATAAACCTTTCAGTTTAGTTTAGGATATTTATTACTGGGATTTCAGCTGAAGACGCTTGAGGACTTTTTCATGGAATTGTTTAATTATTTGTACTTTACATGCCAGAAAAAAATAAAAGATATGAATCTCAGTGTTTTCTTTGTGCCTGCCTGCCTTTTTTTTTTTCTTTCGAGGGGAATTGAGGGGTTTTGTAGACGTACATCACACGCTAGTGCATTCATTCAGGACAAAATGAAATTCTTCATCCAATTTGATCATGGTCAGTAAAGTAAAAAAAACAGCTTGATATTTAATAGGTTCACAACTTCAGTAAACAGATAATGCTGAAGTTCATAGTCTAGTGTGTAAAACATTAACCTCAGTCAGCTAGCCAATGACTTTAGGTTGTCCACTTCCTACACCAAAGATGTGTAATTATGCACTACTCTAAGCCATTTTGTAGTATCCATAGAGTCAGCAGTGTGTTCACACTGAACAGTCCGAAAAGAAAAACTGCACTTCAAATAATGATAATGCACTTAATTAACTGTTGCAGTCGTCCTTTTGCAGCTCAGGGGAAGGGGCTATTAGACTAGAGAATTCCTGTATTACATGTAAATAAGAAATAACATAAGTTTGTGCGTTTAATGTGTTTGAAAGACAAAAGCCTTCTAAAGACATTGTAATATTTAGTTAAATAACTGACAGAGTGATAATTGTGTCCATCAGTAGTTGATGCAACGTGGAAATGTTGAGAAAACACTTCTTAAAATTGGTATGATTTTTGTACATCTAGTGCTCAAATGCTGTGTGGCCTCTCAATGTTCTGTGTAATTATATCCACCTGACTAGTGACTGGTCTTTGTGTGAATGTCCACAAAACGTCTCGGTAACCTATGTAACCCTCATTCCCTGAAGGAGGGAACGGAGACGTCACGTTGATGACCGATGAATTGGAGACCCCCAATTCGTCAGTCATCGACGTGACATCGAGAGTGACTGACTGAAAGAGAACTGGAAAGCTTTCTGAGTGTATAAGCGGTCGGCTATTTCACAAAGGAAAATCCTAAAAGATGAAAAATAATTATGAATTTGAATTATGAAGAATCAAATTATGAATGATTGATTTATTGCCATTGTGTGAATATTATGTATTAATGGAATAAGCATAACTGTAAATATAATTACAAGCATTTAATTTTTGGAACCTGTTTATGTAATCCAGATTACTTGTAATCAGTTACTACCCAGCATTGATACTGAATAGTGCATCATTTGGAACAACTAAGATCTTTTTTTTTTTCAACAGCCACAACAATTTTTGAAATATGAAGTTGAATTTATATAAACAGTACTTAACGGTCACAGTTTTTATGTAGCCAAAGGGAAAGGGCTATCAGACTCTAATGTGTAGACAGTAGAGTACATAGTGCAAAGGATGTATAGTGTGAAATTTGAGACACAACTAAGGTCTTTTTTGAACAAGTCACAATTTCTTTTTGTTGAATTTATTTCAAAATTATCCATGGAATGTGAAAAGATCAGATTTTACCCCAGTAAAAACAACAAAACATTACAGTTTACCAAACTTCATGCTCTCCCAACTTCCAGCCTCATTTAGCTGATTCAAAACTAATGGAAGAGGTTCTTAAACAGCCTGAACAGGAAATGAAGTTAATGTTCCCACAGAGAAACAACCTACAGACCAGGAGAGAGAGAGGGGAAAAAAAGTTAATATTGATTTGTGACCACACGCAAACATTTAATGTATTCTGAAGAACATAATGCACAATTAACTGCACTTTGGGGTCATAAATTGATGACGATGCACTGTGTGCATCAGTATAGATGGAAAAGCTGATTTCAGGAAATTTGTAAGGTAGGTTTATCGTAATTTGAATAAAGTCACAGACTTTTAAGAACTCCAGTCAAAACAAGATCTTTTGTATATAACACTTGAGATATGCACACTTGTTCCAGACAGCTAAAGATTTTCCAAATGTGATATTAAACAGAATGCAAATGTTGTTGATCATTGGAGCATTGATTGGTGGAACAAAGCAATATTATATATACAGAACTGTTTTCAGCATTAAACCACTGTTGTTTCCATAATGTTGCACCTAAACAAAGGCTAACTGAATCTATTAACAAAACATTCAGTAAACTGTCATCACTATGGCAAAACCCAGACCTCATTACATTCAAAGTGTGAAAATGCGTCAAAAACCAATTTAGACCCTATTTATAATTGAAAAATTAAGCCTTGTTTTTTCCATTTTAAACATTAAAAATAGAGTTTGCATGTATTTTGTGGCACACCATGCATCAACAAGCAGAGTGTGCGTGGAGTCTAGAGCTCCTCGTGGCCGTGTGGCGAGAGGTCAATGTTGGCGGTCTCTTGGCACACTGCAGGAGTGGTGAATTCCATTAGGTATTCACAGCGACTCGGCTCCGATGTCGAGGTCACCACAGTCTCCTTCCCACAAGTCAGCTTCACCTACCACACAAAGATACACTTAGCAGAAAAACTCCCAGCTTGAATAGCGCAGTGGAAGTAATGAATGAGCCGGTACTTACTGTAGTTGATCTATTTGGACCTTGCCAGCACCCAGTGCCGTGCTCGTATTTCATCAGCAAGTACTTATTATTTTCAGGCCCTGACCAACTTCCCCATGTCCTGGGAACATGAGCATCTCTCATTAAATATTGTCAAAAACACTCACGCCATGATATTGCAAATGTGATGACAAAGTGATGTGATACTGAAGAAAGAAAAACTCATGCCACTACATAATCAATATTAAAAGCTCTATACGGTCTAAATAAAGATTTTTATCTTTTACTTCTATTTTCTGATATTAATGTGTCTGTGAGTCAGAGACCGTAAATTACAGAAATCCCAAACTTGGCAATAAAATGAAAAATAAAACACTAAAAAAAAAAAAAAAAAAAGAAAAAGAAAGAAAGAAGTTAAATCTAAAAATGCTAGAAGTGAATTTAGACATTGAGGCATTACATTATAATGTACAGAATGGCAAAAGGATATTTATTTAGAAATTTTCAAAAAAGATCATATTTAAAAGTATAATTAAAATATTAGATTTTAAAAATGAACTTTAAATGAGCGAAAAAACAAAAAGGTACGAACAGTTAAATATCCAATATCAGTAAATAAAAAAAAAAACAAATAGTGTTGCTATCCATCAATAACCAATATGGTATGTATACTATCATTCAAAGTTTTAGATTTTTATTAAAAGATTTTATTAATGTTTTTTGAAAGAAGTGTCTTATTCTCACAAAGCCTGCATTTACTTGATCAAAATAAAAACATTAATATTGCAAAATATTATTAACATTTAAAATAACTGTTTTCCATTTTTATATTTTTTAAAATGTAATTTATTCCTGTGTTGCAAAGCTTTTTTTCCCCAGTAGCATTACTCCAGTCTTCAGTGTCGCATGATTCTTCAGAAATTATTCTAGTATGCTGATTTGCTGCTCAAGACACATTTCTGATTATGAATTTTAAAAAACACAAACATATTTTTGGAAGAATTTGTGAAAACCGTGACTTTTTTTTTCTTTGATGAACAGAAAGAACTATACAAGTCTTTACTGTTGCTTCTGATCAACTTAATGCATCCTTGCAGAATAAAAGTATTAATTTCTTTCATACTGTAACTGAAAAGTGGCCAAAAACCTCTAAAACAAAACCATCTCTGGTGTAAGATGTTGTTTTTTTACACAATGCCTCTTACCCAAGGTTGGTCTCTGAGCCCCCATACTTGGGTTTCTGTGAAACCCGGTTGAAAGGACAGAGTCTGTAGATGTACCTAAAGGCAAACAGAATACAGAAATAAATCACAGCACAAAAATCTCATCCAAAACAACAAACGCTGGTTTCACTTACTCGCTGGTGGTAAGTTCGTAGCACTGGCTGTACAGGTAAGTGAACTCAGCATCAGGGCCGAAATCAAAAGACAGCTCTTTTTCAATATTTCTGCAACACAATCAAAGGAAAACTCAACACAGTGCTCAGCAGCAGTGTCCCCGCGCACCAGCGTCAGAGAACACTGCAAATGCATTGAAGGACGCAAGTGATGCAACCATAAGTTGAACAAACAGCGCACTCTGATGTAAGCATGCACTGACCAATGAGAATTTCAGGTGCATATGAAAAACCAGTTCGCTGCACTCCCACTTGATTTCAAACTCAACTTCTTTTGACCGTTTCGTAGAAGATAGCAGCATTGAACAAACCTGATTTGATCGTCCATCTCCCGAAGAGATTTTTCGACCTCCTCAAAGTCATCTCTGGCCTTCTGAGCAGCTGTGAACCAGAGAACAGTTGGTTAGCAGAGGAAAACAAAGAACAACTCAATGAGTACAAATGTATTTCTCTGTAACGTATTGATGAATAGGACTGGCAGCAGAACCAACCATCGATGAGGGCCTGGGTGTTTGGGTCATAGGGTGGCATGGCTTCCTCATCTTCATGACTCTTCTCTGGAGTCTTAACGGTGGGCAGCGCCTGCACAACACACAGCCGCGCTCATATAAAGATATAATTTTTCCAACTGCACAGTACGGTGAGCATGAGCTATAGCACACTATGTTGTAAGACCTTTGCCATTGCAACCTTAGGACATGAGATAAAGGTTTAGGACTTTAAATATCAAGTGGAGAAGTGTTAATAGAAGAATCAAAATGTTACTGCAGATCTAAACGTCACTTAAGTTAATGCTTGCTCAGGTTTTCTGTGAGATACACACTCTCACCTTATCATCGTCTTCATGATAATCATCATCATCATCATCCTCGTCCTCTTCCTCAGAGATGTCATCTTCTGGGTACGGCTCGGAGTCATTGTCTACAACTGGCTCCTTCACTTCATCTGGAGGTGTTTCCACTGGGGTAGGTTCCTCAGGCTGGGACTGAGAGAGAACGCAGGAACACAGTCAAAATGCATGTTAATGGGCTACTGTGTTCAAGGATGGTGGAATTATAAAAAACAGATTTGTTTTTTTACACCAAAATTTGGTGCTTTTATTATTGTCAAGCATTAATCCTCAACTACACATAAAAACAAGACAAATTATCAAATTAAAAGACAATTAAAAGTACAAACTTACTGATATAACTAACTACACTACTCTTACATTGTTACAAAAGATTTCTATTTCAAAAATGTTGATAAATGAAAATTCAGCTTTGCCATCACAGGTATGAACAAATTTTAACATAATGATATAGAAAACAGTAAGCTTTAATTGCAATAATATTCCACAATATTACTCTTTTAGTCTTTTTAATGTATTATTGATCAAATAAATGCAGCCCTGGTGAGCATAAGAGACATTTTTCAAAAACAAAAAAAATCGTAATAATCCCAAAGTTTTAAAAGGCAGTGTAAATAACTAACATTGGTAACAGGGTTGTTGAGCTATTTAATAATTTGTCTAAAAAAAAAAAAAATAGAAACAGAATGAGATTATTCAATTTTTAAGTATAGGGAAAATCATACAAAAGCAGGGATGCATGTATAAATTATATTATATATGGTTAGTTAAGTTAATATTAATATTATTTAAAAAAATACTTTCTATAATAAATTAAACATATCAATTACAAAATTCAGTTAACTGGCTACTTGTCATACTTAATGTTTTCATTTTCAATGTTAATTTTTATTATAGTTCATCTAATCATTATCACTTTGATTATTTGTGTCTTGATTGTTTTAAAGAAAATTAACAGGACACAAAGTTTTACCACAGAGTTTTCAATATTTTTATTTTATTTTTTTCTTTACCAAAAATAAGTCATTAAACATGACATGTCTGCTTCTTCTCTACTAACCTCTGAGTGGTATTTGTCTTTAATATTGGTCCAAACACTCTCAAACGTTGACGTGTCCACCTGCTCAGCTCCTCCCATCAGTCCCTGATTAAAATCACAAAGCAGACATCTAAATTAGTGACAATTCATTGACTCAGTGCATTTAGATAGGTGGCACATTTTGGCTGAGAAATGATTAAATGCAAAAATACCTGGACCTCAGTTTCAGTAAGTGTGCCATCAGCATCTGGGTCCAATTCAGCATGAGACTGAAGCTCAGACACAGACACACTGACACACAGAGACAACACGCTAGTTTATATTCATTCTCAAGCTATATGCACAATCAGAGAGAGAGAAAAAAAATATATAATCATTGGCACTTACAAGCCATCTGCATTGTCGTCCAGCTCCAAAAAGGCTTCTGCCATTTTGGCTTTGTCTTTCTCCAAGCGAATAGCTGCCTTTTGCTCTGGAATGAAGTTAAAAGACAGATTAGATCTACATTAATGCCAAATCATTGATGAAATGAGCCAGCCTGCAAACTAAACACTAGAAGTCAATTTTCATATGGCTTAAAGAGATGTAAATTTGCAGCTGCATCACCTTCCCAGGCCTTGAGGTGGCGCTCTTTAGCTTCCTTCTCTGGCTGCTCTGCAGTCTCTTTCACTGTCCTCAGCGCTTCAACTTTCTCCTCGAGCTGTTTCTTATTTTCCTGCATATCAGTCACTTTAACCTACAGAAGAGACAGAAGAGAATATTTACCAAAACTCACTGATAAAATATGGCTTTTTAAAAGTGCAGCGTATACAAGCAATTATTCAATGTGGGAACTGGATGATTTCTGTTGCATGTGAGTCAAAAAAAATAAATAAAAAAAATAAAAGCAAAGCACATATGACAGCAGCATTTCATGATGTTTGAAAACTGACATTCGCTAAGATTTTTGCAACACTAGCGCCTGAACAAACAGAAACAATTGTATATTCGGTAATAAAATACGAAACGCATTTTGACATCTTGGACTGATGTGTGGGTTTATACAAAGCAAATCTTACCTGCTTTTCTTCTCGCCCTTTCTTGGCTTCCTCAATGAGCTGCTTTTTCAGGAGAAAGCCCTCTTTGGTGATCTCAGCCATCTTCTGCAAAACTTCCCGCTCTTTACGTCCTAGATCCCTAAGAACCAAACAAATCTCACATGTTTCAATGTGTTTATAGCCTTTGCATCATAATTATTTTCTCACAGATCTTTGTTCTCATAAAAACAAAAGTGTATTGCATTCATTTACAGGTGCATCTCAATAAATTAGAATGTCGTGGAAAAGTTCATTTATTTCAGTAATTCAACTCAAATTGTATTTTAACTAGTACATCTTGGTACAATATTGAAATGCAGCACAATGACCAAAGACATCTGTCTGGTGCACATGTATGCAATGGAGCACAAGAATGTGTCGTGCGTAATGTGCTTTTCCCTGGAAAGCAGTGTTAATTTCATCAACGAAGACGACGACGAAAAATATTCGTTAAAAAACCTTTTTTTTTCAACTGAGACATTGATGAGCTAAAACTAATATCTGATGATAAAAACTATGACGAAATTTATGCCGCGTCTTCGTTAACAAGACGAGATGGGACTAGAATGTTATTTGAGGACTACCGGACATTCAAAACACATCCTATAGGCTAAGTTAACTGTCTTGTCTTTCAAAATGTGCGTCCCTGTCATTGGATTACAATCGGATGAGGGGCATTTGCTTATCTAGTCTCAGTATGGCAGCCGAAGCAGACAGATAAGCCAAAACGCGACCTAGCGATCTGAAACAATGGCGTCAGCACCTGAAGGGTTAGGGATAGGGTGACCAGACATCCCGTTTTTCCTTGATTCAAATTTCTCATAAGCTTAATTGATTTGGTCTAAAGAGAGAAGAATTAATGGTTATTTTTGTTTGAAGACTACATATAAAATAGCTACCAAAATAAATGCTGGCAACTGCAGTTTGACTAAAAGTCGACAAAAATGCAATGAATTTCCGTCGACTAAAACTATTAAAGACTCAAATGACTAAAATGTGACTAAGACTCTTAAGCATTTTCGTCTCAAGATAAAGACTAAGACTAAATCAAAAATGCCTGCCAAAATTAAGACTGCTGGAAAGCAATTACATTTGGATCAGAACTCACTTGCAGGTATTTTCACATTTGGCTCCGCTGTTGTACTCATCAGTAGTATCGCAGCAGTCTGTGGAGAGGAAAGATTTCAAATGCAATACCATTCCATTCACTGAACACAGCTGAGGAGAAATGTCCAAATGCAGAGTCATCTTACCACAGATGCCATCATTAATACGGGAGGATGGGATAAACATGGGCCTGTAACCAGCATTGGTGCAATGGAAGCTGCCATTCGGACAAGCAGCGGTGCCTGAGGGCCGACATAAACAACTGTCATGCACGATGGCAAACTATACCTGCCTGTCTCTCTCTCCCTGAAGCCATTTACTATAGTAGAAAGTCCAAGCAGTCATACTCTTCATTCACTTTCACTGACTGAATGAAAAAGGGCAGCTTTTGTATTCTTTTAGATATCTTCTTTTGTGTTTCATGCAAGAAAGGAAGTCATGCAAAATTGAATTTTTTTAAAATTATTATTTATATGTAAGTATACAGATATTTAGCCCTTATTTGTTCTGTTTTTTTAGCACATTTTTGTTATAGCACAAACACAATTTTGTTCATGAGTGTCACGCAAGCATGTCAAAGCTTCCGTTTATCATATTTGATGTGCTTTATATATGTGTTGGTCAATGTTTATTTGTGAATAAAAGCCTAAATTAAATCTGCCCATCATATAAAGTGATCATCTCTCTTTACAAGACAAGCTAAAACCAATGGTTTACTTTTACAAAGCTTTTATGAACTTTTTGAAACTTCAAAGTTTTGGCAGCAGGAATTTTCAAAGAAAGAGCAGAAATGTCTCAGGTTTAATTTTTAATGTGTTTTGAATAGGAACAAATGTTTATGGTTTGAAATAACATGAGGGTGAGTAAACGATAATTTTATTTATAGGTGAACTAACCCTTTAAATGTAAAAACTAGTTAAGCAGACTTTTCAGGAGAACATTTAGCTGCTAAATGATTTCGAATATAAATGTAAAAAGGTGAAAAGCTTTCAATTAAAGCCTGGTAAGATAATCCACCCTTAAATTATAAACCAAATTAAAAAAAAAAATGAAGTACCAGGCTCATCTGAACCATCCTTGCAGTCACAGTAGTCATCATTCACTCGGTCAAAAGGAATAGTCCGGGATCCATCGAGACAGGTGAAAGGCTTGTTCTCCTCATAAAACTGTTTCTCTTTATTTTTTTTAGACAAAAGAAGAGTTAAACCAGTTAGACCAGAATGTGCAGAGAAACCAGTGCAGGTTTAATACAGAATATGTAATAAATGATATATGACTTTACTTGTCAGTGGCACTCCTCGTGGCCGCTGGATCTCTACAGGTGTCCCCAAGCTGACAGCAAAGACCAAAGTCAGCAGCAGGTGCAGGCAGGACATGATGCCTCAGGACAAGCAGGGACAAACCAAACTCAAACTCCCACCAGAGGCGCGTGACCTTGGAGAAAAATGAAGGCACAACGCATCGTTCAACTGAACAACACAGTATATCCAATCCCTTCATAAATATACATCTCAAACCAAAGGTTTACAAAACACTAAACGAATTAACATTATTCTTCATCCAAACGATGGTCGCAGATAGATCCGTCTATAAAATGTCTTGTTCGCATCATCCTCGTTAATTCAAACTGAAATGGCTTCCGCCAACCGAGCGAGCTGAAGTGATAAACAATACAGTACCACCACAGCAAGTATTATGTTTCGATAAACAACACGTAAATTATATGTGCGCTTGTATGATCAGTCAAAGAAATAATAATAATAATATAAAAAAAAAAACCTTGTAAAACAGTAGCTCGTTACTTACTTCCGAAGAGCGTTCCTGAGCCGTTTGTTAGGTCACCAAGATGAGCGGTGTTCTCATTTGATTGGTGGATTCAAGAGGAGGAAAGCGGCATTGTGGGTAATGTAGTCATACGAAAGAGGATGGATTTGCATTTTTCCCCTTTTGCACAAAATCAATGATATGCTTAATAATAAATCAGTTACCATATATTTAGGCAGAGGCGTCCCACCTATGGAGGACCAAACTTGCAGAAATTAAAAATAAATAAATATATAAACAAATAAACAAATGACTTGGTAAAACAAATATAGTTCATTTGTAATAAAATTTAATCCTGAATTTATTTTTTATTACCTTTTCCTTTATTTGTAATTTTCTGTATTTATTTTTACATTTTTTATTCATATTTCACTTTTATTTACTTATTCTTTCATTTATTTTTATTGAATTATTTATTTATTTATTTATTTATTTATTTTAAACGTATTTATCCATTCAATTGTTTGTTTACTTATTTATTTATTTTAAACGTATTTATTCGTTCGTTTATTTATTTATTTATTTATATTAACTAATTTATTTTTCATTTCTGCAGGTTTGGTCCTTTACACACCAGCATTTAAATAGCCTACTGACAAATCAGCTCCTTCAAACACTGTGACAGGATTAAATGCTGTTTCGCATATATAATTGTAAACATATTCATTATTACAGGAATAATGTATGTAATTTATAATAATTAATGTTGTAATTGTAATTCATTAAAAAGCTTGGAATGAAAACAATTTGTGTTCACGTGGCGTGCGAAAGGCGCGCGCGCGGTTTTTCTGCAAGCCTGTGTTGTAGCTAACGTTACTCGCTCTGCTAAAGTTATTTTAACTGGATAACAAGTTGTTAAAAATGTTTGTAAGGATTTAAATTTGTAATGTTTTGGGTAATTTAGATCTGAGAACTTTTTTAACCCAAAGTTTCAGGACTTCAGGTAAGAAGCCAGTAAATTTTGACAAATACTGTGGCCGTATTAATAAACTATTAACTGAATTTCCAAACGACCATAACAAACTCCAACTATTATAATACCTTTAAACAAAGCTTCAAAACTTTGTATAAAAGTTCTGTGATGTAACACAAAATATGTAGTTATTGAAAAGTAGCTGTATGACAGACATCATTATGAATGGTTTGAGCAGCACTGTATGATGATTAATTGACTGAATATTTGCTTTAATACAGCCAGGTCAAAACATAAGAGGTGGTCATGAGGATGAAATGACGTTACATGCAGGTGAGAGATTTCATCATTGGTCGGGTCCCCAGGTATGGAGCTCAACAATATGTTTCCAAAATTCTCTATTCTTGGAGATGCTGATAATCACTTTTGTTTCTTCTTCCCTTTCGACATGGGTGAGTGACTGACTGCTCTTCACTACGGGGAGAGCTATTTGATTCCGGGCTTTTTGGTTTATGTTGTACTCGTCGATATAGCTCCGGATTTTGTATCTGAAAGTTAGGCGAGAAGCTCCTCGCTTGTTCTTGTCACTGACTTCTGAGTGATAGATGGCGTAGATTTGGGCTAGTTCGTTCTCTTCCATGCGAAGACAGTGGCCCACGAACTCCAGCTGTCGCTTGCGGATGGTCACGCTAACTGGACGTTGTTTGGTCAGTCTGTAGAGTTCCTCGTTTGTCGTATGGGCATCTGCTTGTCTAATTCCCAGCATAGTTCGGTAGCACTTTCTCGCAAACACATTCAGTTCTTCCTCTAGAGCTTTCGTTAGAACCCATGTCTCGCAGCCATAAAGCAACACAGATAGGCACGTTGCATTAAAGAGCCAAGTCCGTTGGCTTCGGTGGTGGAGCAGTAAACAGCTTCTTTAACTTGGTAAAGGCCACCCATGCAAGAGAGAAATGATTTTTGACGTCTTTCTCCATCAATGTGATGTAGGATCCAAGATACTTGAATTCGTCAACGATTTCAACGTCCTTTCCGTTGATTAGTAGATGTTGTTCATTGTCACTGGAAGCATTCATTTGCACTTGGACAGTCTTCTCCTCGTTTAATTCTAGTCCGACTGTGCCAGCTTTTTGTTGTAGTTGGGTGAGCTGTTGTTGTGCCCTGGTGAGATCATTTTCCAGGAGTGAAATATCATCGGCATATGCTAAATCGTTAAGCTTGCGTTTGGCTCTAGATTCTTTGGCTATTGCTGCACCGCTTTGCGGTCTCGTGTTACTCCTGGGCGGTGGGCCTTTATGTGTAAGGTAACCGAAGCTTCCAGCAGACAGCCTGGAGACGTAATCTATTACTAAAATGAATAGAAACGGAGCTAGAACGTCGCCTTGTAATACTCCAATTATGACAACGAATGGCTCTGAGAGCTGGCCCTCCAAGTAAACCTGGCTCGTCGATCCGTCGTACAAGACTCGGGTAGCATCAATGATCTTTTGTGGGATTGAGCGATCTTTTGTAGTGTCGCAAAATTGCGAACATCATAGGTCTATCTATCGAGTCAAATGCCTTCTTGAAATCGATGAACGTGATGCACAGGGGTAATAACTGAGCTCTTGCTCCTTTGATGACTCTACGTAGGATGGGGATCTGCTGTGTGCAGCTGCGCCCGCTCCTGAAGCCTGCCTGGTTGTTTCTGAGCAGCTTGTCAATTGGATTCTGAATGCGATTGAGGAGAATGCGATTTTATGTTTTTGCTGCGATGGACATCAAGCTGATTCCTCTGAAGTTGTTCATCAGCTGTGGGTTGCCCTTCTTGGGCAGTGAGATGATCAGGCTCGATGTCCATTGTTTCGGTGCACTGCAATGCTTGAAAACGAGCTCGCAGAGTTTGTGCAATTCATTTACTGTGAATTTGCCGCCGACTTTGAGGACTTCTGCCGTCATTGCATAATAGGGTCCTGGCGACTTGTTCCGCTTAAGCTGTTCAGTCGCTCTCACCACATCCTCTCGCGTTGGACTTGCTGTTGAAATAGCGATATCTGGGCTTGGTTCTGGAAAGTTGACTGTTTCCACCTTCACGCTCTTGTTGTTGAGGAATTTGCAGTACTTGCCCCAGTCACTGATGAGCTCGGACTTCAAGTTTGGTTGAGAGCCATCGAGCATTCGGACTTTGCTTGCTGCAGCATTTTGTGGTTTCTCTGAGATTTTATCGATTAGAGTCCACATTGTGCGATACTCGTGTTTTTGGTTTGCCAATTCGAGAGCTTCTAGTTGAGTGTTAAAGTATGCCTCTTCGTCAGTTTCGAAAGCTGTCTTGACTCTCGACTGCTTGTTTCTCCACTGATCTCTATTTTCTCTCGTTTGATTGCGCTTGAACTCGTCCTTCGCCACTTCTTCTTCTGCGATGAGCTGCAACGTTGAACTGCTGACCCAGTTTGGCTGTTTTGACTTCGGTCTTTTGCCCAGGACCTTTTCACTCACTGCTACCAGCGCAGTGTTGAGCGTATCTGCTCTTTGCTGTATTAGGTTCTGGGCATTTTCGATTTGACTCGACTTGCCAAAAAGAGTGGCGAATTGATTGCGAAGTTCCAGATCGAAATTCGCTTGGATGTTCACATCTTTCAGCTTATCATTCTGAAAGGTGCATCTGGCTATGGATGAGCTTCTTGCTGTTCTCAGTGCCAGTTTGAATTTGGCGCTCACCATCTTGTGGTCTGATCCAATGGCACAGGTGTTGTAGGCGCGACAGTTTTTGACAGACTTCCACCACTTGGTGTTGAATAAAATGTGGTCAAGTTGAGCGAAGTCTCCTTTTGGGCTCTTATATGTGCGTAGTCTCGTCGGTTGATTTCGGAACCATGAGTTCGCTGGGCGTAGGCTTAAAATCTCGCACATGCTGATTAGTCTTCGACCATTGTCGTTCGAGATTGCATGGTAGCTGAAGTTGCCTACCACTCTAGGATTGGTATCGTGACTATCCTTACCAATTCTTGCGTTCAAATCGCCAGCGAGAATGGTGACCGTGTGTAGTGGAATTGACTTTATCAGCTCGTTGAGATCGTCGTAGAACGTGTCTTTTGCTGAAGAATCTGATGTCTCCGTCAGGGCATATGCGGACACGAGACATATTTTAAGATTGCCTTCTAAATGCATAGCAATTATGCGCTCTGATTTACTGGTAACGGAGCTGATCGACTGAGCAATTCTGGAGTGATATAGCAAGGCTGATCCGTGGCTTTCCGATGAATCTGTATGTATCATCGTCCAGCTGCTGTATTTCTTGTAGCCCACCGAGTCGGGTATTCGGAGTCGGTGGTCTTGAAGTGCTACGAGGTCGATGTGATATTTCTCACAGTCAGTTATGATTCGATCAACTTTATGCGTGATGAGCTCGCCTGTTTCGCCGCAATTAGTGTCGTTTAGGGTTCTGACGTTGTAGGTAGCAACGTTGATATTGATATTGCCACTCTTCGCTAACTTGATGTAACCCGTGGCAGGCAAAGTGGCCGACCTACCACCGCGGTCCTTTTTCGACTGGGCGACGACCGTGCCAGCATCTTTTGAATTGTGTTGTGGTTTCATATTGTATTCTTTGCTAGGTTACTCCACGAAGGGTCGCAGGTCCTCAAGCGTGGAGCGCAGTAGATTTCGCCTTTCAAGGATCTCCCTTTACTCGCCTATGTCTCACCCCCACCAGTTGTTTTAACCACACATTTAAACAATATCATTTATTGTAAAGAGCATCTCACAAAAACTAAACATAGGGAAATGCAAGTTCTAGTAAAGGTGGTGACACAATTCTGCCCCCTACCTTTAATTTAAAGACATTTTCATAGTCTCAAATAGAAACAGTGATTCTATACTTAAATATATAGAAATTGTTTTATGTGAAATGAAAAAAAAAATATATATATATATCACAAGTCCTATACAGGACAGGTTCAGAGGCTATAAATTATTAAACTACTAAAAATGTTAAATTAAATAATAATAATAATAATAATAAACTACTTCTGTTTCTAACAATAATACAGCAGTAATTCAACAATTGTGTTTTACTAGAAACGTTTGTCTTTAAATAAAGTCAGTCTGTAGGGGTCAGTAAAGTGTCACTGACTATAACTCTATATATATTAAATACCATTTCATTCTCTATAAACAGATGATGCAAAATATTTTCAGTGTTTGCTGTCATGAGGCGTGTAGTGATCATACACAGAAATCAGCCTGATTACATGTTGCAGTTGTCAGACTGCACATGAAAAAAAAAGTAAAATACAGATATTGCATTTATTAGAAAAATCGTCCTTTATTTGTATTTTCAACACACTTTACAGTACTGAACAGTGAAAGAAAAAAATATACTGGAATATATTTATATATTTGTTTTTTTATATATATAGCTGTTTGCTTATTAAATGCATTTTATTCACAAAATGACAACTTAGTTCTCTCAGAGGAAAACCTTTCATAAAAATAATATAATATAAAATAACTTGGACACATTATACACATTACAGCAATATAATGTACAAATATTACAATCATTTTCCTGTGTTTTCTTTTTCATTTATATTATTACCATAACTTGTGAACAAGTAACATATTATTTAAAGCCCAGAGAATAATTTCATTGGAGAGTCTCATGAGGCATGACTTCAAAGTACAAAGGAAAACTGTTCTCTGATTAAGCCACGTCATCTTTCTGACTGTCTCTTGGTCATTAACCTCACAGAAGTATTTAAAAACCCTATTAAAAGCCATTACAGTGCAGATTATTGACACAGGGTAGCTGATGTTGCTCAGTGCTTTAGCAGAAAATGGCATTGAGGACCAAAGAGATGACGTTTGGACCAAGCCATTTAAAGTGCTTACCCTGTGCCATGCTATACAACACTCTATACCATTTCCCCTGATATCAGCCATCTCACAACAACTTCCTACAGAAAAAATAAAGTGCTGGTAAAGACAAGTTTTAGAAACAACGAATGATTAGTCTGTTTTCCAATACAATTCAAATATTCACATTTAAATGTGGTGGGGGGTTGACTAAAATCCCCCTAATGAATGGCAGGGAGATGACAGGAGAAAGAAAGGGGAAGGTGGAGGGTGCTTATGAAATTCCACAATTCAACTACAGTTCAGTACAACTAAAAGTGATTCATTGTGACAGTGATTGATTCTGCGAGATCTCAAATTTACAATTCAACATTACAGTATATACAAAACAAGCAGTGATTCGTCTACTATTTATATTAGATAGTAGTTTTTTTGATTTTCAAACCATCAAACCAGAATGATACAAAAATAAAAACTGTACACAAACTGTTCAAAGAAAACACTTGTTTTTCCTTTTGATATCCAAAAAGAATGGCAGCAAGGAATTAATTTTAATAATTTCTTAATAAGAAACAATTGCTACAGTGTCGTGTTAAAATGGCAAATATTATTTGTTAGCGTAGTGCTCACAACATTAACGAAAAGCCACACAATAAAGCAATTTTAAGGTAAGACAGGCAAATGTATATGGGAATGTCATCAGTTTGCACAAACCGATCGTGTAATCTCAGCCTTTCCTCCTGTGTTCCACCAAATGAAAACTTATACCGTGACATCCTCTAATCCTCTAAAGTAGTTATCACCTACGTACTGGTATGACCTTGAGTTACTGCTCTGACAGGAACAGGCTTGTATAAAGCTAAGCTACCGACCAGCAGAAACTAGCTTGCCATCTTATTTCAAGAGGGATGCTCACAAACTCTGTCCCACAATATAGCAAAAATTGGTTCATTCAACTGAACTAAATCCAAACCAAAAAAAATTCTGAGAGACAAGAGAGGCAATATTGCAAATCTAACATCAACCTGAGAACTCACTCTCATTCATTCTCATTCTATCTCTCTCTGTCTCCCTTTAAACGTTGGTGAAAAGTCAAATAGACACCACTAAAAGATGCTGGACATGAAACACGTTAGAGCAACAGTTTCCTTTAATGGTATGACCTGCTTTCTCTGTCTGTACTCCATTATAGTCACTTTGCCATGCAGAAAAAAATACCCTACACCTCCAGATGGAGCTATTGTGTATTCACAGACATTTAGCAAGGCATATAAGACATGAAACAAATAGTCTGGGATCTAATGCCAACGTCTTATTATTCCACAAAACCCTGCAGTTGACATTAAGGCAAAAAAGCATCAAACTCAATATGGCTGCATGTCTTTCCAACATCTAACCACCAACGTCTTTCTCTCTCAGATATGCCTCAACATCTCTTCCCATCCTCTGTTCTAGCCACCGATCGAGGCTCCTCCAACTTATCAGTTAAGCACTCATTCCTTTGGCAAAACATAATTTAGTGTGTTGTGGTGTAGAGAATGCATTACCAGCATGAGTGGGTGAAGGTGAGAGAGTGTGAATATGTGCTGCAATTGAGGAGACTGTTGCTTTTACAAATTTGGCAGGAATGGATATAACAAAACAAAACAAAAAACAAAAAGAAGGCAAAACATATGTTTCAAAGCGTCACATGGCTTATTCTCAGAAAGTGACTATCATTAATTATGTACACGGAAAGTTAGGGCAGACCGTAAGCAGTGACGGTGATAAATCTAATGTAGGCCCTACAAGCTCGGTTGGCTTGAAAGCAACCGAGGAAGACTGACAGATGAGAGCAGGAATTATCACAAAGACAATGCGAATGCTCCATGTCGGCACGAACCATATTCGATGGAGATAGATTGCTTAATAAGAGAAAGAGACAATCAAAAATGAAGACAAAAGCAAACACTCCTGTCCCACGATGCATTGCTTCACAACAGCTCCAGAGTTGAAGCTGGTGGTTCAGAAAGGCACACGGCCATCTTGCAGTGGTAGCACTCCTGGATAAAGGGTAAGAGGGGGTGGGACCCACTAACAAATCATTTCCAACATACTCATCCCTCCACAGTCTTCTGGACAGCAGACATTATCTTCTCCCGGCAGATGCAACTGTGTTCTCTCTATGACAGAAATTGAAAAAGAGTCTCTCAGATTTCACTCAGCATGTGAATTCTGAGGATTCAAGTCCCTGTATGCTTTAAAAACTGGTTATTGACACTGATGCTCCTTTTTATGATGGCTTTTTCCCAAAGAGATTCCTTTCAGTTCCAAGCCCCCTGAACACATACACAGACACACAGCCATGTGTTTGCATGTACTGTGTGGTATCGTTATTTTAGGTTAAAATTCATGTGCGTCTGTGAATGTGTGTATGCGTATGTGTAGAAATTCCAGAGTGCTACACTGACGTAATGGCCCTTTAAAAACCCCACCGCAATTCTATTTTTCCATCAAACCTCACCCTCGCTGCTGCTGGACGGACTCCAGCTCGCACTCGAAATCTACAGTTGCTGTGTTAAATACTTCTCTGATATCAATATTATTTTGTTCCCTTTTTGAAAAATAAAATCAAATGTCTTATTGGATTGATACACAAGACTTATTCTGTTCATGGTCTAGCTAGCAGAAACAGAAGAGTCCTATGTGAACGGAATAGGGACAGAGTTTTTGAAGGATGGCCCCTACTTAGCCCCCTGGGCCAGACAGCTGTTCCTTGAGTCTCAAGTATTACGTGTCATCGGTAGGAGAGGATGACTTCTCCTCCTCCTCCGTCTCTTCCACGGGGCTCTCATCAGACTGTCTCTCGTCTTCCTCTTCGACTACTGACTGAACCTGCAGTCGTCTCCGTCCTGACCTCTCGACCACTACCTCTGTCACCTCCTCGCCATCCTCCATTTTTTCCTCTATCTCGATCTCCTCAGCTTCATCTGCCTCCTCATCTTCTTTCTTTGCCTCTTGACCATGGCTGTCTATGTGGTTATGACTGGGAGCCCCGTCCTGTCCTGGTTCTCCTTCCAGGGTGAGCTCAAACTGGAATTTGTTCGTGCAGGATTCAAGCTCATTATCTGGGCCATCCGGCGGTGGCGATGGGCTCTGGGGAATGGTGCTTTGGTACCAGTCCCGGTTGTCTTCAAGGGTGTCCAAAATTTCCTGAGCATCAGGGTGGACCAGGTCCCCCCAGGTCTCCCACAGGGGATGCACAATATAATCAATAAATCCCACCTGAAAAAGGAAACCCAACATGTAGAGAGACAGTTAAGGAGCAGCTCATGTCAGAGAAGGTTGAGAATGTATGTTTGTGTGGGTGTTTATATGTGTACCTGACTCTTTTCCACGGACGCAGTGTGTTTGTCACACATGGGGCTGATTTCCATCCCACGCTCTCGCTCTTTATCGCCCTGCCGGAAGAACTCCTCCATAATACGCTCAGTCCACTGCCTGTACACTGCCAGGGGCTTGGTTGGGTTACTAAGGTCAGCACAGTGCACCATGTTCCTCAGGACCTACACACACACATACAGTACACACTTGTGACTAAGTAGTCTGTCTTTTTTCTAGTCTGCAGTTACAGACTCATGTCATAGTTTTGAACTGTTTTGTTGCATGATAAAGACACACACCTGTATTCGGTCATTATAATGGTCCAGCATCAGCACACCTGAACTTGTCACTTTCTTGGTCTCAACCATTGTCTTTAGATCTGCCAGCAAGCTCATATGCTTTGACATGTCTGTTGCCAGAACCTGAGAAGACAAGGAAATGAAAGTGTTCATTAAAAATGTAGACCCTCAGGAATACAAAAAAAACTGAGGTTCAGTTTATCAGGGTCTAACCATGTCGATGACCAGCTTGCGCAGACCCTGCCGTTGCCGTTTGGTGAGGTTCTGAAAGATGTCACAGTTCTCCTCATGCAGAAGCTTGAAACCTACAGCCAGGTGGTGGTTTTCCAGTACAGATTCATCGTTGTACATTAATGCCAGTTCTGAGTCTGTAAAAAAAGAGCAGGACAGGCTATCAGTGAATTTCAGGGTCTTCTTGGGTCCCTTACATAAACGAGTGTGGATGCTGTTGCTGATTTTGCCCATTTTATTTACAATATTTAGCCTCAGATGCAGTATATTAACAAACAATATAAAATTTAATACCGGTATCTTACCTCATAACCGGTATTATCACATACCATGGCAAGCCTAGGTACCAATATAATTATCTCCAGGGGTGGGAAACTTTTGGTACCTCACAATTCAATTCAGATTTTATTAATTAATTTATTTATTAACATTAATATAACAAACGGCAAAGTTTATTAGGCTGATTACACTTTAAGAACAAATGCACGGATCTAATATTCTGTTACATCCGATTTGCTCCAAACTGTTTATGTTCACATATGGCATAATAGACTGTGTACTCCACACAATGTTCATTTTGACATAATTATGTGTGTATTTGACCATTTAAGCGCAATAAGCTGTGAAAGAGAATTCAGGATCGCATGCCTCTGAGAGGCAGCATTTGTGTTCGCACTTCGGCTGTGTGTCCGTCAGCACGAGTACTGCATTGAGTCCTTTTTTGCAGCTCACTGTGATTAATAACACTAACGTTTTTGTGTCTATGTGGTTTCAATTTTGTGAATCAATGCGAATCGGCAGAAGATAGAATCAAGATTCATATGTGAATTGATTTTTTCCCCGCCCCTATAATTATCTAGCTGACTAACACAGATGAAGTTTTGATTAAATCTATGGTAGTCTTGGAAGCATCAGTAAACAAAACATCAGTAATTTTTTGCATAAAAAATGTATCTGTAATGCAAATGTATTTAGTATTATTATCATTTTACTTAATATTATTTCTAGAATATATAAAAATGTTGTTAAAAATTACGTTTCTTTTGTGGTAGGGCCCAGTAAAAAAACAGAATACATTCTTATTGTTGAAGCCTATGATTTTGTGCTGCCATAAACCAGTTCTCAGAGGACATCATCATTATTTTTACAATGTAGACTTACTGGTGTTGATGAGGAACTGGTTGGAAACTCCAGGGTGGTCTACATCATGAATGGCAGCAGCAAACAACGCGGCAAGGATTTCAAGATCAGTGAAAACGGCCTGGTGGGAAGATGCCGTAGTATGATGGTCATTATGTAAATTGTCAGTGCTGACTTTGAAAGCTGATTTCAGATAATGAAACTTTTTGCTTTTGAATGGGCACTGTCCCATGTTGGCATATACTCACGTCCAGTGCCGGTGTGGAGAGCAGCACATGTGTTGACTGTGTGACATCAGCGGCATGCAAGCTGTTGTGATAGGCCACGTTGGCATGGTAGTGGTCTTCCAGTGTCATCACATAAGTGATAAACGTGTCCACTGGGATCCGAAATGTCTTTAATAGATCCCTTTCCTTTAACGCATTGCAGATCGTAGACAGAACATAAAGAGTGGAAATAAAACAAACTATCATGAGTCAATATAAATAATGAAGAGGTTTGCTGTTATAACTAGCATTGCTGGGTATCAATACAGATTTCCTGATTGGATTAGATTCTTATTTACAAGAACATTAATACAGGGAAAATTCTGACTTGAAATATTAAGAAAATATCCATTTTAAAAATGAACTATGTAGTTGAGTGAGTTAGTTCAGCAGAACACAGTGGCATGTGCAAGACGGAAGTTCAAGCACATTTCCACACAGCCACTGAAAATAGGCATCGAGTAAAAGTTGATTAGGGGATTTTAAGAATCGATATTGTGATTGTTCAAGTTGAGATAATTGGAAAATCTATATTTTTACCCACCCTTAGCAACGAACATACAAATCAAATAAAACCACACAGACATATTTGCATCTGACATATTTCAAAGTACAGAACGACACAGGAACATTTATAGAAAAAAACCAGAGACCACATACCTGGAAGATAGCAAACATGATGCAACTTAGAGGTCTGTTATTGGAGTACTCAGCCACACGGAAGATATTAAGGCCCCACTTGTTTAAATCATTCAGCTCCTGTAAAGGCAGAGTAAATTAAATCATCAAATCCATTTGACAAACTGACTTTTTCATACCAATAACTAGTATTAATGGTATAGGATTGGGTGTTGGGAAAATTCTGAGTTAGTAGGCATGCATTGTGCCTGTACCCTGGCCAGTGCGTCCTCCTGCTCGGTTTTGACCCCGAAGCGGGGCAGGGCTGCACTAGTGAGGCTCGAGCTATGTGTAAGCTTCTTGACACCGCTGATGTGAGACATTGGTTTTTCTCGCTCCCGGAGTGTAGGAGAGGGGATCTCCACCTCATTCTGTTTGTCTGAGACACAACCAATGCATAAACCTTTAACAGATGACAGCTAATTTCAAATCAGTAAGCATTGAGTGTTTCAGAGCAGTGAATGTACTCCAGTATGACATACTGCAATGTTGAAACTCAGGTTCTACGCTTCTGAAAATAGAAGCAAGGCTGAGAAGTACAGAGCAGAGCGTGTGCAGACTCACTCACCTAGGAAGGTAGTGGAGATGTATTCAGACACCTGATTCCCCGAGCGGCTCATCTCAGACAGATGAGACAGTTCCCTGTTTAACATCCTCTTGAACTAGAGATCAGAAAAGGGAAAGATGGGGATTGACAGACAGGGAAAAAGGGAGAGTGATAAGTACACAGCAGATGATAATAAGGCAGAAAAATTAAAAATTCAGTCTATCTGAGCAGAAACCTTTATTACAAACAGGCATTATATGTTATTATATTATTACATGTCAATTACATTGTTTTAAATGTATGTATACAATGTATACATTGTTTAAAATCTGTCCCTTTAAAACTTACTTTTTTTCTGTATTATATAGATGTTTACTTTTGCTTTTGCAGATAGACATAAGACATATATTGAAAATGTCTGAATGTCACCATGGTATGTGGTACTGCAAGGTCATATACCGTTTGTGCTAATACAGTGTGCAGATATTGTAAATGCAAATAAACCGAAGGCATTTTTAATGTTGTAGCTGTAACATTGTGTGGTTAGAGGAAGGGCTTGTCTTTAATTAAAATCTAATTAAGCGATGGCCATCGGGGAGAGCATCGTGGAGTGGTCTCCTTAAGTCTCTGCAAACCATTGCTCTAACAAATAGGAGAAGAAAGAAAGTCTTTGTAACAAAATTAGAACAAATATGTGCCTTAAATGACTGAAATTGTGCAACTTCAGCAGATAACGCAACACAAGCACACAGTCACACAGCACGAATCCGATAAGACCCCTGGTCTGTCCCACTGACTGGTCCTTCACACATTACAATCTCCATGGAAACCAGCAGGTTTCCTTAGCAACTGCCTCCTCACAGTCCCTCCTGCAGCATGATGGGAGCGAGGCGATGGGTTGGGTGACAATCTGAGAGAGTAGGCAGGTGTCTGTCTCTGACCTCCTCCAAGGTCAACACTCTCTGATCACTCTCCATCTCCTGCTCTCCTCCATTCTGTCTTTATCTCTCTCTTTAAGCCCTCATTTATCTCCGTCCTCCACATTCTCTCCATTTTTCTAATGCTATATAATCACCCTCTGCAGTAATATTTTCCCATTGATTGTGTTTCTATTCATTCTCTTTCATGGTCTGCATGTAATTCTCTTCGTATATTACATGGATGTGTGTGTATCAGACATATGCAAATGCATTTCAATTACATGCATCATCATTGTTGTTAAATCATCTGAACATAACGAGTTTAAAGACGCAAATAATGCACAATTTCTAATCAACAACACAACAGGAGAAATATCAATCAATGTTAAGTATAATTTTTAAGTAAGTCCAAGTTAATTTTCTGTCACAGCTATCAACCCACTCACTGTGAACCTGAATCTTCCTGAATTTTCCCTCAGGGATCAATACACAATGTCTATCTATCGCACACAGTCAAGCTGTGAGTTTGTATAAAGCTTCATTACAAAATCTTCTTTCCTGTGCAAGTGCATGTTACATACTGTACCAAGGCTCTGATTGTACTGTGCTGAGTCATTATTAAAACATTCACAGAGTGCCAACTGTTTTTAGCATGCATCCTCTGGAGGACCAATATGATACCAGATCATGTGGAAAGGAAATCAGACCAAATTAATACAAATATGTGTTACTAGGGGAGTCTGATAGTATCTGTTGCCTTTATTTACCAAGACTGAGTTTGATGGTTGAGTTTGATAAGGTGGAAACAAAAAATGGCAACAGCCTCTTTATTTACATTTAAAACTTTAAAAGTAAATGTATTGACACTGAATTATTTAATAAACCACTTTAAATAGTAATAATAAAATTATGGTCACGCTTTATTTTAAGGTCCAATTCTAGTGATTATCAAACTATTAACTATGACTTTTGCCTCAATAAACTCCTGATTTGCTGCTTCTTAATAGTTAGTAAGGTAGATGTTAAGTTTAGATATTAGGTAGGAATAGGGATGTAGAATATGGTCATGCAGAATATGTGCTTTATAAGTACTAATAAAAAGCCAATTTGTTAATAATAGGCATGCTGATAAGCAACTATTTAATAGTGAGAATTGGTCGCTATAGTAAAGTGTTACCAAAATTATTTTAAAAATGCAGTGGTTATGCATTTTATTGGGCTAATGTCTTCAGGTCCAATAATCAACAGATGAAACATATTTTTCATTAAGCAATTAACCAGAGAAAGCATCCTGGCCCAAGATGTTGAAATGTGGGAGAGTCACTGACTGTGTCCCAATGTTTTTAATTGTATCTGGCAACAACAAACCTTAAGTTTAGCCCATGATCAAGGTTAAGGCTTAAGGTTTGACCAGATGAAGCCAGTTCCCAGGACAGCCTGAGACAGAGCAATGGAGAGAAGGCTTAAGGGAAGGAGAGATGAGGTGGTATGAAAGGGGTTGAGGCATCCTGAGACACAAGCCCACTGTACAGGTTCTGTCCATCTCTAGGCACAGAAACAACATAAGCCAAGAGCTACGGTGGTAGCCATTTTCTCCCAGCCTCTCAAAGTGACACTGAATAAGTGCATAAGTTCAGAGCTCGAGTTTAAAATCACACTTGAGGTATGGAAACCGGTACAAATTTGGATACACCGAACATGCAACAAACATCAGTCTTATCACACGTAGACTGTTCCAGAAGCATTACAGCTCAATCACCTCAGGAACTTTTCTTTTTACCCTGTCCTACTTGCATCTCCACATTTCTATTTATCTCTCTGCTGAACAAACAGTCTTGCCCCTTACTTGGACCTGACCAACTGTTTGCTAACAGATATTTAGTGACCTTTTTCTGTTCATGCTGGCCCTACCTGGTCCCACCAGCCAATCAGCCAGGGTTTGGAGCAGGTCTCACAGAATAGATCCATGAAGGGGGTCCTACGTTCGGTGGCCTGACCACCCCCATCCAGCACCCCATCTGCAGCTGCCCCGAGCTCCAGCTCTGACCCTCCTCTCCCCTGCAGGGGGCTGTAGCTGGAGGAGTGGGCCAGCCGGTAGCCTCCGGGCACAGGTGAGGGGCAGGAAGAGGGCGGCGGGTCATTGGCCTGCAGTACGCCCATGCTGAGGGTGACGGATGGCGTGGACCGCTGGCAAAGGCAAGAGGCACGGAAGTGCACGGGGGCCGAAGCGCGGCGGGTGCTCCAGCGGCATGTGGGCGTGGTCAGAGTGTGGGCAGAGAGGCCGCAGCCTAGCAGGCCGGGACGCTCCAGAGTGACGGCTGCCCCCAAGAGGCGGGGAGCAAGCGGCAGTGAAAGTCCAGCGGCGAGCGCTCGCTAACACTGTTTCTCTACATGCAGCAAGCGGTACGAGAACCAGGCCCTCCTGAAAACCACCGAGCAGGCTCCACGGCGATCTGCAGGCGAGTGGGCCCGCCAGGAGCCGCCCAGATACACAGGCCAAAGGGACTACATCTCATCCCAGCAGCTGAGCAGAGCTGACCCCGATCTAGCCGGAGGGGGAGAAAGCGGCGAGGGGTGGAACAGACAAAGATGGAGAGTCAAAGAGACGGGACCGTCTGAAGGACACAGAGAGGATGTCGTGGGAAGGGGGACAGAGGAATTACGGGAGAAAGATGAAGATGAGCAAATAGCTAACGGAGACTGAGGGATGACAGGAGGAGGAAGGAAAACAACAACACAGGTAACAGCAGGAAGAAACGGATGAAAGGAGACAGAGAGGACGAAGCAATCAAGGAGACACAGAAACACCAAAGAGATGGGGCCTTTAGTCCAAAGTCAAACTACAAAAGAGCGGTGGTCTGGAAAAACATCCTTTCTCTCTCTCCCTGCGTCGACACCCCTCCCCCACCGCAGAGCTCCAGGACCCGGGCCCAGCGTTCCCAGCGAGTTGTGTTCAGTACGCACAGTCCATGGAGCACAATACCAGTCCTGTCAGCACAACGCAGCTCTCTTCAGCAGCCCTGCTGTTTAATCCACAAGCGGCGTCAGACTCGCCGATGCAGCTCAGCCGATGCTCTGCCTCTCGCTCTGTTTCCCTGGATGCTGTAGACAGATCTCGCAAGCTAATCAGCTGCTGTGGCAGGAGGCGCGTCCTTGGGTGTGTGTGCTAGTGGCGTGTGTGTGTGTGTGTACACGCACCCTGAGAGCGCATGTGCGGCAGACGGCATGTAAGAGTGTGGAAAAATGGAGAAACGTCTGTATGTGTGTGTGAGAGAGATGTATTTAATAGTATGACAAAAAGGAGGGGAGGGAATCTAGGCTTTAGTGTCTCCGCTAATCTCTGCATGAACGATTCTGCTTGGGTGCATATGGGTGTGAATATGTGTGTTCTCTGCTTCATTATACAAGCTCTGTCTCAATCGCCCGAGAGATCTTCCATTCACACACAAATGCTACTTTTTTCTCATACTGACATCTGCCTGATCAGGTATATACCAAAACACCGGTATTATGGTGCATGGACAGAACCATACAAAAACTGCACATCCAAAGTCTTCATGGCACTGTCTCTTTAAACAGGCAAGCTATGGAAGAGAGCAACCAATTTTTCATTGGCCAGCGTCTAAATCACATGCCTCATGGCCACAGTGAAGAGCCAATGGTTAAACTGGAAGGGTAGACCTTGCTGCAGCTCGATAGCAACGAAGGTTACAGCAGAAACACTGGCATCAGGACCAAACTGCAGCCCCCTCCTCCCTCTCTCATGTCCTCCTTATCCACAAACCCCCTATTTTCTCCTCCTCTCTCCATCTCTCCTACACTTCTCAAACCAGAGCATAGTGTATGGACAAGGCGTTCAGAGTTGCATGCAAAAGCTTTTTGCATCAGTGTTTACGGATGATAATTAAAAATACGCGGGACCATATCAGACAAACCGGCACACAACCTGCTCAAGAATTTTTCTCCGTATACACTCAGATATAGTCTTTCATGCGTGATAATCCACAGAATGGCAGATCTTGAAACCTCTTCTTAATGAAATCTAATTTGTCATGTTAAGTGTTTTGTAAAATCTAAAGGATGGAAATGATAAACAATGAATTGAGACTTAAAATGGAGAAAACACTTAGTGTAATAGGCCACAACCTTATGGTAGACTGTGTACACAAAAGTGCCTTTGAGAAGGTGAGACAGAGAAAGGATGAAGAAAGTTCTACATCCTGCAGATTTAGTTCCAACCTGCTCCAACTCGCTTCTAGTGAGACTGAAGACCTTTATTAGCCGGTTCAGGCATGTTTAATTAGGGTTGGAGCTAAACTCTGCAAGACAGTGTCCCTCAGGAACAGGTTTGGACACCCCTGTTCTACAGAAACCAAACTAGGCAGCACAGATGCAACAGCAAGTAACTGAAGCAACACCTTGTTGGATGCCATTTCGCTAACAGAGCGGTGGGTCTGAATGGTCTCCAACTGGTCCAAACACCAGTCAAGCTCCTCCAGAGTCTCCCGGGCCAGCTGCTGGTATGTCTCATCTGCACAGGACATAAGACACAGCAATCAGCACCACATCACGACAGTACTGTCATATGCATCTAACACTCACTGTAGGACACAGCGAGAACTTCGTTTGTGAACAGTGGGGATGTTGTTTCCTGACAGGAGGAAGTAAAGAATTGTCTGAGTGATGTCTTCATAGAAAAACTTCCAAGCATGAATATTTCAAGAACTTCATATGGAGAGAGATCAAATGCCTCATAAATAATAGATCTTTTCCCTCGTAAGAATGAATAATCATATTTTTTTTTAAAACAGGAAAAAAGAAAATTATAGGAAGACGACTATGACTGTTAAATTGCCAAAATCATGTGATATAAACTGATTTATAAGCTTATAAAAGTATCAAAGAACCTCAGTGAATACTTTTAGGATGAATTAGAACAACAAGCAAGGTTCATCAATGTCTAACCTCACTGACCTCAGTTTACATGCAAACCAGTAACCTGTCAGCACAAGAAAACCATGTTTATAAGACTTTTAAAAATCATTCCATTTATTATGTGAGGTAAAGGATAATGCAGAATTGAATATTGCAAAATGTAAGCAGGAAACTTTTACGGACTCATATTCTCTTCTTGTGCAGTTTCTACAGATGCAGCATTTTGACTACACAACTTCAGCTTGGGCTGCATAAGATAAGACCAAATTTTATAATTTCTTGGGTCAAAAAAAAAAGAGTGTGAATTGTTTGCTTAGGCCAGATGAGCTCAATCCACAGTAAGAACACTTTCCTGTTACATTGTCAGACATGCACACTTCAGTAAGCCAAAATAACACAGGTTACGGTGTTTGTATGCAAGGTGAAATTGTGGTAATGGGCAAAAATCTACTTTGTTTTGATTGGCTTATGCTTAAGCCATTTAAAAGGAAAATGGGTTTAGCGTGAATTTTCAGAAAATATCTCAATATTTTGGCAATAATGATAATTAGACGATGTGTTGTTGAGCGTATTATTGTGCAGGTACCTTGGCAGCTTTAGGACTGCCATGGACAGCTGACTCCTAAAACTTTTGATATTCTTCATATTCTGTGAATTGGTTAGTTTGCAGGAGTAACAGAAGTTGACTTTTAAGTTTAAATTGATTTTCACCTTTTATGGGCATTTTTACCTTTATAAAGCCACTTTTTTCTAACCTAATTAAATGTATGCATCATCTTTTTGTGTCAAATTCATAAATTTAATCAATAAATTCAAAAAGTAAGACACTATAGGACTGTTACCAATCAATTAAAATCAGTATCAGCAAAATTTGTGTTTGCAATGAAGAGGCGGCACAGAATCTGCGACTGAATTGGCATTTACATGCATTTACACAGGCTATTTAATGCAGGACATGAATGCATTTAACCTGCAGTTGCAAATGCATAAATACTGTTTTGATGTTTAAAAAAATGCTGAATACTGATATTTGAAATGATTTTCGGGAAAAAAAGGAAAATATACCTAAAATAGCCAGTAGGTAGCAGCAAATTACTGCAGGAGTAAGTCATTGAGTCATTCATTCAACTGATTCATTCAAACTGTAATGAAACACCATAGTGTGTTGCTCAGAGATGCAAAACAGTTTTGCTATAGCTTTAATAAAATTAAAGCTACAGCAAAACTTAAATTATTTTCGTTGAATAAATAGAACAAAAAGTCAGTTAATATTAACTAATTGTTTATTTAACTGTTCTTTCAACCTTTATCGCATTTGCAATTGTGCTGATTTTTGGAGAAAAAGCTACTCTTTGTGTGATATTAACTATATAAGATGATATTAATATAAACTGTATATAAATGTCACATGGTGGCAGTTTTGCCATCTCACGTTGAATTTTGGGGGAATTCTAAATGTATTTTAAGACTAAATCAAGCAATGAAAGCATTAACTCTAAATGTGCTCACACATTAGTCTAACCTACATCACATAGTGTTAGAGTGCACTCTCTGGGTGTGTTTTTGTTTGGTTTTTGCAATACACATGATAATGAACTCGATCATCGTTTAAACAACAATTACTATATTATCGCACACCCCTAACTGCAATACGCAACCTGCTCAACAGAAGGGAGAATCTACATACTATTGACCATGTAATGTATATAAGAAGATCTGATGAGGGCTCAAGTTAAAGTGATATCTTAAATAAGAAAATATTTATATATAATTATGTAACTGCTTTTTATCATAGCTGATTTATTTTAGAAGTTCAACATGTGAAGCACCTTCACTGCTGATACGCTTCAGAGTTCCTAATATAAACTAGCGGCTCAGGGCTGTTATTTGGCTAGTTAAAGCATCTGGTTAGGTTCCAGACCTGTTTCCCATATGGCTCCACTATTTCTGATGCTGTAATGCATTTTACTGGCAACAGTGCCTACAAGAGGAAGTGTATGCGTAATGTGAGAGACACTGTGTGGGAGAGTGCTAGTGTGGGAGATAGAAAGCTCACCAGTGACTAAGTTACAGTACAGTAAATATACCTGAGAGCGTTGCTGGGGGAACCGTGGGTTGGCTGGTCACTGGTGACCTCCTGTGGACAAAAAGATAATTACATTAGCAATAGTGGTGGAGGTTGCCCTCTACTGGCATAAATCCAGTTAGCACTGCTCACTGGGAGGAGGCCTGCACTTGTTATGAACTGAGTAATATAAAAATATATAAAATATAAAAATACTGCTAAAAATATTATTTATTTTAAAATGTGTAATATATAAATATTACAGTGTAAAAAAATACACATTTTATATACATACTATATATAATTAAATTTTATATCAAAACTTTTTTTCACATAAAATAAAGTCCCTAGCATAAAATCTTGTTTTTATGTTAGAATTAAGAGTTAGGGTGTGTGAATATGCTTTATTTTCTTCATTATTCATCATGAATAAAATATAAAAATGCTTTATTGGAAAGGACACATTGATGGCCATAAGGGGGCAGAGCAGAAATAATGAAACTGTTGCATCAAAGCTGGAAGAGCTGAACTGACTTGTTGGTGGGAGTCGTGACGTTGGCGAGAATTGTGAAGTTGCTTCTGACAGTTCGTAGACTAGCCAACACCTGTTTGGAAAAGGAGAAGGAAAAGAGAGAGAGAGAGAGAGAGAGAGAGAGAGAGAGAGCGCAGGTGAACAGCAGGATATCACTCAACTCCACCTCAGCAAGTCATGACAAGCAATTAGCACTCATTATATACTGTTTGCCAGACACAACAGTGGGTCTTACCTGAGCAAAAGGGGTGACTATGAGATCTTCAGCATGACTGTGGAAAGAGGAAAGAGCAGTTCCAGTAAAATGAAAGAAAAATAAATACTATACACTTTGGCAAATGTTTACAAATATGACCCTGGACCACAAAAGCAATCTTAAGTAGCATGGGTATATTTGTAGCAATAGCCAAAAATACATTGTATATGGGTCAAAGTTATCAATTTTTCTTTTATGCCAAAAATCATTAGGATATTAAATAAAGATCATGTTCCATGTAGATATTTTGTAAATTTCCTACCGTAAATATATCAAATCTTAATTTTTGATTAGTAATATATCCATTGCTAAGGACTTCATTTGGACAACTTTAAAGGCGATTTTCTCAGTATTTTAATTTTTTGCACCCTCAGATGCCAGATTTTCAAATACCTGTATCTCGGTCAAATATTGTCCTAACAAACCATATATCAACGGAAAGCTTATTTATTATAAATCTCAATTTCAAAAAATGGACCCTTATGACTGGTTGTGTAGTCCAGGGTCACAAATGGTCTTTTAACAATATTCAGATGCAGCCAGAATCATCCCCAGGTGTGAAGAAATAGATTCAACCCAACATCAAAACATGCAATTTTTTTATGGCCATAATCCAAGCAGCCGTCACAGTGGTCACTGCTGCATGCTGGGAGTGTGAGCTCTTCTAAGGATGTAACAGTATTATACTGAGACGGGTAAAGAGTGATTTAGTCGATGTGCTTAATGCTGCATGGTGATTCTGGGATAAAAGAACTTCCTATGAGGCCTTTTAGAAATGAAAAGTGAAGACAGTAAACAGTGAGACTGTGCTGTGTGTTGAGGGAGACGGCTTACCCCTCACTGTTGATGGAGGAGTTTCGTGACATGGTCTTGGGGGACATGTCGTAGTCAGAGTCGGAGCGGTAGAGGAAAGATTCTCTTCTCTGACTCTGAGGGAAGGAGGGATGGAGCACCAGCCCAGGACTCGCCTGCGAATCCATAGGGCTGCGGCCAGGAGAGGGCCCATTCTCCCCATCATAGCTGTAGAGAGAGAAACCAAAATGACAGGGAGAGAAAGTAAAAATGCATGTCTTGTCATTTAGCTCAAACAAAGCTTGGCCAGTGGCAGCTTTAGATTTCCAGTCTCTGGCCAACACAGCACAAATAGAGATGTGAAACACAAACAATCACAATTGTCTCTTACTCTAGAGACAGCAAACGCTCTCTGAATGTATAAAGAGCTGATGAAGACTGTGTTACCTTGAACAACCAATAAAGGAAATCACCAGCCTAATCAGAGAAGAATCCTCAGCCACCACTTCACAATTTATATTCTATGAGCACTCTGTGGCTTAAAGAAATAGTTCACACAAAAATGAAAAATCTGTTATTATCTGCTTACCCACATGTCATCAAACCCATATGCATATCCTTTTTTGTGTGTGAAATAGAAAATTATTTTTCTTTTCAAATAGTAGAGCATAGCACTAGCAATGCCAAAATCATGTGTTTGATTCCCAGAGTGTGCATTAACTGATAAAAAATATATACTATGAATGAAATGTAAGTCATTTTGGATACAACTTTGCCAAATGCATAAATGTAAGTTGCATGTGCTGTAACCAAATGTGACATGTCAGTTCAAACAAGCGAAATAGAGACCTGGGAGCTGCCGTAGAACATTTTCTATTCTTAATACTTCAGAAAGCGTAGAATATGGTGATGTGGACATCTTTTATGGTGTCTTTTTGGTCCTTCATATTTCACAGAAAAATAACCACAAAGTTTTGGAACCACATGTGGGTGAGTTAATAATGGCATAATTTTAATTTTGGGAGAACTGCTGCTTTAATCTTTACACTAAACACAGACATCTGTGGAAGGACTAATCCACACAGTTTTAGCATTAAACATGTGACTAGTGGAAAAGTACCGGATACGGTGTCTGACCCCATCTGGGGTTATAATAGATGTACTGTATTTGTTCAGTTATCGTGGCTCTGTGATAATGAATGAAGACTAGTCATCCGGAGAGCCTAATGACTGCAGAGCTGAAAGTGAGCAAGAAACTTATTGCAGGTCATTGGCCTGTAGTAAACAAGGCATATAATGCCACCAAATTCAAATGCAAAAGCAGACATAATAAAGGACAGGAGGAATATTGGAAACAGTGCAAAGAGCACAGCTCATCCTCAAACCATTTGACTGGGATCACCAGAGCCTCAAACATCTAAAAAAGCATTTGCCAGGGGTCAGGGGTCATGGGCAAGGTGAGAGAAAAGCCAAGCAGAAGAAAGACAGGGCTTTTGCATGATTCCCAATTCCTCAGCTCTGGTTCCAGCCTCTTCTGAGTCATGCCGGGAATTATGGGTACCAGCACCAGCGAAACCTCAAACCAAAGCCTACACTTCAGAAGTGAAGCGTCAGAACTAGACGCCTGCCAAGACTTCAGTCTCTCTCTCGCGCTGTCAGTCACTCTTTCCTCCCCCTCACTCCCTCGCTTCTCACAGACAAAATACTAAAGCCCCTCTTCCCACACGCAGTGCATGAGGCATCTGAGCTCGTCTCCTGCCCCTAACTGCAGAACTGAAGGTACCTTTTAGCCTGTGGCTATGGAAAGCTCCTGTTTCTGTGTGGCAGCTGGTGAGCCGGATCTGGACTACGCCTAGGTTCAAATAGTTTTTATGCCAGTTGTTTACATTTTCTTTATCACACAGACATGCTTCAAGTGCTACAGAACTTGAAACGTGCCTGAGCTGGTTCTTTCTAGCAGCTGCCGTTCCCCTCTCTCTGGAGATCCCGAGTGATGTGAATCCACAGTAAACAGGCCCTGCCTGTCCTCTCTACATGCCCCTTGAGACAAACACCGCCTCAGGCTCTTGACCTACACCTCCTCTTCCCTCACCATATCGCACTTTTTCTGCTTCCATCTAAACCCTTCCTTTTTATAGTTGCTCCTTTTTTCCCCCGCTCTCACACTCCTTATCTCGCTGCTCACAGAATTCCTCTCGCAGCGATGGGAAGCCCGAGCGACATGAGCGACAGAAAATGGAGTGCACAAATACTTAAAAAAAGCTTGAGGAGAGCAAAAACATGAAGCAGGAGAGGAAGAGCAAGAGGGAGGGGGGTGACTCATGGCCTATCTAAATATTTACATGCCCTAGGTGCATGTATGGCTTCTTCCAAAACCATTTTATTTTTCCAGCAACAACTGCAACTCCAATTACACATGACAACACACAGTTGACCTTAAAGAGTCAACGTACCACTGCTTGTCACTATCTGCATAACTACAGCAGTCAGGCTTTACTGCGCAGTCCAAATAGCAGCTTTCTGTAAACCCATTTCCTATTATGAAGAACAAGCTCTTTTTTTTCAGCATTAACACGGCGCCTTTCTCTCAGAATGTGTTGTTTTTCTTGCACTGTATTCATGCCTGTAGAGGTAGTGTGTGTATGTGTGTGTGTGTGTGTGTGTGCAAGAGAGAGAGAGAGAGAGAGAGAGAGAGTGAATGTGTGGGCGCACACGAATGCTCCTGCTTTTCTGTCTGTGCTTCACTTTAATGCCTCCTGTAGTCATGTGACATTTGTGCTGCTCAGAGACTATCCACAAAGGAGCGAACAATAAGAAATGAGAAGCCTTGTCAACCAGTTTCCCCCTCTCCTCCCCTTTCTCGTGTTGTGATTCGAGCCCCTCTCTTTCTCTTTCACCCTCGTTCTACCTCCTTCTCTCCTTTTTACCAGTATCTGTCGTCTGTCTCTCAAAGATCTCTGCCTTTCACTGCCTCCTTCTCTGTAATTTGTGTCTATGACTGTGACTCAGCCCAGAATAAAAAGCAAGTAGAATGCATGCTGGGATATTGGGGTTTTCATTTGTTTATAAGGCACAAGAGACACACTCGCTATATCCTCATAGATACACAATCAAAGGGCATTGTGTGTTTGTGTGTATGTGTCAAAAACTGCATTGCTAACTCTTGGAAATCTAAAACTGAGCTCCAATAATTGAAGGAATACGATATTCGCTGTTTTGGGAATTAATATAAACACCACTACCATCAAGTTGCACACGTATGTGTGCAAATGGCGTGTATTAACAATCATAAAATAATTGTGGAAGACGAAGCAGCAATTATTTTGCTTCAGTAACCAATAAGGGTGGAAAAATGCATTAAGCTTTCATCATAGATAATGTACTCATAAAATACACACACAACGCACTTTTTCACACGCTGTGAATGCAGGAAATGCCATTGGCAGCTCCTGCTTTCATTTGGCGATAACAGAACCCCTGAAGAGTAGCACTCTGGACAATGACATGATGATCATAGGGGGCACAGAGGAAAGGATTTGTGCCAGCTGGGTGAGTTTCCTATAAAAGATAACACATTAGCATCAGCACATCCCTGTGCCTCTGAAAACAGACCCTAGCGAATTGATTGGGTTGTTTATGTATCTTCTACGCCTCGCTAAATGACCTCGGAGTGACGGTAAAAAGCTGCAACCTTACAATAATTCCAGAAGACAAGAAAAGCAATTACTGCTTTCAAATACAAAGGTGCTCAAACTGATGCATACCAAAGTCTAAAAATAAAAGAAACCGTTATCCGGTAAAAGTCCTGAGGGAAGAATTAAAATTCATAATAGCTCACACATGTGCCCCCTGAAGGCTTCACACAATGAGGATGTCGTCCTAACGTCCAAGAGGCTGCCTGAATGTGACAGCACAATTAAAGTAATTTGATAAATGTTGTACCGTCCTCTACACAGTCCAGGAGAGTGTGAGTGGAGGCATGATTCTTACATTCAGAGCTTTTCGAGATGGCAGTTTTGAAATTAATTGAATATAAATCTGGGCCTATGAGTAATAGAGTGTGTAATGCTCTAAAAGAAGTAGCTTTGAGTCACAAGGATTTGGACTAAAAGACGACTCGCCAAATAAATGCATGCACTAAAACTACCTCCATTTTCCCTCCGAGATCATAATCTTAATGCCGCCACCATGTAATCCCAAATTTATAGGTGAACCATCGACCCCTCATCTGAAGAGCTTGTCTCAAGTACACACTGTAGCACTTACTCCCTATTTGCCACTACAAAGTGTTCCAGGAGCTCATTGCCAATGTTCTCACTTACAGCGCAATAATAAAGGAATTTGATTATGTTCCATTAATACTCTGGGTTTTAAAAGGCTTTGAAGTTTGACTCAAGAAGCTGATTGAATTAATTAAAACTTGGTGTACAGTATGTGAGGGACAGCATGAAGGATGTACAGGCTCACTCCATCCAATGACCCTCTTATTGATTCCTTACTACCAGTAAACACAAATCCTGGGCCCTGGAGACTCTCGAGCTCCCTGGGCACATGGCTGCAGTCCATCAGCGGAGCTGAGTGAATTCTTTAAGTGGGAAGAGCAATTAAACAAAAAAAAGACCTCTTGCCAAAAAAAACCCTTCATTCTCTCCCTTTCAGTTAATGATTAATGCCTCCCCCGACCCCCAACCACCACCGCCCGCTCGCCCGTTCCCAGCACGGCAGCCTGAATGGAGAGTGACAGTTATTTCCTGCCTCCACTTTCTCCGCTGCCAAGCACAGATGCTTGTTGCTTGTGCACACCAATGCCCCCGATGACTGCCTCCCCCTCTCCTCACCCAGGCATTTAGCACCTGGTTGATTGCTGCATGCAGGGAGGGGGCCAGAGGAGAGGGTAGATGTTGGGGAGTGGGGAGCAATCATAAAATCAGTGGCAACTGTATATGATGCTGTCAGATCGCTGGCTCTTTAATCAGCAGCTGATACCATGTGATAGAGCTTTTATTGTGGCGCTCTGTCCCTTTGGCAGCGCATTACATTGAACTGTGTCTCATCAGTCCCCGCTCTGACTCACAGAGATATTTAAGGGAGCGTGTGGAACACTTTCTTCCAGCAGCTAGAGTCCTGGTGAAACCTACAAGGCTCCTGATGTTCCCCCCACATGACGGTCCGCTGCTCAGCCTCTTCCCTCGAGACAGGTGAGTGACTGGCTCCCGGAGGGCAGGTAAGCATAGAAGCTGAGAGCCGGCTGTGATCTGTGCCCTGTGTCACAGTCCCGCACAAACACGCAGGCAGGACTGAAAGAGGCAGGCTGGCCATGTTGCGCTTCTGGCGTGAAATCATCTTGCTGGACACTGTGCTCCAGTCAGATAAGAGAGCTGGGGATTACAGCAGATTATCTGACAGACAGGATCAGAAGCACCCCATTGAAAGTGTCCCAACAGTGAGAGCTCTACCATTACAGACAAGCCAGGCATCTGCCCTCAGGAAGAGGCTTTAAAGCCTTGATACCATTGATTCAGCTGTACAGTCATTTCTCTGAGAGCCATTGAGAAGATTGCTTTTACTATCTATATTATGGCTGGATGCATTTCCAAATTCCATATAAGCCTCGGATTTGCACATAAGAGTGACTCTTCTGTGGTGTGCATTGTGCAATGTCGGAGTCCTGTACAGACATGATGGGCTGCCACAAAACTTGCTTTACTACCATCCTGCTCCCTTCTCTGATCAGTAATTCGTTCACTTATTTCTTCTTTTGGTTGATATCTCTATTTTCATTAAAATCCTTGTGGGATACCTTTCAGTTCTTATTAGACAAATGATATTAGCACACTGCTGACTTCAAGAACAGTACACCGTCTTCGCTATAAATACACCCCAGAAAATTTTGTCAGCATTAACATCAGCATTTATGTCTTTCCAAACCAGTGTAACTTTCTTCATTCCACAGAACACAAAAAGAGAAGACTGATACTTCCAAGCTTTAAAAGGAAACAAAAACAAACTATCATACATAGTCTTTTTAAAGGGATAGTTCACCCAAAAAAGAAAAATTCTGTTATTTATTACTCACCCTCATGTTGTTCCAAACCTGTAAGACATTTTTTTCATCTTCTGATTACAAATTAAGATATTTTCGATGGATGAAATCAAAGGCCCAGAAAAGTAGTAAGAACATCATTAAAATAGTCCACGTGACATCTGTAGTTTAACCATAATGTTACAAGAATACTTTTTGTGCGCAAAGAAAACAAAAATAACGACTTTATTCAACAATTTCTTCTCTTCCATGTCAGTCTTTAATGTGTGTTCACGACAGTACCACGACACATGCATGTGCATTCCTCTGACTGAAAACAAGCTGCAGCGCATCCGATTTCTACGTCAGAATACCGGCTCCTGCGTCAGCAGCATCACGTGAATGTGAAATGGTTGAATAAAGTCTTGATTTTTGTTTCCTTTACAGAAAATTCGTCATTTATTGTATTTGAACGGAAAAGATCAACCAGTATCACAATTTCATCTTTAGTGTTTCAGGGAACAAAGAAAGCCATACAAGTTTGGAACGATTATCTTTGAATTACAATTTTTGGGTGAACTATTCCTTAAAATCTTTCAAAATTGATGCCTAAAAACATAACCCTTGTTGTCAGAGGCGTCATGCCCATTCAAAGTGAGGGGGCACGTGCCCCCTCAGATTTCTGAGCCAAGTGGATTTTGAATGCAGCTTCCAAAAGACAAAAAAATAGCCGATTAATATTTTTTATATTTGATACAATCACACAGGTGTGACTCAATCGTCACAGCATCACCTGCTAAATTCAAATCTGCGTACACTGGCTGGTGCTGAGCCAGAGACAGACGCGTTTGTACAGCGCTGCATTATAACCAATCACACACGATTCTGTTGAGCTTATGAATGCAATGACCAATCAGAGACGTTCAGATGAGTCATCGCTGAAACGTGGTGTTTTGTTCACTTGCTCGCTGACTGAATTATCTGGCGAATTCTCTCATCAGAAACAACAAAGTGCAGATGTGCGTACAAATGTAAGTACGATATTCATTTCACAGTGTAAACAGCTTCAGTGATTTTAATGGGAGTTTTTGAGAGTGCCTGAACTCTGGCTAGATTGAAGGGAAAATGTTCTTTGATAATGTAGCTTAAATGTTCTTTGCTCTCTGTAAAATGAAAGTTTTATCATTAGTAACTTACAATATTGTTATTAAATTCACATTAAATACAAAGTCAGTCGTATTAAAAATATTTTATGGCATGACACCCATATCTGGTACTTAAGTAAAAAGTCTGGTTTTTATGCGTAGTTAATAGATTACACTATTAGTCTACTTTGTCCATCACCATTTATTGATCAAATAACATAATCTATAAAGGTGCAAAACGCATTTACTTACACATATTTGAGAATCAAGATATTTCCTATTTCGAATAAAAAGAAAAAAATAAATAAATAAAAAATAAGCCTATATCAGTTATACAGTGCTATCGTGGCTGCTGTGTGTCACATGACGAGCATGACCCCACCCCTCAAAAATCATGTGCATGACGCCTCTGCTTGTTGTGAACAGCATTCGTGACTGGCAGGCTGACTGCAATAAATTATTCTATTCGCTGCCCCACTGCGCTCTCCTCTCAACCCCATCCTGCAGTGTCACCCAGCTGTGACCTCATAACAGCAAACTTCACCCAGTGAACCCCACTGCCGTGCCACAGTAGCCATCACTGAGAAACATTACTCAGTGGTGTTGGTGCTGCCCGAGCCAAGCAGCCAACAGCTTGCCAGCTTCCTGCTCATATACTCAAATCTGACTAATTCCTACTGAGTACAGCCATTGGCACCCCAAAGGCTCTCTCTCCCACCGCTACGTTTGCTCCTCTCAATCCCTAGTGCGCACTAACCTTTTATATGGAAATCGTCCCTGTGCATCTAGGGGCCATGAGGAGTAATGGGAAACTATTAAGAATCTGGTTTCCAGCATTCACATCTTTTAACAAGCTTTAGTGAACTGAAATGTCAGGGGGAAGTCCCGAACAAGTGTTTGTTTTAATGAGGGTTGCTTGCGATTAGCATCTGTCTGCTTTCAACACTCAGCAGCACTTCCATCCTCACTGGTTTCAGTAAACTGGGATTTATAGTATATGAATATAGTTATGAATATATAAACGGACTGGGAGGAAGATACACAAAGGACCATTTACATTTGAAACTGTTTCATTCTCAGACACAATAGCTGCTCTGAAAAATACAAAGTCTTGAGCTTTGTTTACATCTTACGCCAGCGAAAAACAGACCCTTAGGTAGGCTGCGGTGCTCCATTTCACTGCATGACGACATATTGATTTGTTAATAGCATCAATTGAACATCATTTCCTGGTGTAATGACCAAGACAAAGAAGTTACTGGGGGAAGGAATTCCATAATCAAGAGAGCAGTGGTCAGTTGGCTATCTAACAAAAGCCCTTCAGAGACATCATTAGAGACATCGCAGCTGAACTGGAAATACAGTTAACACACTGATCCATCTAATGAGCCAATCAGAGATATTGACACCGGCTCGGATCCGGTAAATGCATCATCCTGTGCTTTTAGACAGCACATAGAGTCTCATGCTGCATACACCAAATCTGTAATATACAAACCAGCTTCCAGAGCTGCACCCCCGCCCTGATCTCCTAGTGCAGCCCACACACAGAGGGGTATTTTTAGCGTATCACCCTGTCTCTGAGATGGAAAGCATAACTCCCCCTCTGCAGGCTGGGGCTGCTGGGGCTCTGTTATTTTAATCCAGACTGGAGAGAGAGAACGAGAGAGATACAGAAAAAGACAGAGGGAGTGAGTCATCAAGAGCTACCTTTGTGTCACTGTAGAGTTGTCTTCTGCGCCACCATCATCTCTCCATCTCTCTCTGCACCAATCTATCTTATGCATTACAGTCACATAACATTGCTATCTATCTATCTATCTATCTATCTATCTATCTATCTATCTATCTATCTATCTATCTATCTATCTATCTATCTATCTGTCTGTCTGTCTGTCTGTCTGTCTGTCTGTCTGTCTATCTATCTATCTTTTTGTAGAATACAGTTGTGGTAAAAATGGGAAGTGAAAAGATCTGAGTGACTCTGACAAGGGCCAAATAGTGATTGCTAGACAACTGGGTCACAGCATCTCCACAATTCATGTGGGGTGTTCCCGCAATGCAGTGGTTAATAACTACCAAAAGTGGTGCAAGGAAGGACAACTGGTGAGCTGGCATCAGGGTCATGGGTGCCCAAGGCTCAATGATGCATATGGGGAGCGAAGGTTAGCCTGTCTGGTCACACAGAAGAGCTACTCTAGCTCAAATAGCTGGACAACGTAATGCTGGCCATGATAGGAAGGTGTCAGAAAACATCACAGTTTGCTGTGTATGGAGCTACATAACGACAGATTGGTCAGAGTGCCTATGATGTCCCCTGTCCACTACCAAAAGTCCCAGAACTATACCATGCAGCAATAGAAGTAGGTTGCCTGGTCTGATGAATCACATTTTCTTTTAGATCAGGTGGATGGCTGTGTGCGTCATTTACTAGGGGAAGAGATGGCAGAAGGATGCAGGCAGATGCAGTCTTATGCTCTGGGCAATTTTCTGCTAGGAAACCTTGGGTCCTGGCATTCAAGTGGATGTTACTTTGATGTGTATTACCCACCTAAAGACTGTTGCAGACCACGTACACCCCCTCATAGCAATGGTGCTCCCTGATGGCTGTGGCCTTTTTCAGCAGGATAATGCACACTGCCACACGGCAACAATTGTTCAGGAATGGTTTGAGGAACAAAATTGCCTTGGCCTCCAAATTCCCCAGATCTCAATCTGATTGAGCATCTATGGGATGTCCTGGAGCAAATCCGATCCATGGAGGCCCCACCTCGCAACCTATAGCACTTGACTGTTCTGCTAATTGTTTGGTGCCAGACACCACAGGACACATGCGTACGTTTTGTGAAGTCCATGCCTTGATGCATCAGAGCTGTTTTGGAAGCATGAGGGGGTTGATATTAGGCATATTGTGGTTTTAATGTTGTGGTTAATTAGTGTAGATATATAGATATAGATATAAAACCCTATCAGTGACAATTGGTTTAAGACTACACAGGAAGCTTGGTTTCCCCTAAAAAGGCATCAATGATGAATTTATGATTTATAAATATTAATAAAATAATGATTTCTAAAAAATTATAGATATTGTTCATGCTTATATATATATATATATATATATATATATATATCTTTTGTACTAAATATAATTTAAGTGGATCATGAAGAGCGCAATGTGATATTCTAGGTATTACTTCTATTTTGTAGTAATACTTAGAATATCACATCACACTCTTCGTGATGTACTCTAATCTAAATGAATCTGTGCACAGGATTCCATGAACAGATGGTGCAGAGAACCCCATTGAAGCCAGGCTTCACTGGGTGTCTATGACAGATACCTGTTACGTTGATTTAATGGAGCAAAGGTCGCTGTTCATTGGACAAGAGGCTCTAAAAACGTCATTTTGAGTCCTGCCGTGACACTGTGCTTCTATGGGAGTTTACGAGAGCATTATGTGCACGGTTTGCATTGGAAAGAAAAAAAATCAGATTTTTCATTGGACACTGGGATTTAAATCACTGTTGTTTGTTTTATTATCATGCCTGGAAGCACTGCTTCTCAATATGAACTATCAAAGGATAAGGACTTTGCAACACATGAGCACTAATTGAAATTTAAGTTTAATTAGAGAAGCATCTTTTAAAATCAACATTACAAATCGTCTATCTATCTATCTATCTATCTATCTATCTATCTATCTATCTATCTATCTATCTGTCTATCTGTCTGTCTGTCTGTCTGTCTGTCTGTCTGTCTGTCTGTCTATCTATCTATCTATCTATCTCTTTTGATTTCCATTTTCCATTTGTGTTATTTCCACGGTGTAAATCTGAAGTTCCTATCTTCCCTCTTTGTGCCAGGCAGTATATTAATAAGATTTTATCTAATAAGGCAACCTTCACAATTGATTTGTCACACAAAATTTATAAGACACAATGATATGATACCAGAGTATGAAAAACATATCATGAATGCTGACTGGTATTATGAGGGAAAATTAAACGAGTTTAATTGTAGGAAACAGGATAAGACATGTGAACAATGTTTTCATTTGCTAATTGTGTTTTATTATTCACTGTTGAATTTTAAAATCAATCTCCAGGTTATGGTGGTTGACCTTGCAGAATGGCATTGACAGACAGATGAGTGGCACTGAACTGCCAACAGTGGAGAGCAATAAAAGATTTAAACAGAAGCCTATGAGGGTACATTCACTTCAACACAGGTTTTACACCTATATTTCTTAGGATTAATTAAGTTATCCTGAGAGGATAATAATTATGCTCATTGATAGAAAAGGCAAAAACAGTCATTAGTGGGAGAGGGAAGAAATCTACTCCATGGAGCATTTTGCTTAAACCGCATGAACCGCATTCAACCTGAGGCTACACGCTACTCACATTGTGTTGTTTTTGGAGACTCTGTCAAAGCTAAAAAGTTGAAAAAGATTTGAGACTATTTATTACTATAATTATTATTACTAAAAATAATATTTTAAGTTAGACTGTCTGGAGGAAGCGTCAGGCCCTTTTCATAATGCCGAGGCGCCACCTGACGTCTGTCTATCTGTGAATACGTCGTGTCACTCCAGCTGTGAAGCCTCTCCAAAATCAATTTTCGCTGAATGTTTGCAGCCTTGACCTCTATCAGAAAATGGGCATCAGCCGTGGTTGACACCAACTTGCTTTTAAGAACAGCTCATATTCTGGCTCAGGGATGTTATGGTTTCTTATCGAATCCCACTGGCTTTTATTTATAGTGTTTTCATGCACTTTTATAGTTCATGTGATTTGATTGTGTTTGACGTCGGGCTACATTGAGGCAATGGCCTGCATCACGTTGAGCTTTATGTGAGAGTTTATCATTTTATCTTCAATTGGAAAAGCGGCTGGATTATTTTAGACACTTGGGTCCAGGGCTGGTAATGCTGAAGGATCCATTTAGGCTGTGCATCTAGACTTATGCGCTAAAAATGGGCTATTCATAGACAGCATCTTTGTTTCTGCAGCTGCATTTGTCTTATCTGGTCCTATCTCTCCCACTCGCTCATGAACAAAATCATTCTTTTTCAGCTCCTTTTACCTCTTCTCTTGTGTGTCTCTTAGCACTTTCACAATCTATTCTGTCACTCCTCAGTACACAGAAAGTAAATCTCTCTCTGTCGTTCCACATCTGACCACCCTCTGATGAATGGACTTCAATCACTGCTCAGCCAAGTGATACATTAATGCATATAGACATTTTGTTTCCACTGATATTTATGATGGTAATTGGAGGCGAGACATATAGGAAGCATTGTGGTTACTGACTGCGCACTGGGAGTAGTTATTGGCGGTGGATTGAATGGATGCAGCGGAGGAAGCGGTTATTGGTGGAGAGATTACAAAAGGGCAGAAAACAGTGCAAGTAGAAAAGCTATACGTACAATGGAAGAAACGCTTTTTTTCTATTTACATGTGACAGCAATGAAAACACGGATTGATGTGAAAAAAAAAAAACACAGAGTAGAATGTGTCCAAAACCAATCAGAATGAGGAAGAACTTGTTATTGAGGAGTGTTGTCGAACTCCCATTGCGTTGTGCATAATTGTTTTCGGTTACTGAGCAACATAACAACTTGACACATTAATATAAAATTCAGCTGATGTGCAGTGGCTTTAAACGTGGCTCATTGTGGTTTTGTAATATTACTTTATTTTGTTTTTAACTCATGTTACATAATGTGAAGCTGTTTGGGCACTGATGTCAGATTTATCATTCATTTGTTATGAATAATCATCTTTTGGATGGCATCCATCGAGTTCCAAATAAAAAGAGAAAATAATGAAATCAGATGAAGTATCTTTCGTTTGTTAAGTTACAGTCCGATTATTATTTTTTTTTTTTAAATATATGCCATTTTTGATGATTATCCAGAAAAAAATATATACATATTTGTTACACACATATATATATATATATATATATATATATATATATATATGTGACTACCCTGCTGCGTAGAGTTTGGGTAACAGTTGAGAGAGTAGAGTTACTGTGACAACTGCAGCGCATCCTCAGACAACAAAGAGGACCGCTTGGGCAACCACTGACTCTCTCTTGTCTCTGTCTCTCTCATTTATTGTTAAGGTTAGTTAAATTTATTAAAATTTCATGCCAAACTACAGTTTACATGCTTTAGTGTGTTAATAATTTGTTTCAATTGATCATTTGTGTAATTGTGTAATTTTAATGCTTAAGTGATAGAGAAATCCATTCATGTATCATTTAATCATGAGTCATTTTTGTATCACTTGTGTTACTTACCTGAAATACTTACCTGAGTTGTTGATCTGAGATATTTATGAGTAAATCCAGATGTGTGGAAGATCTAGAACATTTCTGTATATATGATTATTTAGTTATTTATTTACTGTGATTTGATTTAAATATTTATATGTGTTAATGACTACTATGATTCAAAGTGTTCTAATGAAATACAACGTTTATTAAAGACAACAAAAAGGACCGCTTGGACAACCACTAACTGCTATTTTTCAAGTTGTTTTAGCCAATAGCCAATGCCAATAACGATAATATGTTTCCTTTTGTTTTGAAACAAAACCAAGTCTCTCCTGTGCAGAAACAAATTATTTTTTAACTTTGGGTAGTTTTAAGCAAAAAATGATTTTTTAGAACAAATAAATATTATAAAATATTATTAAAGAGAGTACATTGAATGCTTTGAAAACAACTATAATAAAATCGATGTCCGCTGTTTTTTCCCCCAGACAGTTGCAGTTGAATCTTTAACATTTTACCGTATTTGTGAATTTAACATTAATAGATGGTCTAAAGCAAAAGAGCTGTAAGAATTTTAAAAATCTTTTAGAGCTCTTTGTATTTAAGTTTTCATAATCCATTTGAAAAAATGTTGCATACTACAGTAATGAATGAAACTGTATGTAGTAAATAATTTAATTTACAACTGCCATGTTTGTGATTTTTATTCATGTAAGCTATATCTTCTAAACATTAAAATCGATGTTTACATTTTAAGCCTTTATCGGCTGATTCCGATAATATTGTGCATCCCTAATATACTGATTAAATGGATTGATTATATAACTAATTTCCAATCATGTTAGAAGATTTTAGTCATACTGTCCACCCCTAGCAGCTAAAAGGTTAAAAAAAAAAAAACAGTAGAGCACCAACAGCAAGCGCCCCTGGTGAGCCGCAGCCGTGCTTTAAGAGCGTCTGCTCTTGGAGGCTCTTACAGCGTATGGCAGAGAGCATGTATGGGCTGCCGACCAGCAGTATGGCCAAACAGACTGGTCGTCTCCCACTCTGTCCCCAGACACATGCAAATAGTCAGTGACACTCGCACATACAGGCACATACTCACAAACACACGCTAACACGTGCTCGCAGCGCCAGAATTCGCCTTGCTCGTCATGAGAACTGGCTAATTTTGGTTAGACCTTTTAACTTGAAGAGAGCCATTTAACTACAAAAAACACATCTGACATAAAATCCAGCCTGACAAGCTGATTGCAGCCATTAGAGTAAAACACAGGTTTCTGAAGAATTTTTATGGTACTGTGGTATTAAGCACATTGGCCTGATAGAGGACAGATAACAAGAAAAAACTGGCACACCCTGAGCGGAGGTGTGGTGAGATTGTGGGAACATTGACACTACAAAAACAATATGGGGGCATGAAGGCGTGTGAGATTGAGATCTCTGTACAAAAATATTCTTAAGTCAAATTCTTAATTTACTTATTCTTAAGTAAATCATACTGAAATAATAACCAAAAATATCCACCTTGTATTTCAACGCGGGAGTAAGCTGTTTTCTGTGATTGTGTGAGACTTCTGATTCATTAGCCGTAATGGGGAAATAACGAGAAGATAATACATTAAAATAATATGGTAAAAAATACCATTTTGCAGTTTCCAGCAGCATAACGAACTGTTTTGTACAGTTAAAAATAACTGGAAGAAAATGACACCAGAAGCCAGACACATAAAATTTACAAATGACCGCAGCAGTTCTAATGTGAAAAATAAGGTGGATACAAAAATCATTGTAGTTTTTTATTTGTTTACTTACAATTCTGAAATTTCATCAACTTACTAAATTTTTGTGACCTTCATCTGAGAGAAACAGATTATCGAAAACTTAGACTTAGTCTTAGCCTCAGATATCACGCCCACGGACCGTTAGCTGAACGTCTGATGCATATCGCACACAAAATTGGAAACACTTCAGGAGTTTCAAAGTTGTTGTCAGATTGGTTGAATTATACAAGATTTCCAGGAGACGCGTTGCGTTCTTTAAAGTTCCACCTGAAAACAAAGATGGCGTGATGTCAAACCCCCTCAAGGAAGAAGAAAGCCATTGTGTTTACAACTGTGACAATGAGTGCTTATCAGGATCAACTAAACACTGGGTTTTCAAAAGTATGTGAAATATGAAAAGTTTGCACATAAATTCTTGAAAATACGTCCAAGAGTTTTACACACCGGTTTGTTATTGCTGAGACATTTCCACGCCCCTAAACATGACACGGCATAAAACGAAACGTGACTGGTTGCTTTATCTGTCAGTCATACAGCCTCTTGGGCAGTCCTTGGCTATTCAAAGCGGCCAAAGTTCCCAGACCTTCTGCCTTCAGTCTTAAGGTCTGGCTACGTGAGACTAAAGCAGACTAAATGTTTGGAGAAGTCTCACATACTTGACCAGAGAGAAGTCTATCATTTCACTAGATAATTGAGTTTTGACAACATGATTAAACATGACTAGCGCATAACTAAGTAAATACATACATACATACATGAAACATGCATGAATGAATTGTTCACAATAATGTAATAATATATGATATACCTGGTGAGTTGTATTATCCTCAAATAGGCCTACAATGAAAAAAAGTGTTTTGTGGATCAGTCCCATTCACCCTTTTCCCAGCATGCACTGGGGTTGGACTGATGCAAAATACAGTTGTTTTATCTGATTCTACCAATTTTCTTTACCCGTTGTTGTTGTCACATTTAGTAACTTAATTAAATATGAAAATGAAATAATTTAAAATCATGTGAATAATGAATAATTCGAATTATTTGCATAGAACTCATTTGATACAACTTTACTTAATCTAAATAGGTAATTGTGACAATGGTGGCAAGTTTTAAGTAATGGAATTTAAGGTCGCTCAAAAGACTTGAAATAGTTAACTGGATGAACTGAACTCAAAAACAGCTGTGAAAACTCCAGTTTTCATTCTTTAAACTGCACTTACCCATACACACTGCTCTTTCCGAAGCAAGATACAGATGTGATGCTCAGTTCACACTGGACATTGAGGCTGTTTGGAATTAATCTCATTATAGTAGAAGCTTGAGGCTTCCTATCCTATTTATAGCACTCACAAAGAGATGGGCTAGATCCACGAGGTCATGCTGCTGTGGCCTTATGAGTGATACAACATGAGCCAATCACAGCTGGGGTCAGCCTCGAATTTGATTTGTCCAAATGGAAGACCGCCATGAATATGTTATGACAGCAGGCATCACTAGCACCACTGCTTCCTTTCATCTGCCCGACCCCTTCACTCCCTCTGCCCCGTCTCTCTCTCCTACTCTCACCCCATCTTTCTCTCCCTCTGTGCACTCACCGTGTCCCTTTACTGTCTTTGGTCCACCTGTCTCTCTCCACAGAACGCCTAGACTCCTGCGTCGACTCCCATCACGACGACAGGATTTAAACATAGACGACGACAAGTGCCCTAATCTGTCACGGGCGATAAGCATCTCAGGAGCAGAAGGAGAGGGGGTGGGGTGAGCGCTGCGATGTGTGTCAACATCACATTCCACTGCATTCCATTCAATTATGGTGTTTATCCTTCATTTGGTGTTTCGTATAATCATAACATGGGACACACAAATATACCGCTGAAAAAAGTGTCCGATAGCCTTCAGCGGCCGTATAAGGCCTGACTAAATGATCAGTTCACGCACACACAGGGGCAAACACGTAAACAAGTGCAGAGGGGACAGGAGAAGCCGGAAAAGTAGGGCAAGTGAAAGAACAGACTGCGATAATCTGAATTTAAGAGGGAGAAACAAGGTCTCGCTGTGCTTAGTGTTGATGCTAATGAATTACCCTTGTTGGAGTTATCACTGGCTCTCGGCCCATTCCCAGCATCACAGGAAATTTCAATTCCTGCTCTTTTGCAGATGTCCAGACCCCTGCTGCCAATCACAGTGCAGCAGAGTGCAGCGCTGCTGGGGAAATCTCTTACCCACTTGCCCATCCAAACCAGCACACAAGAGCCTTTCACACTGCACTTGGTTCATCGTCATTCTAAACCCAACATTTCCATTACGTTCCTCATTTTAAATGATGTAATGTAGTAAAGGAACATTTCACACTTGTAATTTATATAAGCGGGGCTAGCACCGTTTTTTACCCGGGGGTTATGAAACCCTGCTCTGAAGCAGAGTTAGCAATGCTTTTGCTGTGTTAACCCTGCATTGCAATGACAAACTTGTGCAGAGTGTACTAATTTGAACTTTGTCTCAGTATGTCATAAATAGAACAAGGCAGCAGTTTACTCTTGGGGATTTGTTGTGTCGCACCATGCCACATTCAGTGAAGACAGCATCACTGATTATAATGGATTCTATAGTATTTTGTCGTGACGCGCCGTTCGCGTTTAGTGTAGACATGGTTAGAATGTTAAGGCTAGATGCTTAGCAACAAACAACCAATCGAGTGCCTCATATTCACATGCTCTGGACTGTCACAATAACACTGCGCAATGTATAGCAGTTGTTTCAATGTTTGAAGAGAAAAATGTCAAATGGTAACAGAAAATGTGTCAATTGGGGTCTGAAACAGCAATTTGTAATCAGAAAAGTACTTTTAGGAAAAATTTGCTTTCATCAGCGAAATCCAGTCATTCCAATAGGAATCTGTGCAATCGGGTGTTTGGGTGGGAAAGTTTGTCAAGCAGATTTCGCTTGTGTTCAAGGTAGTCACGTGAATTCAAGACCTTAACCAACAGAAAGCTGCTTGGTGTTTGGTGTCAGTTGTGCTTTATACACCTCTACACTACTGACAATAGACATTTTTTGCTTGCAAACTTTCACTCAAATTTCACTAATGCGACTGCACTTACAGTACAGTCAGCAATATATTGAGGATGCACAATGCTAGAGTCGTTATGTAAACAGGTTGCATGCTGTGTTTGTCCAACCAATGACACTGACACCGCATATATGCATATAAGAACAATAACCTGGGGTAGAAAAAAACAGCATATGTTGGTTAGGTACTCTCTTAAAAAATGCTGGTTTAAAAACAACCCAACTTGGCTTATTTGGCAACCCAGCGCTGGGTAAATATTGGACAGAACACATGCTGGGTTATTTTGACCCAGCTGGTTGGGTTAAATGTTTTTACCCAACATGCTGGGTTGTTTTATTTAAGTCAACTATTGTACTGCTGACTTAAAATGGGCTGGAAATTAAAAATCACACACAGAATTACTAGAGGCAACAGCAATAATCAAAGGATGAACATTTATTATTAAGCAAGAACAAAATGGGCATGGACAAAATAAAAGACAAATTGAATTTATTTGGGTAAATACAGCATAGTTTATAATATATTACAACTCGTTTATCAAGCATTTTAGAAATAAAAAATGTAACATTTAAAGGGGTCATCGGATGCCCATTTTCCACAAGTTGATATGATTCTTTAGGGTTTTAATGAAAAGTCTGAAACATAGTTTGGTTAAAATTTCTCAATGGTAGTGTAAAACAACACCATTTAGACCCTGTCTACAGCAAGCCGTTTTATTGCATGTCGCTTTAAATGCAAAAGAGCTCTGCTCACCCCGCCCCTCTCTTCCGAGCCGCTCTCTGAGAGATGGTAAACTTTAGCCGCATTCATTGTGAAACTTGCTAACTAGCACATTATTAGGAAAGGCGATTTGCAAAGATTCATTAAAAAAACCTTACAATCACTTTTTCTGGAGGTGAAGCTGGATCATGAATGAATCGCGCGAAGATAGACACATTTAGGTAGATCAGGGGCACATTCCCTTCAGAAACAAATGTAATCCAGCGGCTAAGATGTCGGGAGTAAATGACGACTGCTATGTTCATTATTACATCCAACAACAAAACAACTCAATCGCTTAGGAGACATTATTGTCTACATCTGCTCTGGCATCGAAACAATGGCGCACTGATGACAGCTCACTCAGGGCGGGTCTAAGGTAAAACACTAGTGTCAATCAACAATCGTGGGAGGGGCCTGTCAGTGTGACATCACACTAACAGGCATCTGAGATCAGTTCGATTTGAGAAAGGGAAAATGATTAAACGAGATAAAAACACTGGGTGGATCATTATCATTATAGGGTGGTTGTGTACACACACTGCCAACACACATTTCAGTTCAAACTAGGGATGCACGATACTGGATTTTTGCCGATATTTTTCAACTATTTTTGGCCGATAGCCGATGCCTATACCGATATATTTCCTTTTGTTTGGAAACAACACCAAGTCTCTCCTGTGTGGAAATTATAAGCAAATTATTTTTAATTTTGGTTAGTTTTTAACAAGAACTTATTTGTTAGAATTAAATAAACAATAATGAAGTTCTTTTATAATGTCACTACATTGAAGCTTTGAAAATAACTATAAATAAACTATATATCAATTGCTGCATTTTTTTTCAGAAAGATGCAGTAGTAACCTTAACATTTTATTTTAAGATTTAACATTTGTAGATGGTCTAAAGCAAAAGTTGTAAAAATTCTGAAAATCTTTTAGAGCTCATAATTTGTTTTAAAAATATAACATTACACATTAATGAATAAATCAGTATATATAAAATTATTTAATTTACAAGTGTCACCTTTGTGACTTTTTTTTATTCATGTAAGCTATAGCTTCTGACCTTTAAATCAAAACATGCTCATGATTTTATGACATCAATTACTGCTTTATTTAATCAGAAACACAGTCTAAATATTATTTGTATTTTGCTTTAATTTTATTAAAAGTAGGCCAACAGCGCCCCTTACTGAATTAAAACTTCTTACCGAACAGGCATTAGGACCCGGGAGAGGCTGCCGCTGCATGTGCTATTACTGTTTACTCTATCATACACCCAACGCATCATTCTGTACATGCATTCTCAGTTTAAATACAGCTATCCAAAGCAGTTAATCTAATCACCATTCAGGTAAAACTTTGCTTCAAGAATGATCTACACTGCTGACATGAACTAATCGCTAGCAGACCCTGAGCACATGTAAGTTAACGTATTCCTCTTACTGGCAAGACATATCGGCATAATTTTTCATAACAGGCCGATGCCGATATGTACATTTAAAGCCATTATCGGCCGATTCTGATATCGGTCCGATAATATCGTGCATCCCTAGTTCAAACAACTTTTAAAAGTGCATGTCGCCTCCAATGACCCCTTTAAAAGTAGCATTTAAGCGTTTTTAACCGTTCTCTGTAATTGTCACAGATATGCAGGCGAGAAGACACAGAGGTGACACAGGATGGTTTATTGACAGGTTGAATGCAGATCGTGAGGAGAGAATGGCAGGTGAAAATCTTGGAAATAGTAACAGTTCAATGGGTCTTAGCTGTTGACTGAATGTGAGTCTCTTTGCAGGAGAGCTGAAATGTAAGCACCCCCCTCTGTGATCTTGACTGATGACAGTGATGACTAAGACTCTGACAGTAATCACTTTTTACTGAAATAGTGCTAATTCTTGTGCCGGTGTGTCGCTGAAATCTGAGCAAGTGAATGGCTGCTGTTCGCGGGGAAACTGCGAACTTTAGACAGCGGCCTCGCGTTTCACTCATAGCTGAAAGATACCGTGACTGACTCGAAAACCTGCCCATAAACAAACAGTACTGAGATTAGAGAACAAATTTTAACATCAAATTAAATTAAACTCAGTACTATAACGAATAAAATCCATTTATGTTATGCAAGGCAAAAGGCGTTTCCAGCACGAAACGACCACTGCTGACGCAGCTGACATCTCGTCCTTATGTTGTGTTGTCTAAAATAATAAAATTTACAGCACAGTAAAGACTTTATAATTTAAATAAAATGTATACAAACCTATATTTCGCTGAAGAAGTGCATCAAATCGGCAGCGGCGGCACTGAGAACTGCTCTCTTCTGTGGAATGAAAAAGCCCGCAATCAGCAAAACATACCTATCCAGCAAATGCTGGTTTCTCCAACAGGGTACCCAGGATTAATGGTTAACCCTGCAAGTGTGAAATGTAAAAAAGGATAACTCAGGATTATGTTTACCCAGGGTTTACAATGACCCAGAGTTAACTATTTCAGGTATGAAAAGCCCTATATATCTCAAATCTGAGGATAATAGATTCAGTCCCAGCATGGAAGGCAGTCCAGGGGTACACAGGGAATCTTAGGCCTTTAAATGCCACGAGAGGCGGGAGTTTTATCCCATGACAGTTCTGCTTACAGGCTGGGCTTCCAGATCAGACGAGCTGCATCTCCCGAATCAGCTTCGCAGAGGTCAAGAGATGCTCCCAAGGGACTCAAGCTGTGTCCATTACTGTAACTCAGCACTGTTATGTAATGACCAGATCAGTCAGACCTTTGTCGATTCCTGCAGTGCCCTGTCATCAATAATGCAAGAGCCTGTTCTAAGTTTGTCATGAATTATCTGTTTCGGTAAAAAAAAAAAACAATTACAGTATATTAAATACAACTCAGCACTGATGCTACACAGCAGGAATGTGTTTTGACTGAAAGAGACATTTTAAGCATCACAGCAAGTACCACTTGCAGGATCCCTGGTACCACCCCGAATCTATATTTTTTGAACAAAATGTTAGTTGTCTGCAGGTTATGTAATGCGGGTGACTCAGAAATAGCAGTTTCCAGTCCAGTTCACACATGACCAGACCACAGTCGACTCCAACCGAGCCGGCCGACGCATCCTCCCGCTCTTTCTTTCTCTCAAAGGATATTCATTTTGTAGGCTATACCATGTGCAACCTCAAAATCTGAGACTAACTCAAAAATGACTAATGTTTAACATGGAGACGTGTATTTGCGAGCTAATTCATTATAGGTTTGTACAAGCAAACACAATATTGTCTTGGATCATGGTTCAGTGTGACAGTCAGAGCCATATTCTGCTGATACCGCAGCCATCTGTCCTTCCCCAGTGAGCAGGATTTCCACTTTCTCATAATTATCCGGTGGGTTGAAGCGAGTCTGTCTAGGGGTTACAAATCCCTGGTGACATCGTACATCAGGTAGGACAACAGGAAACCCTGCCTCAAACATAACAGGTGGATGGCATACATATTAACTGAGGGACGCTCTTCATATCTCTCAAACCCCAGCTGTGGTAATGCACTCGGCTCAGCTCTGATTTGTTTGCTGTCCTCAATTTGAACTAGACTCTCCCCGGTGTGCTTTCTGTTGCCCAACCTACATTATCTCACCCATCTATTGCTCTGACAACGGTCTTTGTGATGTCTCTGGTGCCATTGTGTGTGCGCATGCGAATGAGAGTGTGTGTAAATGCATATGCGAGGATCTGACAACTCGGTGACACAAGTGTGTCGGTCTCTCTCAGAACTGCCGCCCATTGAGACGAGAGTCCGCAGTGCTCACGCACAAGCATTCAGACATGCTTACATATTCAGAGAGGGTCCAAGATCCCTTGACGGATGTCACTACACAGCTTATCATCAAAATGTGAGAATGGGAATGAAGGCTGCCACTGTGGAGTGGGTTGATTCGGGTTTTTTGTCTGATAATGCACAGATGCAACACGATCCTAGCGGAATGTGCTGATGCTAAACAGCAGACGCACAGAGGACTGTGAGAACTGACCCCTTTGCAGACAACCAAAGGCAGCTTGGGAATTTAAAATGTCTCCTTGCATCAAGGAATACACTGTCAGAGAAACATTATGGAAATGGCTTTTTGTTCCTATTAGCATATGAAAGTAAGACCAGTTGGGGGGGAGGATTTATGAGCCAATTATATTATGGCTAAACTGGACTATTTTACCTGGCATTGAAGAGGCAAATATTCATATAAAATAACACGATGTACTTGCACAGTGTACAATGTACTTATTTGCACAATGTACTTCACATTCAAAGAATGGAGATCCATTTTAGAATCATTTTATTTTCATTTAAATGAAATTGGTTAAAATGTTTTAATCTCCAGCTCTAACCTGCTGTGAACTTTCTGAAGCCCATCAGATTACGTTTTCTAAGCAATCTAGAAAAACATTTCAGCACAGAAAATGATAAATAAAAAGAAAAAGTATTTAACACAGAGCAAAAATTCCCAAAATAGCATCACTGTCTCCATCAGAGATAGCAGTTTAGCTTTTGCCAAGCTTTGCAGTTCGGCACTGTTTTAGTGCTGGTTTGTATGAATGTACTTTTTATGCAATGGTTTCAATTGGTAGGGATTCTGGCATACCATTTATACCATGGTATATCTCCAGTGAGATTTAAAAAATCTCTTTCATTGATTATAATATGAGTTTAGGCTCAATGTGCCACTCCACTAAGGTTACAGCTGCAAAGAAAGTTATTAGAGATTCTGATGTATCACTGCAGTGCATACTGTATATCGGCTATCATACAATGTGTTCAAACATGCCTCATCCAATCAGGCTTACACTGCATTATTATTTTAACTATTTGGATTTTAACTCAAGTGTTACTAATTTAAAGGGGACATTAGATGCAAAATTCACATTTACATGCTGTTTGCATATAAATGTCTTAGCAGTGTGTGGACAGCCACACTACAATGATAAAAATCCATTCACTCCTTTTTTTTTTTTTTAATCCCCCCAAAGCCTAAAGAGTCTCAATAATCAAGCCGTTTTGATTTTGTGAACAGTATGACATCATACTGCTCAGGCCCCGCCCACGACCGCTGACAGACTGTCCCATATTAGCATATTTACGTCCGTGCTCGAGCAGCTCTAGCGACAACGTCTTGTGTGTTGTAGACATTTGTGGACGTAAATGTGAATATAAGTCTTCATTTTCTCCCGAGAGCCCTTGAGAACGCAGTGGATTAGTTTTGTTTTTGATGGTAACGTGCCACCAAATACACAAAAAAACAGAGGGGTGTGGTGAGCAGTAGCTCATTATCATTTAAAGAGCCATGCATCAAAACAGGTCACTGTGAACAAAGTTGTTTTTGACAAGGTAAAAAGGGTGTTGTTTTACACGACCATTGAGGAATTTTAACCAAAGTATTTTGCAGACATTTCATGAAGACCCTAAAGAATCATACCAACTTGTGGAAAATGGGCATCTGATTTTTATTTTGCACTAATTACATATGTATCATTAACATCATTACATCTAGTGTGTATATATAATTCTCAATATAAGTTGCATATATACTGTAAGTATACTTACTGTATGTAAATAAAGTCAGTCTGCTTCATTGCAAAAGCAGGTGTTCAGCAGCTATGTGAATCTACTCCATCAGCATCTGGCACTTACTTCAGACCTAAATAAAGCTAGAATTCAAACCTCTAATCATATCTGTTACAGTGGATGTTGTGTACTGTGGAAAAGCTCCTGGTTTCGCTCTTCCAGGCATTAGACACTGAGGTAAGGGCAGGTCAAAAGAGGGTGAGCACGGTGCAGCTTAGCTTGTTGGTGCACGAAGAAAAACAGATGTTGCTAACCGTGACATCACATGCCCAAACCTGAGGGCCAACGTTATCCGTGAAGCTGGATGCCTAATGCTTCCTCATTAAAGCACTCGACTGAGCTACAGTAATATGAAGGTTATAGACGAGCACAGGAACACATTATGTCTCTCATATGGGAAACAAAAGCCTTACAGGAACACTGTAAGGCTGAATGCAACGAAGTGTTAAATTCTGTCACCATTTACTCACCCTCATGTTGTTGTTGTTTTTGTCTTCATGAAACACAAAATTTCGAAAACTGTGCAGATTGTTTTTTTACATGCAAATAAAATGAATGGGAACTGGAGCTTGGAACCACATGAGGGTGAGTGAATGAATTTGAATTTTTTTGCTGTCTATCTTTAAGCTCTATCGCTCCGTCCAGTTGATTTCCACAACAAATAATATTGAATTGTCTCTGACAAAATGCAGTAAAAGTAATGCACTTACAATGAAAGTCCGTGGGGAAACTGTACAGAGCCAGAATAAGCATGAAAAATATACAATTAGCCCCTGCCCCTTTAATCAGTAACACTAAAGTGCCCTTCCTTGCAGTTAGTATAATTTCTAAAGTGACTATAAAAATTAACTGTTACCATGCTTTTTTATTTCTTAGATAGAGGGATTTAAAAAAAAAAAGTTTTCCATTCCTCTTACCAAATAACAATTTGTACAAGCAACATATAAATTTCTAATATTATAGCAGATTTTTACCAGTGTCAAATGTGAGATGGATGGGAATGTAAATGCATAGTTCCCTCCAGGTATTATATACCTATTATCTCCTCGGTTTTGCCTCATTTCCCCACATCTGGAGTGGAGCACATTTGAAGAGGGTCTCACGCTGCAAGCATGGAGTAATCCCATTAAACATTTTCAGAGGCTTTAGCTTGTTAATAATCGTGTAGATCTCAAATAGCCAAGCTAATTAGTGCAGAGATGGAGCAGAGGGAAACCGCAGGTATCTTAAGAGCAGGCGGACACGTCTGGGACTGGGTGTGAGCTAAAAGGCTGGTGCGCTACTGTAAAGTGTCGTGGGGAACTGATGGATGGCACCGAGAATGTAAGAGCTTCGTGAAAGGCAGCAGAATCATTTACAGGGCTGTACCCGCAGGGAATGGGAGAAGTAATAAGTGACGGCAGAAAGTCTAATGGCGGGCAGTTCATTCAGCCACTGGGGAAATGGAAGAGAGGGGAGAATTAGATGAGTTTGCCGGTGCTCTGATGATCTCTGCGGACATGCACTGGAGTGGGAAGAATTGATAGATTTAAAGATAGGCCAGCGGTGTGATTAACTCAGCGGTGAGAACGAGCAAAGTGTGAGAGACAATGTAAGTGGCACACAAGGCCCGGAGAAGAAAGCAAGCACAATGGGGAGCACAAAAGGCGACTGGAGAAATGAGAAAGCAAGGGGTACGGAGCGAAAATCAGACAAATAAGATGATAAGGAGAAGAGAGAGAGAAAAGCAGAGAGCGGACGGCTGAGATCGAAGTCAGTAATTACCACGCACAAAGAATCATACGGACTGCGTGATGTGGAGGGAGGATGCTGAGAAGAGGAAACACAGGCACGCATATGCTCAAAGCCAGCGATATGAGTGAGAGACACTCATCCGTCAAAAGAGGAAGGAGGGGCCAAAGCCAACAGACAATAACAGAGACTCAAGTGTCGGTGGGTTTCAAAAAATCAGCGAGGGATCGTCGGGGCAAACAAAGATGACATTTGAAAGAAACAGAAAAAAACACTCAAACGCAGGATGCGGAGCATGTTGAGTGCTTTGAAGTATGAAAATTCTGAGAATCAAGAGGGCAGCAAAGGCAAATAAATGTGGAGCCTTGGTAAGCAATATATGGGAAGATAAATTGCATTTTCGGCGGCGGATTTGCAACGAAGATGCCTTGGGACGAACAATAATAATGGCCATTAGTGCGTACCTGTGGACTGGTTTGCATGGGGTACGAAGTATATTTACACAACGTGTTACATTTGAAACGCCAATGCAATTGTTGAGCTAATTAATCGCAGGTGTATCTAATTAAGCACATAACAAGCTTGGAGGCTTTCCAGTAGACTGTCAAATAAACACAGCATAGTTCATCTATGGATTCACTTCTAGGTGCAACAAAGCAGACCGGACCGGGGAGTAATCGAAAACTAGCCGGTGACTGAAAATAATAAACCCTCATAATCAACAACTGGGAACAATGTGACTTACAGGAAATGTGTGGGTTCTCTGAGATGGCAGCTTATTGAAAGTGTAAATTCACTACACATTTAGCAGCAATAAAACATATTTGCCTCAGCATATTAAAACAACATACTGCACATCAGGGAATGAAACTTCCTTTTGCCTTTTTGGGAAAAATGTATCTATTTTACACAAGCACAAAATGTAACCATAGCAACAGATCTGCAGGATGAGCTGTTCTTCTGTTCAGCGTCGGTCATTCTCTCCTCAGTGGTAACTTCCCAGAGCGCACTGGGGTATGGGACACGTTCAATAATGCTACCTTCTTCCCAAGGTAAGGTTTCACAAATTCATTTCATGTGAAAGAAATAAAAGCTGCCAAACAGCCTTTGCCATCTGAGAAACGGTACTGCACGGAGTCCTATCATGTTTTAATGACTGAAAGTAGAGCCGGTGAGTTTGGGAATACGAGTGACAGTTCAATATTTCAGTGGGAGGTACGGTTAAAAAGGCTCAAAAACAGTACAAGCTATGGCTGGAAGGGAGTAAACAGAAGGATGTGATTACATTGAATAGTAAATCAAAAATACTTCCACTGACAAAAATAAAGCCGAACGATCAATCTTCGGCACCAAAGGTGTTCAAAACTCTATTTGGAGTCATGGTGTTTCTAATAAATCAGTCATCATGCTTCCTCTAAAAACTGGTATATTAAAAAGTAATGGACAAGTGTATACAGGTGGAAAAAATACTATCAGAGAGAACAATGGGCTTCTTTTGGCCCAAAGGGTCTGAGAGGTTGAAGATCCTGAGAGAACTGCTGATTACTTCTGTAGTTGGTGTGCTCGGTTACATCGCTTCCAGTGATTGAACTGAGAGCAGATATGCCCCTATGGGTTTACTTTCCATTTTATTTAACGTCTTCTAGAAACTTGTATAAGATAAGACTGTTCCTACAAACATCTACCTGGAAATGGTTCAGACCATCTCCGCCAACAGTGCTTATTTAAAGGAATTCCTTTAAACTCAATCAACTTTTCCCAAATCAACAATTTTTTCCCAAGTTTCTTTTAATTTTTTCCCCAAATTCTTTGTTTCTCATTTTAATTTTTCTGGATTCTGTTTTATTGGTTTAATTAAATAATATTTTTAAATAAAATTTTAATCATCAAAATGATGTCTACTGAATTCAATTCATAAAACTTTAATATTTTAATAACTTGTTGAATATTTAACAATAATAATTCCTTATTAAATGTATTATTTTTATATAAATTCTGTGGTGTTTTTTCCCTCTGGATTCTGTGTTTTATGATGTGATATAAATTTATAAATTACAAACAATGGTAATCAAATAAGTGCATAAAACTTCAACCATTTAAATATTTTAAAATTTAATAAATGAAATTTGAACAATACCTTTAATTTCTTAGCAAACAAAGAGCTGCATAACAGGGTTTTATTGTTTAAATTAAAAGGACAAAAAATAAATAATATTTGGTATTCCTTAAAATATCATTAATAAAATAATAAACTATATAAACTATTATTATTGTTATTATGAGTTTAAAAAGTACATTCTGCTGTACAATAGTTAAATATATTCTTTTAGAACTTTTTATTAAATGAAATGGTGAAATTCTTGTGAAGTGAATTCTTAGAGCAGCTCTGGAGATGAAGTTCATTTGGAGTTTTCTCATATAGTGGGATAGCAGATGCTGAAAACACCACAAGTGTCACGCAAGCTTTAACTATTGTGTGTTAGATGAAACTGCGCCGCTCATTCACCCAGAGAAGCAGAACATGCAGATTTTATATTTAAAAAGTAATGACCTTTTCAGTTCTAAAAATACACATGCAAGTGCTTTTGGTAACACTTTATTTTAAGGTCTCTTAACCAGTTGCTTATTAGCATGCATATTACTAGAACATTAGGCATTTATTAGTAGTAATTAAGCACATATTAATGTCTTATTCTACATGACCTTATTCTACATCCCTAATCCTACCCAATACCTAAACTTAACAACTACCTTACTAACTATTAATAAGCAGCAAATTAGGAATTTATTGAGGGAAAAGTCGTAGTTAATAGTAAATAAGTGTTCCCTATTCTAAAGTGTTACCGTGCTTTTATAAAATCACAAGCTTCACATTTTTTAAATCCTTCAAAAATTGTCCCCATTCACTTCCATTCTTCCATTATAGTTCTTCACTGTAACCTCGAGTTTTACTTTTTAAAGAAAACAAAGAAAGAGTTGCAAATTTTTTTATAGAAATAAAAAATTATGCTACAACTGCTGTTGATTGAGATTAATTTGCACTGAACCCTGAATATTCCTTTAAGGGTGATATAAATCTGTCACGAAAGGGCATGAACTTCATCCTCAAACATGTCACATGGCAAAACATGAGGCATTAATGTATCATTGGGCATGCAGCTGTGTATGAGGTTGATTTAAGTTTAGCCCCAGGCTCAGAGGAACAGATGAAATGGAGGGGGTCCTCTGGACTCAAAACAGTATATTACTTAAGCTCAATAAATAGACACTGGGGGCAAGGCACCCTGCTTTGAGCTCCCATTAAAGGACTCCCGGGATATCTGTGCAAAAAGAATAAATATAAAAATCTGTCACTGCGACGAAGACCCCCCCCCCCCCCCCCCCCCCCATCTCTGTGATGTGACCGTACATGCAAATTGCTCATTATCATCCACGTCTTTCTCCAAAGCCTACAGCAACGCATGCGCAAACACACCCGCACACAAACACACATATACATACACACCATCCCATCCATACATAAGTCAACAGCCTGATATCTAGCAAAAATATGCATATCTTAAAAGCATACGACATAAACAGGCTTGAGATTTATAAATGTCTGTTTTTTGTCGGTTTTGATGTCAAAACGTAAGCAAAGAAGCACACAAGACACCGAATAAGCTGACAGAAAGCCATTACAGGTATTTACATACAAAAAAATTTGGATAATTTACTGTATACTTATATCAAGCATTATATTCTATATAGCAAATCTTGGCTGTGTGCTTATGTTGTCGCAAAATGTAAAGTGGATTATCGCCCAGCTCTGTGTATGAAGTTGGATATATCCAAATTTATCCGCATAAATACAGTATAACTCGTATAAAATAATACATACTACATTGCAAATCTCAATTTTTTGACTTCTATTTAGTTACAAAATTGAACTATATTCTCTCAACAGCTTGATTGCTTGTATTGTTGCAAAATGTAAACTATATTATTGCCCAGCTCTAATCTGCTAAATGTACAAAATTAATAATATTGTGATTTTCTGTAAAGCTGCCTTGAAACAATGTGTATTGTGAAAAATGCTATACAAATAAATATAATGAGCATATCAGGCTTAGCTTAAACTGGTTATGACCTTGAATCAATTAAAAAAACTGTATAAGCAGTTTTCGTGACCTCACATTGTTATTAAGAATAATCCTTTGAGGATTTTGCATGTAAACACACTTATTGACACAACACATACTGGATGACTTTTGGAGACAGATCATGATGTGATGAGTGCAATGAGGACGTGAGCAGATGGACATCTCACTCTGCTTCTTGAGACATCACATCAGCAGAGCCACACGCACTCACACGCAGCTTTATCTGTCTCTCGCTCTCTATTTCTCGCATTGTGCCACCCGCCCACAGTAGAAGCCGGACAGTCCGAGCCAGAGCTGCTACACTAATTCTTGGACTGGCTGTGGGCGTGTCCTGGGGAAGGGAATACAAATCAGGCTTTACTATACAGTCAGGCAGAGCTGGCCTGTCTCCCAGGAGCCTGCCGTGAGGGCCGTCTGTGGCCTAGGCAAAAGTTGACAGGAAGGAAACCAGGGCCTTCGGCTCTCGGCCTCCCCTGAGGCTCATGGCCCTCACAGAAGCGGATTATTACAGTAATAATCACCCAATTTGGTGAGAAGCCACTCAACGGAATGGCACATTTTGCCTCTTCCAGCACTAACATCAGTCTGTATGCGGATCAGTCTACGTACAAGCACAGCAAGCAACACCCACACTCATCCTTGAGGGTAAAAGCAGTGTATTGTATGCTACAGCATATCGTGCAAACCCACAAAATCAACATGAATGTCAGGCTGACAAATGTGTTTCTCTGTAAGAAACTAATTCGAGTTGATTATTTATAACAGCGCTACACAGTGCTGTGGTTGTGCAATTCAAAATCCAAGGAATACAGAGCTTCTGGTGTTTGTGTGCATGCTTCGGCTTGCATTTATACTCTTTTGAATCTTCAAAGAACTATTAAGTGAGCATTTCCTAAAGGAACCATTTTTTCTTAGTGTGAAGATCATTTTAATAATCTAAAGAATCTTTTTCCACTATAAAGAACCTTTTTTTTGCAATGGAAAGATTCCATGAATGCTAAACGTTCTTTTTGGAACCACAGATGCCAGTAAAGAATCTTTATTTTTAAAAGCGTATTATATAATGTTATTATGAAGTTTATCATTCTAATATATATTATCATAAAGCCAGAAGAGAGAGAGACAGAACCACAAAACTGCACACTAAAATCATAGCATGTTACAGTAAAAAATACATTGTCTTAAACACCCGATTATGTTACTAATTTGATGCTGAAGTGCTTGATTAGATCATGCTAATTGTTTTGGCATGCGCATATGGTGTCTCCACGTGCCAAGAGCGAAAGCGCATATGCCATGATCCTAAATGACTGTAATATTCGTGCTTTTTTACCGCTACACTTTATCAGTCACACTAGACTTTGCGGTGTCCACAACACGGGGGCCCGGGCTCTCCAAAAACCCTGTTACGTGCGCTTCTTCTACAATTTTAATTCAGCTCATTAGCATTATTAGTAATCGGTTACGCCATCAGCTGCACATAACCGGCTCGAGGTTACTTCTGGGGGTCACGTTTGAGGCATTTCAAACTCAAGCTCTCTCTGAGAGACGCTGGAGCCGTTACGCATAACGCATCATCAAGGATGCCCACGCGTCCCGCCTCTCCACACAAAGCACTATTAACCCTTCCAGCATCATTATTACCAGTTTTGGGCGTCCATCACACAGAAATATCCCGTTTGCTCATGCACAATTAGTCACTCGGCTTTCTTACCGCTTGTTCCCAGCGCAGTTGCTCATGGACGCGCTGGTGGTTCCGTGGAAAGACGATGGCCAGGACATGCGGGACTTCTTGAGCCCCGGCCGGTCACTCGTGTCCATGGCATTCGAGCGCTCTATCTGTCGGTGGTGATGCCGGTCGGTGTCAGAGTAACCGCGGTGTTTGATTTTGATGGGGGTCCGTGGCTGTCTCCACAGATGCTGGGGAGGCTTGAGGGTCGCCTGTCCCTCCCGGGGAACCGGCAGCGAAAGAGACAGGCTCTTTTTAGAGCAAGGTGGCGGTTCCATCATAGTGCAAAATTAATAGATGTACCGAACGCAACGTGTTAAGAGGAATAAAAACAATATGGCTATGTATTCGTTAAGAAATCAACCCGTCTACTGTCCGTAGCTGACTAGTCTCCATGTCTAACAGCGGAATGTATTGAAAGCAGGTCCAAAGGCAATAAAGATTCAGTGCTTTTGTGAGAACTAATCACAGTGTTCAGATAACAGGTGATGGCGCAATGTCGTCCTGTCTTCTTGTCATCTCCGCAATTATGTCGATGATAAATCCAAAAAGTTCCCGTGTCTCAGAAAGGCTCCACTTTAAAGCATCACAAGGCGTCGTATATCTAGCATCCGCGCCGGTGAAGCTCTTCCCCTGAAGTTTCTCATAGCGCGCCGGGTCACTTATGTTCAGTAGGGATTTATTGCTTTTATCAACCGTCCCTCCAGACTGGTTTCCTGCCGCGATTATTGCTGCTAAAGACCGCACATGTGTCTCCAAGCTCTGGTGTCTCCAACTGGAGCCACGAGAACTCTGCGATGAGGAGCAATGTTGTGCATCTGGAACTAACGGCGACTAAAACTCAAGCTCGCTGTCAGGAGATTCGCCTTCCACCTCCATTAAAACCTCGCCGCGAACAGTTTCATTAGGCGAATCATGTTGAATTTTGCCTGGAGAACAGCGCGCGTGGGATGATGGATGTATGAGAGAGATCCATGCACGCGGCTTCTTCGCGTCCTCGCTTTCTTCTTTCTTGAAGCATTCGTTCAATTCCGCGAAATCATGATTGTAAACCAAAGTTCACCGATCTTCGTGCTGTACTTTAGTTAGTTTTGCCGTCTTATCTCGTTCGTATCGTTCAGTTGTCGACAGATGTTAAATTATGGCATTTGAGAAACACTATACTCTCTCTTTCTCTCTCTCTCTCTCTCTCTCTCAGAGTCCGCGGCTCGATGCAGTTTTCTCGTTTATTTAGACGAGATGGACCCAAACAGCTCCAGTCGTCACTAGTTTTCCCCTTTGAATTGATTTCACATGTAATTCCATTAAGTAAACATATCGATTTTACCAGTAATGTGAGGTGCATTTGGAAATGACAAATCGCCATAATTATCTCTATCCATTTTAAATGAAATAAATATATAATGTGGAGAGGCTAATTATTTTAACCTGATTAACAGGGTATAGGATTTGTACAATAATTTAAGTCTTAAATCGATAACCATTTATATGAGCATTTTTATCACTTATTTATGGAGATATTTCCTTTACTATAATCAACATGGGTTGATTATGGTAGCACATTAAGGATGTCAGGCTGAACCCCTAAGGAGAATACCTGTAGAAATATTTAACTTTCAGCATTCTCATTCATCTCAATGACAGTTGCTCGACTGGTGCAAGATCCCTATGTACACGATTTCAGATCTACCATTTTTCCTCATGGACGCACAATTCTGCTGCCAGGTTATTTTGAGCCAACCATCTAATTACGGCAACAGACAAGGAAAAGGGGTTTTAAGAGCCCTCAAAGAATCACAAGAAACCCTCTTGGCAACTCTTGTATAGTAAAACAAAATATTAAATATTCATTAAAAAATATTCTGAAAATATGAAAAAAAATATATGTCTACTTTTAAATGGCTACCCAGCCAAACCTTGACCATTTAAAAACCACAAATGGTTAGCTCCCACATTAGCACAATTAAATGACTTAATTCATATCCTGAGCTAGTTAATCTATCAAGCTAATGGCATAGCAATATTTAGGAATGAAACATAATTGCGAAACATAATAACAGGTTTGAACACTTCTCCAGAGTGAACGCACACTTTACAACATGTTGCTTCCTCTTTAATCCTCTTGTTGCAGGGCAATCTTTGGTGATTAGATAATTAACCTTTGCTTTCATGCCCACCCTTTGGCTTTCAAATCAAAGTCACATTTTTTAGCCTGAAGACAGAATCTCTAGTTAATGTTTAGTTAATCCAGTGATTCCCAATGGCGTGTTTCTAATCCAAAACAACGATTTCAAGTATTGGGAGTAGTCTACTTACAAACTAATGAGTTGAATCAGGTCGATTTGATTAGAGAAACATCCAAAACATGTACTGTTGGGTTGAATTAATCTCTAGTTACTGAGCAACCTTCGACTGTATTAATGCAATACCCAAATGCCCTTAAACGTCAAAGCATGTTGCTCTTCTAGATGTCTCATGCATCTGTCTCATCTGGCTCTCATTTCTGCTGTAAACTTGACAGCAGCAATATTGATACTTCACTCATAATTAGATTGCACTCACTCATGTATCGCTGTGACGAAAGGCTTTTGCTTTTTTCGCTGCATTGATCCTGTTTACATTAACTCACTGCTGTGATAATGGAGGTTTCTTTCAGTTGGACTTCTTTAAAGGTCACATCTCCGCGCCGCTGGGTACACGAAGCACAGCATTAGTTTTATGTATACATTGACATATCCAATAGACAGATGGTGAAATATGCAAGTGGGCGTGCAAGGGTGTCTGTTGGACTTTTATATGGATTGAATAGCCTATTGGATTTCATCACGCTGACGATAAATACCACTAAAGACTGAATTACTGCGGACAGCTTAAACAAAAGGGCTCCCATTTACATTCCCAATGTGCACCTTAATGGAAATGTCAAGCACTTTCAATTTATTCTGCTTATTCAGGATCAGAATAGGCAAATTCACAGCTCACTTACCATTCTTTCCCCTTTCTCCCCATAAGTTAGACTGAAATATCACAGCTTACACTCAAAATAATAAGGCCAGTGTTCAGAGTGCATCTGGTACGGCGCATCTTCAGAAAGCAGTTTGTCTGCTCCTATTTTCACTTTGCGATGAGCGTATGCTACTTCTCAGCCCACTCAGAAGCACACTTGCATAGACGAGCGCTGAAACATGAAAGACGATTTCTCAATGTAATGCCAAGAAAAGCTTTTCGTCTGGCTGGTGTCCCAAACCATAGTCTTAGCATGAGGGCACCGTTGCTTTTGGGAAAAGGCTGTAAAACATTAATTTGATCCTCTGAGGAATGAACTAATGAATGCAATGTAAGTGCAGTTGGTCGTGCATCCAGCACCTGTATCACAGAACAGTAAATATGGAATGCACTTGGGCTTGAATGATGTGTAACCACCTACACCAGGATATGTGGTATGTTTTGTCGCTTGGCGTCTGAAGAATCCGCATATTAGTCCAGAACGAGGCATGCCTATTTTCAGCCTTTTCTGCAAATCTGTGCAAGGAGGGAGCACTTTGTTCATCTTGTTTACCAGGCTGTTACCTGGTTCTGTTCACTTTCTTAAACACCCTCTGCTAATACATGGACAGAGAACAGTGTTAATCTGTGTATCATTAAATGATTTTAAATAAAACATAGTGATTTTAAATAAAGCATACTGTTGAGAACAAATTACCAAAGATATGAACAATACACTAAAATGTTTAAGACGACGTTCTAATACATATTCAAAATTTGGGGTAGGTAAGACTTCTCTCATGCTCAACAAAGCTACATTTATTTGAGCAAAAAATACAGCAAAATATTATCAAAATTTTAATGAAGTTCTATTTTAAAATATAATTTATTCCTGTTATGGTCTCTGGTCTTCAGTTTTCTTCAGAAATCATTCTACATGCTGATTTGCTTCTCAAGAAATATTTATTATTATTATCAATGTTAAAAACAGCGGTGCTGCTTAATATTTTTGTAGAAACTCTTTTTTTTTATTTTGTAAAATTCTAAACATATTTACCATCTCTTTTATCAGTTTAATGCTTAATAGAAGTATTAAACCTTTCTGACCTCAAACAATTGAATGTTAATGTAAAAAAAAAAAAAAAACTCTCATCCAAATGCAAAATATACACATATAAGATTAAACAGATATAAAAACTTTAAAATAATATTGCATCATCATCTGCACAAAATGATGCAAATGCAGAAAAGTACAGTTTTACCATATTTGTTTAAATGTGTCATATTTGGTTTAAGTTTTCACTTGCAATTTTTAATCTGAGCAAATTTGATGTTAAACAATATCAAAATAAACAATGGAAATTTTTGTTGAAAGACAAAAACTACGACTACGAGAAAAAGACAACAACAAAAAAGACTTGCACAAAAATAACACTGGCAGAAAGAAACGATTGAGAAACCCAAGCACTCAGCACCAGATCATTCAAAGACATTAATGACGAGTTTCTGGAAAAAGCGAACACATGAGAACAATGTGGCTTTCTGGAAGAATAAACTAAGTACTCTCCAACCGCCTAATTGCACTTTAAGTGAGTTGCAGAAGTTGAGAAAGCAGAGGCTGAGGAGTGTCAAGATGGGCCTGGAGATAGGGTTGAGTGTCATTTAGAGCACGCGGCCGGCCAGGGTGCCCTCGTGCTTGTAGTTCACCATGCACCATTACCATCCACTCTCATTACCTAGCGGCCCATCATCTCAGACACCAACAATATCGACAGCATTAACGCCACCCGCAAGATACGATTTTCCATTCCAGCTGTTGGAGGAAGAGGATGACATGTCAAGCCTCACTAGACGATGATTCATATGAACCAGACACCGCTTACCCCCGAGAACAGAGATGTTCTAGAACATTCTGGCGCAGTGAGAGTTAATGCTATCCAATCACCTCCTGCATGTTTTATTATCCTCGCCTTTCTTCTGTTCAGCATTTTGGGAAATCACAGGTTTCTACAGCAGAGTCAACACCAACAGTGCAGGGGGACTGTGTGGGTGGAAAAATGAAAGGCAGAATTCTAAATGCGTCTGACATATCGTCCACTCCGCTGCTATGCTTCCCTTAGAGCGCTTGAAGGTAGACAACTAACAGAGCTTCTCTGTCCAGAAAGAATTACAGAGCTTTAAAGAAAATGGAAATCAGAGTACAAGTGCACATACGTCAGAACATAATAACAGGAATCGGTTGTAGTGCGCTCGAGTGCTGTCCTCTATTAACATCTGCAGCGACATGCAAAGAGCAGGGGAAGTCATCCAGTTAGACCGAGCTTATTAAAACATACGGCGGTCCATTTGTCTTATTGATCTGCCTATGCTTCGTTACAGCATGCTGCCATTTGCATTAGATCCACCATTAGATATAATATGGCCTTTTTTTAGATGCCCTTTGGCTTCTTGAGTGTGTTTAGCAGCTCCTCTCGTTTAGCAGCTCAATGCCAAGTGGGCAGGGGCACATAGGCTTAGCTCTGGTCAGCCAATCACAGCAGCCTTTTAACCTAATTACCAGGTTGAGTCTCCGGAAGTGGCTCTTGTCCTCCGGCCAAGGTCTTAGTGGTTGAAAGGCATGGAAACAAAGTACGCAGAACATAGGTTTTTCGAAAAGAGGGCAAGTGGGAAATACCTTCCCTTCACCTCCAGCGCTAATTCTTTGTGACAAACATTCCAAACCAAAACAGAATTCGAAAAGGGAACCTTGACATTACTCCCCGACAAAAGGGAGTGGAAAATGTTGACATTTTCGTATTTCTAAATGATAATGTCAAGCCACCCTATGAGTATCTCCTTCTCCGAAAAGTCCATTTAAAGTCTCCCGTTACAGCAGTGTGAGGCCTGTATTGACATTTCTCTACTCTACGGAGATATAAATTGCAGATTGTTTGTGTTTATTGATGAGTAATCCCAATCTTCAAATCTTAACCTTTGGCGCTGACAGAGTGGGTGCAGAGTGACTTTTTCAGGCGGCCAGGTCCAGCAGGGACGGCCTTTTTCGGCAGCCAAATCCAACTCCATGGGGCTTTCACTCACGTCAGAAGAGGAATTCTCTGCTCTCCAAAGCGCACAGCGTTGTTTTAGTATAACGCCATATCAGCATGTATAGCATTAAATTATTAACTATACATTCGTTCCTCGCATGCATTAGTAAAAAACAACACTACTCTAATTCAGACACACTTGCCCTGTGTGTGCAATAAATATGACTTATAATCAAATATACATTTCCGTTTTCTTTCTAGATGTGTTTTTTGGGGACAGAAATATTTTAGGGCAAGAAATGTTCAGGAATGTATTTCATTTTCACTTCAGAATGCTTAGACATGGTAAATTAGGAGAGAAAAACACTTTCTGTAATCCAGTAAGTTCTGCTTTTTGTCAATTGTCTATCAGGGACACTCGATTGGCTGACGGCGCCACAAGAACGCTCACAGTCACAAGCCCTTCACTGGCGTGACTTGAATTGAATTTAAGTAGATATGAAGGTGACAGTGTGGAGATCTGAGCTGAGGTGTAACAAAAGAAGGTTAAAAAACAAGTTGTGCAGCAGCAAAGATGCACTCAAGGGCAAATGCTAGAGCACAGATGAGGGCTATTGGTTGGCGAAGGGCTTTATTTTCATTATGTTGTGGGGTATAAAGCAACAGGACCGCCTTATTGTCATACTAAGGCATCAAGGATGACACCTAACCTTGCATGCCATCATAAAATCTAGTGCATATTGTTTATTCTGACCCAGAATTTAGACAGAAAAAGGCCATCTGACAGGCCACATTGTCTGTGACTTACAACAGAGGGTGGAATTTTCTGAGGCTGGTGTTAATCTATCCCAACTCTAAGATTTTTGGAGGATATGTGAAATATATTATTTTTTAAAAGAGGTGCCATTAATGTAAAATACTAAATCAAATATTCCATGTAAATTTATGCATTTTGACAATTTGGTTGAATAATTAAATAATGAGAGACAAATCCAATAACAGAATCCAGGTCAAAGAGACACATCTGAATATAGTCTTACATTTTTAATTTGAAGCGATGCCATAATAGTAATAGATTATGACTGATTTTACTCAACAGGCCTATAGGTTATGATGAAAGCTTAAGTTTCTGCAATGTACATGTGTTTCACAGAATTATTAAATAACTCAAGATTATTAAGAACATAACCATTCAATAAATATGTTGAGATCTGTAGTCAAGAGGGAAATTAAAATCTTATCCTATACATTATCAATAAGAAAAAGACTAAAATGTGTTTTAAAACAAATTATATAGATTAAAGTCTTATGATAATAGCCTCCCTTCGATGTTTAAATGAAAATGGCACTTTTTTTTGTCTTTGACAACCTATGAATGTAAAATATACTAAAATTATATATTAGAAAACTTTCTTCAGTGTTAAATCTTTCAATTCTCCACACAGTTGTAAAGACAACACTAAATAAATGATTGGAAATGCACACTGACTTTGGAAAAATTAACAAAACCTTGCACTCAACAAACTCAAACAATGTCTACAAGGCCACCTGAAGCCGAGACTATACTTGACACCAAAAGCTTTGACAAATCTGGAGGCCACATGGTTTGACCTTCAACTCGAAGATCCGGTGAGAGAGGTCTTGGCCTAGAGAAAAAGGAATTCAGTCCAATCAACATTAAGCTTGAGGATACAGTAAACATCTAGTTTGAAATGTCAGAGATGTATGCAGGGAACAAATGAAGTGTGATGTCCAAATGAATGAGAGATGTGGCAAAAGAGTAGATGTGATTGGAAGACCCTACTAGATGGTGAAAAGTAGGACTCCAAGCACTCATCCCTGAGAAGCCCAGTGGTGAAGCTCCAGGAGGGTCGTGAGTTGAGCGACTCTTTCTACTGACTTAATAAATCTAATTACCCAAGATGATGACACTTGCCCAGAAAAATGCACAAGCTGGATTCAGAAGTTGAGTCCTCTCGAATGTGAAGGAGGTGGTGGAAATGGGAATAAGATAAATGGCCAGACATTTGGAAGTGGGGCACATTTTGGTTTATTTCAGTTTCTTGAAGACAAGGTTGAGTTTCTACCTTTCAAAAGTTCCAGGTCAGGTTGATGAACACTGTTTGTGTGGTCTGCTGGGTGCATCAACTTTACATTGAAATCATCAAGCTGAAGAGCATCCTTAATTTTTGCCCAAAATATTTGTGAGATAAAATCAGATGTAGTTTTTCAGTGTGAAAAATACTGAATAGTAAGATCAGGAAGTATGAAATTTGGGAATTTCCATCATGGTATGATAAGGAAAACAGATCCATGGTCTAACAGTTAGAGCTCATGTTCTGACACGGTTGAAATACAGTTCAATCTGAAAACACAGCATACCTTAACACCAAATTTGAAGAGTTGATCTGGAGACCATTCGAGACATAAACTTGGCCTTCACGGGTCTCAAAACCTCAAGTCTCGGACTGAATCTTGGTTTCACTCTACAAAAGCATCATGACTCTGAAAAACTGAAATATGAACTATAGTCAAACAAGGCATTTTTTAATCAAGAACATAAGCGAGCTATGAATACAGCTGTGATGGATAGTCATGGCTACTTAGCCAGTGTACAAAGCAATGTCAGCTTCTTCACTAGCCACTCTGTTCAGTTCTGTTGTTTTTATGTAGCTAGTCATTTCAGCTAGATAAGCATTTTGTAAAAAATTGGCTTCTGTTGTATCTGCACAGCTCAGCATTTGAAAAGATGTTGCAACACATTCAGCATTTTCCCTAATTCTTTGACTGGATCTTGAGGACAAGAAACTGCATAGACTTTCTTGTGTATATTATGATATCAACAAGTCTGAACGTGAACGACGCTAATATTGTGGAAGCATGATGAATGCAACAGGAAATCAGTGACTGAAGGCAAATTCAACTTTAATCTTATTCGTAAACGAAGCCATTGTATGGTGTTAGAGGGCTCTGAAAAGAGTCCATAAGATTTTTGCACTCTTTGGAGCTCGACAAATGAGTCATTCTTTTCATTACATGGAAAAGAGCAGCCCAGATATTCAAATTTATGTTGCATGGAAGAAAAAAGGTTGCTGGTGACACGTGGGTAAGTGATAAAATATTAACCTTTGGGTGGACTTTCCCTTTAGGCTGTGATGTTAATGTGGGTGATATATGTTAAGAGTCTTGCATGATTTTCCAGTCTCAAAGCAGCAAAGAGGCTACACATAAAAAATACATCTTCTCGGCCCGAGCCAAGGATATGTCAAAGAACGTGTTTGCAGAAGTGTCACAGATGTTGGTGTCTTCAGGGCTTATCCAACTCAAAAGGACCCAAGAAGAGACATTGTTTTGGCATAGAACAATACAATATTACTCACAGTGGATTATCGGCTCCAAGACCTCCAGGAGATATAAATAAAAGCGTTAGAGGATAGATGAAGTTTGACAGGTATCTTTAGCAGTGGATAGTTCTTGATGCAGACTGTATTATTGTTGGGAATCATCCATCCTCAAAGTAGCGACAGCATACTCTATTGTCTCTTTCTGACAAAGCTTCTGCTACTCAGAAGCACTTCATAAAACCGACGTTTATGCTGCCTTCTTTTCAGAATTATCGCATTTATGATACGCAATCACAATGTCATAATTACCAGTGGGAAAGTCATGATTTTCAGAGTTGCATTGTCATTAAGAATCGTGATGCAAGGTAATGTGGTGTCACAATTTATGGAGTAATTCGCTGTAAACAAGATAGGCTTTTAATAAAACTTGGCTGTCTATGCAGTTTAAAAAATTGCTGACAAATAAATGGGGACATCAATACAAAGCTGGAGAAAAATCTTTATCCTTTAAAAGGATAGTTTACACAAAAATTAAAATTCTTTCATGAAAAAATAAAATCACCCTCATCTAGTTCCAAACCCATGAGACTTGCATTCATCTTCAGAACACAAATTAAGATGTGTTAGACCGATGATACACAGGGCAACTTTTTGACCAATTTTGCCCGGGCAGCTTTAGTTAATGTTGCCGTCAACAGGCAACCAGGTGAGACACAGGGTCCATAGAAATTCGTTACCCATTCTCAATGGGAAAGTGCCCAAGCAAAATTGACCTGTCCATCATCAGCCTCACAGGTACGGTCGTGAATGTGCATCGAAGGCTGACACGGAAAAGAAACTGTTGAATAAAGTCATTATTTTTGTTTTCTTGGTGCACAAAAATTATTCTCGTAGCTTGAACCACTGATGTCACATGGACTATTTTAACAACGTCCTTACTACCTTTCTGGGCCTTAAATATAGCAGTTCCGTTGCTGCAGGTTAAAAAAAAACAACAACAAAAAAAAACTCTTAGGCTAATGATACACTGGACAACTTTTTGAGCAATGTTGCCATGCAACCAGGTGAGACACAGGGCCTACGACTGATTTAAAGTATCAAGAAAAAAAATGTGTTACCCATTCTCAATGGGAAAGTGCCCAAGCAACGTTGCTCAAAAAAAGTTGCCTGGCAAAATTGCTCAAAAAGTTGCCCTGTGTATCATCAGCCTTAGATGTAATCAAAAATATCAACATGAGGGTGAGTAGCTAATGAAAGAATTTTAATTTTTGGGCAAACTATCCCTTTAAGTTATGCGACTATAGATTGCATCTTGAATTTCCAAAGAAATTAAATTTCATTTAGCTAGTTTAAACCATCCATTAGAATAAAAAAAGCCTCTACTGCATAATTCATTTTGTTTTTTCGGCAGTTACAACCTCTAAGCTCTTAAAAGACACTTAACAGTTTGAGATATTTATATATATATACACTAAGCATTTACACTACATTTTATAAAGGACATGCCACTTTTAATATAGCAATTTAATGCATTTGATGTATTTTCTGCATAGTGTCTAAGTGTTATGGACATTAATATAACTCTTCCCTCTGAATTGACCATGTAGTCCATATAGTAGTTGATATCCATGTTTGATTGACCACACAAACATCATGAAGGTGAACTTAAATAACATTTACTTGTTCAAATGTCACAAAAACAGAGCAGAAGAGCTGTACAGAAGAAAAGAGTGATTGGTGATGAAGAGGTCATTTACCACATCTGAAGGTTTAGTTCATGTCACACAGCAGCAGCAGCAGCTCTTACCGCGTATCGCACATGAAAAATCATTTACAAGATACTGCACTGTGCAATTTCACTCAGATGGATACAAAATATAGAGCAGCAATTTTGATACCATTACAGACTAGAAGAAATATAAAAACACGAGTTCAAGTCTCCAGAGAAGAAATGTAATCAAACTCAAGCATGTACACCGCAAATAAACAAACTTAAATGTAATAGAGGCTCACAGTGTGGCGAGATTACAGTAAACACTGCCGTTTTTAGGCACACGAGTAACTCCGGGTTCCATCGTAAGCCACGGTACAAGTCAGAGGTAATGCGTTATCACAAATCAAATGTCAACCAAATAAGTCACACACAGACCAAGTACTCAATCATACGTCAATCACATTCCAGTCTGTAGAAGATTCTTCCCCTCTGGGGGCGCAGTAGTTCAAACCAGAGGGGAAAGAGTAGTCAGAGTTACAACAGTAAAAGTAAATATCATGCTAAGGCACAGGTCCGGCCTGCTTCAGACTGTTGGCTCGTGTTTTTGTGTTTTATTTATTTTTTAAAGAAAAGAAAAAAAAAATATGGAGCAGTGCCAAATGAAAAGCTAACTGGCTCCCTCTGCTGGTCTGCAGAGGAAAGGCACCATACAGAAGACGTGAGGAGCGAATGAGTGTGTGTGTGTGTGTGTGTGTGGAAATACAGAAGCAACAGCAGGCATACTGTGCTTTGAGAAGTACTCTGAGCCTGGTGAGGGGAGAACGGCAGCCCATACTCCATCTCCGACCAGCTGGGGCTTCACAACGTGACGGCCGAGACGCTAACGCTTTGCAACAGCAAAACTGTGCAGGTTGAACGAGGTCAAAGAGAGGTGTGAAAGCAGGCAGAAAACAAGAACGAGCGTGAACAAGACTGGTGCGGAAAGGACAGATTCCGGAGGATGAATATACATGATCCGCATCCTCCAAGTGCAATGCTCAGAAAACCCTGATTCTGTAAAATGGGATGCAAAGATGGGAAATAGTGCAACAGAAATACGTGGTGGGGGAAAAAAAAACAAAAAAAACAAACAAAAAAAAAAATAGAACTATTTCGAGCTAAATCTAACACTCAGCATTCAGAGCTCCCCATAAAGACACAGACATGTGACTCACTGAAGAAAACAGCTACTGTAGCCGTTGCACAGATACATGATTTTCAAGCATGTAAGACTTTGCACTTGTACGTGAGAGGAAGTGTTTGTAGTGGAGGAGCCTTCAGAAAACTGAACAACTATATACACGCGGTTAACAAGAGGCATAGCAGAAAAAGGCTATCGTCCTGTTTAAATGATTCAAACTAAAATAAAAAGAAAAAAGCCTACAAAATAGGACGATTTAGATGAACATGACAGGAAACCATTTTCTTTCATTGTGGTGTCTGTTGCATCTTTGGACTTAGAAAAATTATATATATAAAAAAAAATTAAAACTAAATTAAAAAGGCAAAAAAAAAAAAAACTATTTACAGACATTGAAATTATATACACAACCTTCAGCAATCATCCATGCGACCGATCATCTGAGCTTCATTGGTGTGAAAATGACGGTTCTTTCTTTGCTCTTTCACCCTCACACACAAAAACACACTTAAAGATGGTATTTAAGTAGCGATCCCTTTAGAGAGCTGATGGTTCAGAGGAAGCCGTCGAGTGCTGGTCAAAAGATGCGCTTGCGTTTCAGGTAGGAGTCGGCGTAGTGCCCCCCGAGACCCTGAGAGTGCTGACCTACATATCCACCCTCTGGACTGGGCTCTGGAGATGGGATGAGACGGGAGAACAGACGCTTCTGCCCACCAACGGGAGTCTAAACATGGACAGAAAAATCAAAATGAATCGAAGAGCCACACTAAGATTAACTGTTGAAAGGTTCCTGGCACACTTATACGATAATTGACAAGGAGCAAATATAGACACTAGATATCAGGGCTGAAGATGGCCTACCTTCACACCAGCACCAGGTGCAGCAGAAAATAGGCTGGAATGAGTCACTGGAGGCATTCCAACAGCCTGAAGAAACACAAAAGCACTTATAAAACTCTCTGGGATGGGTTACATGTGTTTCTGCCATCTATGCAAATAAAAAAAAAAATCGTAATAAAGATGGATATTATGTGATGATGTGGTGAGGAGGATGTCATGCTTCAGATAAGGATTTCAGAGCTTTCGAAAATGGATCCTGATAAGTGATTCTTGGGCTCACGGCCAATTGTGATCAAACAAGTGTCGCTCTTTTTGTTGAGCTGCAAAGCCACCGCTTTAAATATGCCTGTCCATCTCAATGAAAGGATTTTTAATAATATATTGTTACATCAAATTCAAATCACGATGGCATAGAGGCACTTATATCGTTTTGGATAGGGATGCACACCATAAACATTAAAGTTCATACTAAATTTAGAGGTGTGAATCTCTAGGCACTTCATGATTCGATTATGATTCAGAGGGCTGTCATGTAAATGATAAAAACAATTATTGATGCATCTTGAGGCATTTTTTTTTCTATAAAGGATTTCTACATATATATTTGCTAATACATATACATATAGATGCGCAAGAATATCATGTTCGATATATCGCCCAAGTGATTAATGACAATTTTCATTTTGGGGTGGAGTAACCCTTTAAGAATTAAACCAACTAAATATACACAAGCAAATATAAAATGCGAACAAAGAAACATTACAAATCGATAAACAAAAGTACTTTCAGTATCTGTGAGTGCTTTAAGTATCTGAAAGTTTCCAGACAGGAGCATTTATGGATTTTTCTCAGCATTATTGCTTTTTGATTATTACTGATGACATTATTGCAGCATATTAGAGCTGCTGCGGTCTTTCACTCTAATGCACAGACCTATTTCGACATATCAGATCCTCATAACATAACTGCCCAAGTTTACATTTCACATCATAAAAGCATTTGGAGATGCAAGTGCATTTAACTGCTCACACAGAGCACACAGAGTAACACAAAGCTGCATACTGTGAGAGCTCTTCAGAACAAAGACTCACAAATGTCTAAGTGAGCATTTGAAAGCAGTCTATCAGTATGTAGCGATATGCCGGTATCAAATTTTCATGTTGCGATTAATTGCTAACGCTTTTATTACTTTTATAAATGATGCCTTCATAGAGCACACATAAGGGAAAACACTGGAAAAAACCCTTGGCAACGAAGCCCATACTGCCTTTGTATTTCACTTCAACCATGAAACTTTATGCAAATTTATATACATATGATATTGTGCGTGTTTGTGTAATTGGCAGCAAGAAGAATATAGCTGCGTTTCCTTTACCCTTCAAATTGCGCAAAGTGAAATGCCCCATGTAAACAAGTCATTCTCCTAAAAACTCCCATATATCGCCAAAAAAAAAAAAAAAAAAAAAAAGGGCTTGCATGTGGTTTTCTCAGGCAATTCGTAAAAAATATTAAAAAAAAAAACATTTGCAAGACTTCAAATGGAAACAGTTTTCGCATTTACAGGTCACCCGGCATACGTAAAACTCACACGATCCTTCTTAAATATACTATAACTTCCAAGAAACGCCTTATACGTGGCCACTTTCCTTGCCATTAATGCTAGCATAACCCCTTATTTACATTGCACACATCCGACACCAGAGCAGATCGCGGCCACTCTAGTCAATGTCTGTATTTAAACCCGTCGCGCAACATTTCCGAAGCATCCCAGAAGCTGCTCTACACACCGCTTTGCTGAAGATACACGCCCACATCTCCTTTGATTAAAAGTAATGATTAGTGCTGTGGCTCCGTTGCCATGACTTATTGCAAGAGAAAAAAAAAAACAAATTAAAAAAAAAACAAAAAAAAAAAATTCCTTTTAGTCGCATAACATTGGTTAAATGGAAACTGACATTTTGCAATTGTTTTTTATAGTCAATATTTGTGTTAAAAAAAGAAAAAAAAAAAAAAAAAAAAATACAAAAATAAAAAAAAACCAGACATTTTACACAAATCTAATGGAAATGCAGCTTATGACTGTCTCTAGCGCACATGAGTGCCAATGCACATGAGTGGAAAAACTAGGCTCAGAATAGATTCTGAAACTTCAGAATCATTGAGAGAATTTAAACAATGATGTAGTAGTGTTTTAGCCGTAACAAAGAATAGTTTGTTTTGAGTACCTTATTTAGCTGGGTGGAGGGGATGTTGGTATGGGATCCAAAGCTAAAATAAGAGGACTGAGGGGGGCTGGGTGGATAGCTGAAAGGAGACCCTGCATCACTGAAGCCTGTGTGCCTGGAGTGCTTGAGAGACAGAGACAATTACGATTTCACACGTGTCCAGTCTTGGAACAGAACTCTTGTGGTGGTGTAAATGGAGGGAGGTGGAAACCGTACCTGTAAACCGTAGCTGGGAAGTGCTGCATTTTCCAGAACCTCCTGCTGCTCATACAAATGAGACAAGGGATCCTACGGATGGAGTGAAAGAGACAACAACATCCAGTCAGAAAAGGTGAGTGAGACAGTCACACATTCAATGAAGCTGCTCTTAACACTTGAGCCGACCTGGTGCAGAGAAAACTCTGGTGTGCAAGACTCCTGGAAGCGCAGGCTGTAGTTTGAGTGGATGCCGTGGTTTGCACGTTGGTTAGACGTGTTGCCAAGCGCCGTTCTCTTCCTGTACGGGTGAGCCCTTGTGCTGGCACCTAAATAAACAATGCTTTAGGAAATGCATCAAGATAAAAACGAAAAAAGCAAAAGGTGTGCAAGACATCGCAGGTGGACTGACCTGAAGATGGGAATATGCTAGGAGCACTGAGAAAAGGGTTCTGGGATACACCAACATCTTTGGGAGGCTCGCCCAATATAGATGCCTTCAGGAAAAAGAGAGGATCTGAATATACGAACCTGCTTTAGATACTAACAACAGCTCATGCCGAGCTAAAAGCTAATTGCATCAATTTCAAAGCTTTACTCTGGAAGATCATGGCAGTAAATGTAGGCTATGTGACAGTAAGTTTGCACAAACAGGGGCAGCCATTAGCATCCATCTCACCCCTGGTAGAGTCGGCCTATCTGCTCCTAACATCCCACTCAGGAGGGGCAAATTCAGTCCCTGCAGTGCAGGAGAGGCTGCTGGGGGAAAGCCGATCGGTGTGGCTGGGGTCTCATTCTCTCTCCCAAGAGATCGACTGAGGGATGGTTGTTTGATTGGGCCGAGAGTTTCATTCTGTAAGCCCAGTGTTGAAGCAATAGTGCCTGAACGAAATTAAATTTAGAACTGCACATTAAACTTTACAGCCAGTGAATCTCCATTAGTTTTCCAAGTTAATTATGACTTGTGGACAAGCCATTGCTGTGGTAGACCTCCATTGGTAGGTCAAATATTAATACCATTTTTAGGAATTAAGTTGAGTTGCTGTCTATGGAGGGTCAGAAAGCTCTTGGATTATCAAAATATCAAAATTTTTGTTCCGAAGATGAACGAAGGTCTTACAGGTTTGGAACGACATGAGGGTGAGTAATTAATGACAGAATTTTCATTTTTGGGTGAACTATCCCTTTAAATGTAAAAAGTAAATATATGATCATGTACACTGCAAATAATTGACGTATTTTCACCTTTTAGTGCATAATCCTGTTCTATCCACACCAATTTAACATTCTGATCTTGTAAGTTAATGTTAATAGCAACCGGTCAGGGGGAAAAAAAATAAAAAATTTCTTTGCACTACAGCCAAGTAAAACAATTGCAACCAAGCAGGGTTATTGTCGTAAACTAAAACTTATTTTATTTCAAGTAATGAATGATTTTTTTTAAATGGTTTGAATTCATTATGTTTTTAATTTCCGCTAGTTTCCAAAGCAAGGTGTACTAATGTACTAAAATAATTTAAATGAAATGAACAAACAAACTATTTAAACACTTAAAAAACAAACAAAACAAAAATTAAACCAACAAATTAAAAAGTTCAAAAATAAAACTAACAGTATAATCAAATGATACCATTTATAAAAAAAAAAAAAAAAAAAAAAAAAAAAAAAAAAAAAAATTTACGTTACCAAATAAAACTAAAAATGACAATTCTAAAAACGCAGTGTCCCTGACATTGTTTCCCATAACTGTGAGACAAAATGTTACAAACGTGCGGTACCTTGAGGCATCTCTCCCAACATGTTAATGCCTTGAGGAGGAAGAGCAGCCAGAGGATTTTCACTCAGCAGTCCAGCCTGTGGAAACGCAGAACTGCATTAGTTTGACATTTTTACAAAAGAAAAAATAAATAATCCTTCAGAAAGACACTTTTGTCAATTACAACTAAATTAAAGAGGGATGTAAACTGCACAACAAGGCAAAAGACGTTTGATGAACATTCCAGCCGATACTTGAACAGAAGTAGCTAATGGGGTTTTACAAACTAATTACTTAAGCTCAAAGCATTGATCTGCAGTGGAAGAATAATTGAACAGCTAGTACTTTTCCAGAAGACGCTTGAACTAATTTGGTAAAATCATTAAATTAAAAGAAAAGAAAAGCAAAGCACACAAGCACCTCACACCCACACAGAGGAACCACTCACACAAGGGAGAAGACTGTACTCTTTATTGTGCAGAATGTGTGCCCAAAGAAGAGGATTCCCTAAAAGAGCTTGCTGGGAGGGGAGAAGAGAGTGAGGGCTAAAACACATGCTGCTGGGACTGTGGCAGGAGATGAGGGGTTGAGGGAGGGAGGGATTGACGGTACCTGTTGGACTTGGTTCTGGAGCAGCAGCTGCATGAGGGCAGCAGAGAGGGCAGGGTTTGCCAGCAGAGGTACAGCGGGCGCAGCTCCCAGCAGGCCTGCATATTGAGAGAAGAGTAACAAATTAACTGCCTGGATTAGAACAAAAACCAACCTACAGAAGAAAAATGAGCATAAGTACCTTGTTTATGCCCCGGGTTGAGGGACGCCAGCAGCATCTTCAGTGTAGCAGGGTTACTGAGGCCAGTAAGGAACTGCATGGCACTGGGTTCAGGAAGGAGACCTTTCCCTCTGTTCAAGGCCTGTAGAGACAAAGGATGAAATTTATACAAAAATTGTAAAACCACAATCACTTTACCATTCCATTTTGAATGAAGGATCTACTAAGACATTACAAAATGTAGGTTGAGAAAATGAGAACGTTTTCCAAAAATAGTGGAGTGTGGGGGTCTACCATGGTCTGAGCGGCGATGAGGGCAGCCAGCATGCTTCTTCCTGGTGGTCCTGGGGCACAGAAGGACACACGTATGTGAGTGCCACCTAGAGCTCTGCCATCGGTCAGCCGCTGCACATCCTCAGCCATCTCAGGCGTGGAGAACTCCAGCACTGCAAACCGCCGAAAATTACAATCCTGACCCTGAGCAAGCTGTGGGCGGGGGAAGAAAAAAAAAAAAAAAAAAGATTTTTTTTCCTCCACAGATATAAAGTCAGTCAAGGAATTCCAACAATGCTGTTCCTGTGAAGCAACTGGCTTAAAATGATAGCTCACCCTCCCCAATTTAAAAATGGTCAATTTACTCGCCCTCATGTTGTTCCAAATATGTATGACTTCAATTCTTCTGTGAAACAAATACTTTGTGTTTTCGTCCATATATTGGAAGTCAATGGGAACCGAAACTATTTGGTTAGCAACATTCTTCAAAATATCTTACGTTCCACAGAAGAAAATCATACAGGTTTAGAATGACATGAAAGCAAATAAATGACAGTTTACAAATTCAGGGGAACTGACCCTTTTAATGTCATATAAAACAGATGTGATTAGGCTGCGGATATGAACAGATTTTTAAATGTTTTCTGCAGCATAAACTTGTAAAACGGAGGGGAAAACCACCTTAAAGGTTTTAATTTTTATTTTTTTGCAATTTCACAAGAAACAAACAAACAAACAAACATATATACACACACATATACATACTTATATATATTTATATATAAGTATACATACTTATATTTTTGGACTTTCTATTCCAAAAAGGTTAAACAAGCCCACTTTACAAGGTACAAACCCAAAACATTTTCACAAAAAAAAAAAATAAATAAATAAAATAAATAAATAAATAAATGGAAAAAAAAAAAAAAAAAAAAAAAGAAACCATCTAGTGCAAATTAAAGCTACTACTTGAAAACACAATCATATGGAGCATAATGAATGCCACATGTCTATCAGTAAACTAATGGAAGGGCCCAGTTGTACCACCTCAAGTTGACGGGACAAAAGAAAGAAAGGAGAGATGGGGGAGGGGGAAAAAGCACCATGACAAGCACAGTACCTTGCTGAAATGCATCGTAACCACTGTGCCAAAATCAAAGCTCAGTACTATGCTAATCTACACAGAACACATGCATACTAATACAAAGAAAGACAACCTTTCCTGACAGAGCCATTAAGATTAATGCAGCTCCTGAGCTTCTCTGCTTTGGGTGGAATCGTGTTCAACAAGCAAACACAATGAGTCGCTAAGGCCTCGATTAGATATTCTTGGAAAAAATTCATTAAACATTATTTGCTCATTTTACGCACGACTGGAGCCTCATCCACATGAGGCCAATTCAATACCTGCCTAAAACCTGAGGAGACTGAACTGGGAGCACAGCTGATTTAATGAGAATTAATTTCCAAAGCCTTTGCCAATTCCATAGCAATGGGGAACATGACAAAATGTGTCATTCCCAACAATGCCCTGAGGTGTATGATCCACGTTTAACATATGAAAAAGGCAGCAGCTCTCTCGTTCCAGAATGACCTGCTGACTGATAGCACCTGGCCCAGTCAGGTGGTCACCATGGAAACCAATACACGCTCTGCCACGGAGCACTCAGCATGGCCTCATGGAAAGCAGATCAAAGGTGAAAGAGCTGAACATAAAAATGGAAGCATAAAAGGAAATTCAGCTTTATAGCTCAAATATGACAAAGGGCTATACACACAAAAAAAAAAAAAAAAAATGCATGAAGCAAAAAAACCCCCCCCACTTTGTCATGTTAAGTACTTCGAAAAATCAGTGAAATGTAAAAGTTTAGCAGAAAGTTCAGGCTTTTCATTTTCATACAATGAAGGTGAACAGGGACAGGGGTCATCAAGCATCAAAAAGGACAAAAACACCATTTAAGCTCCATAAAGTCAGCTTAATTGACGAAAGATTTCTTTCTCACAAAAGGAACAATATTTTTGAAATTACTCTCAGCTGATGATCAATAAAAACATTGACAGCTATATAAAAGCATTACATAATCATGTTGAAAAAGTCACACGTGGTTAGTTCTTTGTCTGTGTACTTTGGTTCAAAAAGGTAGGGTACAGCAAAAAACTCCATCTCATTTTCTCCAACTTCAAACTCGTCCGACTTTTATTACTTTTTCTGTAAAGGATGTTTGACTTTCTTTGCACGTTCGCTTTGTAAACACTGGGTCGGTACTTCCGCCTACATCCCACGTGCATGATTACGTAATGCGTGAGGTCGAGCTAGTGCAAGACGAGCATCTGTGGTTGAAAAGTATATAAATTTGTATTTTTCTTAGAAAAATGACATCATTTCACTAGATAAGACCCTTATTCCTCGGCTAGGATCGTGTAAAGCACTTTAAAGTCGAATTGAAACTGCAATTTGGTCCTTCAACCCATTGGCTCCCATTGAAGTCCAATATATGGAGAAAAATCCTGGAACGTTTTCCTCAAAATCCTTAATTTCTTTTTGACTTAAGAAAGATGTGAAAATCTTGAATGACATGGGGGTGAGTGAATGATCAGGAAATTTTCATTCTGGAAGTGAACTTTAATTTGATGCTAATGAAAACAATGTTATAAAGAGAATTGCAGTCTGTTCAGCATGTTTTACTGTCATGTAGTGGTGTTTTTTAAGCTAGATGACACGTTTGGGTAAGAAACTGAGAAAAGTCACAGTTTTAGAAAGGTTTGAGGGTGTGTAATTGATTTTCATTTTTGGGTGAATGACTCCATTAAGGCATTTTTAACACAAAAACACAAACAAACAGATTAGGACGTTAACATTATTTTCAACTGAAGACAGCTGCAACTTTAAGACACATAATGGCACTCATCAGCCGGACTGGATAAATGTCAGTCATCCAGTGGATATAAATGTCAGTAGAGCAACTGAACGTATAACAGCTTTTATCAGTAACACTGCAGTAAGAGGAGCAGAACAAGTGGAAATGTAGAAGCTTGACTGGAATGAAGTGGGGGGAAACCAGTTGCTACATCAAAAATGGGATTTCTAGCTTTTTGCCATTTTTATTTTGTCATGCAAATATACAATCATTTAGAAAAGCAAGTGCTCTTCTCAACCAGACACTTTTTTGCTCCGTGCACAAAAGGCTGGAGATAGATCCTAGCTTCTGGTTCAGCAGTCACATTAGCTCAATATTCTGCCAGTTTTTCATTAGCAGTATATACACAAGCACCCTAGATTTCATCATAATATTACAGAAGGCAGATAATGTTCCACCAGATAATTAGGTAAATAAGCGTTACGGAGCATATGAAGAGACGGCCACATTGGCTGCAAATTAAACTTCAAATTAAAACTCTAGCACTGGAGAAATAATTAAGATGCGTGTTGATTACATATCTTGCCATCTGCCTCAGTACATACAAATGACATGAAATCAAAATTGACCCCTTTTACTTCTTTTATATCAATGTCTTATTGTACACTATAAGAAAATTACGCCCCTTGAAATCAAATTTTCCGTACACAGAAAGGAAAAATTTAAGTTGTATTTATCTGGGAAAGAATATCACCTCCACCCTTTATACTTTCCCACTGAAAATTTTGTTTGAAATTAATCACATTTTAATTAGATTGTGAATGTGGTTTCAGGTTATTTTTAACCATATCTGAAAGTTGAAAAAAAAAAAGTGTGATAATCTTTTCGGGACTCCATCGGTAATTGATTGAATCGGTGTTTGCTATGGCTGTGATCCAAGTTAGTTTTCGAAATGTGTCAAAGCAATTGGGGGGACTCCTTGTTTAAATTAAATATCCATATTTTTGTCTTGACAAAACCTAATAAATGGCTGCCAATTGGTTCTAAGATAAATGCTTATTCAATATTAGTAAATTAGGTGTACCAAACAATACATTAAGCAAATAAGAATTGCACAACTTCGCCATAGGCAGAGGTTGAACCAACTCCAGGGTGAGGCTAAAAGTAGAGTAATTTATTAACTCACACACAATAAACCCGTCTTTAAGAAAGTACCAGAAATGGGTCAGGTCATGAAATATTTTAATATGACTGAACTAATATTTAACTTGATCACAATTTAATAAAAACATTGTAAGTTATAGAGGGGTGCGATATATATTGTCTGCGATATCGTAATTGTTTTAACAATGTGCAATTTGACATTATCGAGTATTCTGCAAAAACCAAACAAATCACCAACAGAATGCATGCATACATTACGTGATTAAGTCTATAAACAGTGCACGTGCGTGCGCATTTAGAGTGTTTTTTCATTCCATGATTCAGTCTGTAAAAATGCATTAAGAATGATCACAATATTCAAGCTATGGCAGAATATATATATATTTCATAGTTTAAAAAAAAAAAAAAAAAACGAAGAGTGCAGTTTTTCTTCAAAAAGCAGCATTACAAATGCGATATTGATTATATACAAGTGTTAAAAAAACAAGTTAATATTAAGAGACATTTTAGACACAATATTGCCTGGTTTTGCTCCATTTCGCCAAAAAAAATAAAAAAATAAAAATAAAAATAATAATATTCCAAACAGCTACAGCACTATAGTGCGTCTCTGAGCAACATGAATGTTTTGTTCCTGAATGAATCAACTGTTTAAATGACTCTGTTCAGTCGCAATGACTCACTTGTTAACATTGACTTGCTGCCACCTACTGGCGATTTTAATTTCACAAAGTAGCTTTTCATTTTTTAAATAATTTCAAATATCAGTATTCAATGTTTTGTTTAAAATACCAAAACATTATGCATTTGTAACTGCAGGTTACAGCACTCCATGTCCCTCTGAGCTGCATTAAACACTGTACATCTAAATGCTACTTCAGATGCAACTTTTGCAAAGATTAATTTTGTTGATACTGGTTTCATTTGTTTGGTAACAGCCTAAATTTCTTTTTCTAATTGACTGATTAAATGTAACAATTTGACTCAAAAGATGCACATTTTTTAGAAGGAAAAAAATAAAAAATAATAATAATAATAAAAAAAATAAAAATAAAAAGGCTTTATTAAAAGGTACAAATCAAATTTAAACGTATATGAAAAGAATAATTTCTATCACTGATGTGATATCACTGACCACACAGAATATGAAGAATATCAAAAACTGCAGCTCTCCACGGTAGTCATTTATCAGCACAATAACACACTCTGCAAAATATCGTCTAATCGTTATCGGAAAAAAAAAAAAAAAAAAAAAAAAAAAAAAATCCCTAAAAATAGAGATTTTTTCCCCCCAATATCGCATACCCCTAGTAAGTTACTAACTATGTTTTAATTTCCACAGTTATACAGCGAATAAATTATATAGAGACAGCAAGCAAACAACATTATCACCAACTTCAGTCTAAATTTAGGCACTCTTGAAAAACTGTCATAATCGCTGAAACCGTCTACACTGTATGATGAATGAATAACTTACATTGTATGTACCCCTGCACTTTGTTGCTTATACAGGGTTTCTGCAGGATTTTTAAGCTCAAATTTAAGACTTAAGACCTTTTTTTAAGACCTGCACAAATAAAATTAATACCATATGAGCGGGGTAGCGCAATGTCTATAGTACCATATTAAACTGTAAAATGACTGTAAAAAGCATAATTTACAATTCAGATACAAGTTTTCACAAAAACAAAGTTTTTTTAACTTTACATATCAGCCTTTACACCATTTTTAAGAAAATGGATAAGTCAAAAGTATTGATAATTGTTGAAATCAATATTATTAATAAATTATTATATAAAATTAAATAACATGAATTAGGGGTGTGCGAAATTGGCAAAAAATGTTCTCTTTATATTTTGTGGGATTTTATCGATAACGATAATTAGACAATATTTTGCTGAGTGTGTTATTGTGCTGGTATCTTAAAGATTACCATGGACAGGTGACTCCTGAATTTTTTTGATATTCTTCATATTCTGTGTGGTCAGTTCACAGCAGTGATAGAAATTAGTCTTTTCCAACAAGTTTTATGGGCATTTTACCTTTAAGCCATTTTTTCTAAAAGTGTGCATAATCTTTTAAGTCAAATTCTTGCATTTGGGCAGTTACCAAGCAAATGAAATCAGTATCAACAAAATGTATCTTTGCAATGCATCTGAAGTGGCATTTAGATGCATTTACACACTCTTTAATGCAGCTCAGAGGGACATAGAATGCTAACCTGCGCAGTTACAAATGCATAAATTATGTTTTGATATTTGAAACAAAGCGTTGAAACCTGATGTTTGAAATTATTTTAAAAATATGAATATACTTTAAATGTGAAATTAAAACGGCCAATAGGCGGCAGTAAGTCAGCGTTAATAAGTGAGTCATTGCGACTGAACCGAATCATTTAAATGTTCGATTCATTCAGGAACGAAACCCTGTCATGTTGCTCAGAGAAGCAAAACAATGCTGTGGCTGTGTTTGGAATTATTTTTGTTGTAGAAAGAGCAAAAACAGCCAATATGGTGTCTAAAACGTAAGTCTCTTAAAAGTAACTTTGTTTATTGAACTGTTGCATAAAATCAATATTACATTTGTAATCATGCTGATTTTTGGAGAACAAAAAAAAAGGCACTCTTTGTGTGATATTAACTATATGAAATGATATAAATATAGGCTATACATTTTCTGCCCCCATATCTTAAATTATGTGATCAGTCTAAATGTATTTTAATAGACTGAATCGCACGCACACTAGTTTAACCTATGTTAACTGATTCATTCTCTGCCAGCAGGTGTCGCGTTTGGCTGAAATATAAGAGTTTCCCCGGTAAAGACAGAACACAAAGCAGCGCAGCACCGGACTTTGAACTTGCAGCGCTCATGTTTATTTAATGAAATCATAGCCTTTTGAAGTTTAATCGTCGCATTCAGCCATATCGCAATTCTTGTCTTTCCGTCTCCAAATTTAAGACCTCTTGAAATCATAATTAAGACTTTCTTGTACAATTTAAGACTTTAAGGCCTTAAATTTGATACAACTAAATTTAAGACTTTAAGACCCCGTGGAAACCCTGTTATAAGAGAATTTGCGAGTGCAGAATTCAGTCAGTGAGCGCACACTCACAAAACTCCGCCGTTTCAGCAATGACTCATCTGAACTCCTCTGATTGGCCATTGCATTCATAAGCTC